>PKML01014013.1:71662-142799 GCA_002933935.1 Eutrema yunnanense
ATTAAATTTTAAACTCTAAACTCTAAACATAAAAGTTTAATAACATATCTAACTCATGATTATAGATAGAGTTGTCAAATGGAATAATTTATCTATTTAACCCGTTCTGCAGTAGACTAAAATATTATTCGGGCTAACCCGTAAAACATATAATGTTGAAAAAATAACTCTATTATGCACCTTTTAATGACTATAGTTTTGTAGTTAGTTCACGAACTCTTAAAAAAATCAATTTTTGTGTCTATTTTTTTATAAAATTAGTAAAATATTTTTCAATTTTTATTTTGATATATATTCAAATAAAATATAATAAACTATAGTGAAAAATATATCAATATTTCGAATAGATTTTTTTTCTTTGAATATACATGGATTGATTATTATTTAAAANTATATATTCAAATAAAATATAATAAATTATAGTGAAAAATATAGCAAGATTTCGAATACTTTTTTATAAAAATATATAGATTGATTATTATTTAAAAATATATAATATTAAAAATAATTAAAACTAAATAGTAAATAACCTCTTTAATGATAAATAAATACTTTCTATATTTCCATCAATAAATTTAAAAGACAATTATATCATTTCCTATTTCAATTATCTTTTCTTATTTATAATGGCATAATATGTAATAATTTACAAAACAATTTTTTTTTAAAAATATATATTTTTAAATAATATTATAGAGATTATTTATCGGTTACCAAACTTAATGAAAAATGAAAATATTGAAAGAAACAAAATTGGGAAATAGTAATCACTTCATTTATTGCCCACATAGTATACCAGTTGGACATCCGCCGAAAACAAGTTTAGTAAATAGTTGGGTCGGAACTTTTCAAATTACGAGGATTACTAAGCCCATTTTGGCCCATTGTTTATATATATACACACCTCACAATTCACACCACAACTGAGCAAATTGACCAGCCCATTTATGGCCAACTATCAAGCAAGATGGGCTGGTCAAATTGACCATTTATGGCCACACACAAGACATTTTCAACACAAAAATAAAAAAGATAATCAGGTCGGAGAAGCCGTGGAAACGGCGGCGAGATTTTGTAGATTTGATTTAACGACAGTATCCACAAACATCCTCGTATCTTCCTCCGTGTTACCTTTAGGTATATCAACAATGTAAGACTCCAACACCACACTGTACACTCTTTTTATCTTATCCTTCTCCAAGACGACGAACTCGTTAACCGATGTAACCGACCGGTAATTTCTTAACCGGTGTTCTCCTCCAAGAACACGAAAACTCAAGATTCGTTTCCCGTCGTCTAGAGCTTCGAGTATCTCAACGCTTGTTGACGCTGGAAGACCAGACACCACGCTAACTTCCCTTATGGTCCCGACGCTAATCTCTTTGACATCGTTACCGTTACCTCTGATGGTGCAGCTTTTGATGAAGTGTTTGTATTTTTTTGGATTCGCGAAGTCGCGGACGAATCTCCATATGGAACGTGCCGGTGCGTCTACGCGGTGTGTTATGAGGGATGCGCACGTGTTTGGCGATCTTGGGAACGTGTGGTGTGTTCGGATGATGGGATCTAGGGTTGAGAATTCGTCCTTTGTTAGTCCGTACGTTGTTGATGATGGTGATGATGATGATGGGGCGTTGATTGGAGCCAGATTAGGGTTCATGGTTTTGGGAGTACTTTGGGACTGATTCTCTTGACATACGTATATATATATATATATATATAATATGTTATTATATTATATAAGTTATATTTTAATGGAAAAGTGAGAGGTTGATATGTGTTTTGACTAATGGAGTTGGGTTGCACTAAATTGCTTCTGGCATTGGCTTTTTATAAAATTGGTGTATGAAGTGTGAACGTGACATCAAATCTCAGTATTATATGACTCATTGGATCCTTCAGGAGCTACATATATACATCAGTTTTTTTTATAATTTTGTTAATTTAATATGATAAGACGTAGAAGAAAGACCAACGGCCCTATTAGAGTTAATGTATATATAGTGGAAGAAATGTTGTTTCTGAATTCTGACTAAGAATATGAATTAGGAAGTTACCTTTAGTCAAAACAAAACTTTGCTAGTTAATGTGTAAACAACGATGCAAGTTGAAATAACTCTCTAAAAGAAACATCTACAATAGCATAAAATTTTGTTTATGTTCGAAACATAACAAGTCTAAAGTTTCAAAAATAACACAAATTAATTAGTGTGTAAAAATGTTTGTTTGCCCTAAATTAATTACAAATAAACTTAAAATGTTTTATTTGGGTTCCCATTCTAATTCAGGGTTTAGATTTCTTCCATTAGAAAAAAGTTTTAAATCATTTTGATATTGAATTTGTGCTAGTAGAACATTTAAAAATGTTGCTATTTTTGAAAAGAAAAACTTGTCGTTGTGCTATATCTGAGAATTGCCCTAACTGGCTAACTCTAATGTAACATGGGATTTGGTTATGCAAGTTGCTCATTATATATTTAACAAAATAAAACTTCCTGATATTGACAAAAACTAATAATCAAATTTTATATTGTTGAATGATTAAAAACATAGTTTTCATTGAATGTATATATGTTAAAAATGTAACCACTAGCATATACGTTTAAATTTTTAATATTGAAACTATTGTTTAAATGTCTGAAAAATTGCAGTAAGCAAAAGAACTATTTTTTTGTAACGACTCAAACAAGCACGTTACCATATCTAAATCATGGTGATGAAACAACGACGATATGAATGTAAACTACTAGCTAGATTGCAAAATTAGTGATCATCAAATATCAGTTTTTGAAAAATGAACTACACCCATTTATGCCACAAATTAATTGTGTATATCTTAAATAATAGTTTATCTTATTGAGTAAATTAATCTGTAACTCTTTATAAAAGGAATGTTGACCAATCGGTGGAAACCTACGTTTTCAAATAATATTTTTGGTTCAATTTGCGTTGGTAAATTTTTTTGGGTCCAATTTGCGTTTGTAATTAATTGTCCGTTGTAAAATTTGTCTATGTATCAATTACAAATTATGATTAAAAAGAATAGATAGACAATTTTTATAACGGATAATTCTACCGACGTACAAGGATCCACGATTAGCAGTTTATCTGTATTATGTTCGTGATGGAACACTTTACCTTTGACACGCTGAACCACGATGAGTGGATATGCTTGCACCGCACTGGAAATCTTCTGAAAAGTTGCTTTTCATTTAATTTGCAATCTCTGGGAATCAAACTTTCTAGTTCAAGATGTAAAAACATTAATGAATCCTTGTTCAAACCACTATATAATTTTTGTTTCTTCTTTCATTTTTCTAAGTACAAAGAAAAAAAAACTTTGAGTTGAGCACATGTCCAATTTACAAAAACCACAATTGGTCTCGAGACGGTTTTTAGCAAATTTATTTTTGGCTTTTATAATCCATCCTCTCATCGGCACGTGATGTGCACGTGAGAGCTAAGTATGCCCTCTGTCAATTTTTTATGTTGCCGTTTACTCTTCCGGCCGTCCCGTCCAATTGAATGGTCGGCGCGATAGCTTCTTAAACCAATTTGAAAAATCATTTGTTTATACTTATTACCACCATCGCCACCGACAAGATCAAACAGCGATACAATTTCAGATAGCTTGTCCTTTTCAAATCTGGCTCTTTAAGGAACAGCAAGTTAGGAAATCGATTGGTATACTTCAACCGCTGTGAGAACCTTTGTTGCAATTCTTTGAAATCACAGTCCGTCTCTAATGTGGCGATTCTCTTTACTTCAAAGCTCAGGTTGCTGTGATATGTAAACCCGGCTTATTAGTTTCACCGGAAGCGGTTTCTTTCCAGGTTTCGGAGTTGTTAAAACCGGCCTTAACCGGATTGGTTTTTTTTCCGGCACGAAATCGACAGAACGAAGCTGAAAGTGCTTGAGCCGCCGCAACCTGTTGCATGTTGGGAAATGTTAGACCAAGTCTACGTTTGCAGAAGATGGCCATCAACGGGAAGACAGCATTTGGCTTTCGTGTTGTTCCTGGTTCTTGTAGCTGTCGGTATCTCTGTTCCTGTCTTCGGTCTTCTTCCTTCACTGTCTCCTGCCTTTCATCGGGACGACAAGGTAAGCATGATTCTTTCTACTTATTGCTTCTAGATGTCTTCTCTTTGGCGAAATCAATGTGGAAGTGGGGATGGTTAGTTTCAAGAGTTTGTGTAACTCTTGTGTGCTTCGTTCCTTCCCATCTTATTATAGCAATGAGACCAAAGATCGAGTTTTGGTTGCTTCCCACTGCTGGAGTGGATGTATACCTGAAAATTACCAAGCAATTATGTTATAAGGTTCTAATTTCATGTACAAGTTGTCAACTTTCGTTTTGAAAGTTGCAGATGATATCTCGGAATTTTTATATAAGAGATGACATGTTCTGGAAAGATGAGAATCCTTTTCAGATCATTGGTGGTGATTTGCACTACTTCCGGGTTCTCCCTGAGGTATTGTCTTCTCTCTGAATAACTGAGGAAAGTAATCCGTATGATCGTTACGTTGCATCTTACACAGTCTCTTAATTATGATGTTTATAATATTACTTGATTGATTGAAGATAGGCTTCTGAGAGCCAAGACTTTAGGTCTGAATACTATACAAATGTATGTTCCTTGGAATCTGCACGAACCAAAGCCTGGGAAGATGGTCTTTGAGGGTATTGCTGATGTTGTGTCCTTTATCAAGCTGTGTCAGAAACTAGATTTCCTGGTTATGCTGCGTGCTGGACCTTATATCTGTGGAGGTCTGTGTTAATTTTTCTGTTGTGATTCTTACGAGTTGATTCCAATGTTCTTACCACACCATGTGGAAGATGTGCTTTTACACAGAAACAAATGCTGATCCATGTTCCGGTTTCCGTCACAGAATGGGATTTGGGGGGTTTTCCTGCTTGGTTACTCGCTGTGCAACCACCTCTCAAACTAAGGACATCAGATCATGCATATCTTAAGTTGGTAAGTTATCAGTTAAATGTAGTATATTATAATTGGAGTTGCTGCTGATTAGCCTGCAGTGTGCAATATTAATCAAAGATATATGCATCTGTTAGTAGTTCTGTATTTGCTTCTTTAAGTTTTTGTTTGCAATTATCCGTGATGCTATAGGCTGAATTATCAATTATCTTTGCGGAAATTAACAAGACTAAAAATTGATGTAGTGTTTTTTTCTGATTATGCACTATAATTAAAAGTAGAGTTATTCATGGCAAAACATATTACAGGTTGAAAGATGGTGGGGTGTTTTGTTGCCAAAGGTATTACCTCTGCTTTACAGCAACCGGGGTCCTATTATAATGGTTCAGGTACATGATCGAAAGATATGTTCCACTATATCATTTATCTTGATTTGGTATTCTAGTAATCACTGGATAATTGCAAAATATAAATCATGTCGGCTTCAATAATGAGGAGCCTTACCAAGTTGTTTTTTGGAGGATCTTTTTAAAAAGATGTCTTTTGTGTATAATTTCCTTAGTCCTAACACACTTACCAGTGTGAAGCTCGAGTCTGAATCCCTGCATGCTTATGTACTAAATGTAGGTTATCTTTTTGCAGATTGAAAATGAATATGGCTCATATGGAAATGACAAAGCTTATCTTCGTAATCTAGTTAGTATGGCAAGGGGATACCTGGGTGATGACATTATTGTGTACGACTTGGTTTCTGTCTTCGAATTTCTTCAGTTTCTATAATTATCCAGTGAACTATGTTATCTGTTGCTTTCTGTTTTGGTTTGCTTATGGTGAATTTTGTATATGTGCTTAACTCCTTAACTATCTCTTAAGAGTTGTATCTCATTTTTTTTACTTTCATTTGTCGACGGTATTATTTACTAGTGTTTTGTTCTGTACCTTAAAACCGTTGTCCTGTGAAAATAGATTGTATTTAGTTTCCAAGTTGAATCACCTAACTAGCAGTTTCTTTGCTCAATTATCAATAATTCCTGTTGCTCATAATGATCTTCAGGTACACAACAGATGGAGGTACAAGAGAAACTCTTGAGAAAGGAACTGTACCCTTAGATGATGTTTACTCAGGTGAAGTATATGCTTCCTCTGCATCCATGATTCATAGTAAATTGAGTTTGTGTTCTAACATGGATATATATATAACATTGACAAGCAAGTTCTTCTCTCTGATAGCTGTTGATTTCACTACCGGTGATGACCCTTGGCCAATATTCGAATTGCAAAAGAAGTTTAATGCTCCAGGAAGATCACCACCACTTTCCTCGTAAGTCTCTTGTGCTCCCAGCTATCTACAGTGAGTTAATTTTGTCATTTAAATCCATTGAGCTGTTTTTTTTATAGGGAGTTCTATACTGGTTGGCTCACGCATTGGGGTGAGAAGATTGCAAAGACAGATGCCGAATTTACGGCAGCTTCTCTTGAAAAAATACTGTCTCGAAATGGTTCTGCTGTGCTTTATGTATGTGTATAAAATACTTCATTTATCGAGGTTTACTAGATAGGGATTAATGATAATTAATAGTGAGGCTTGTGTATGTGATGTTCAGATGGTGCACGGAGGAACAAATTTTGGCTTCTACAGTGGAGCAAATACTGGCTCTGAAGAATCTGACTACAAACCAGATCTGACATCCTATGATTATGTACGGCAATGTCAGATCATTACTTGCTGTTGTAGATCCTTAACTATACTCCAAAGTAGTATAGTCTTGTTTCTTTTTACCATTTCAGGATGCTCCCATTAAGGAGTCTGGTGACATTGATAATCCAAAGTTCCAAGGTTTGATCTTATGATTGCTTTTAGCGATTTTGCAGTCTTGCTTTAGTTCCTTTATTAGACTTTGTGCTATTTCTTGCAGCTCTCCAACGAGTTATTACGAAGTACACTGCTGAACGACACTCCATTACCCCCTCCAATAAAAAACGGAAAGCGTATGGCTCGATCAAGGTGCAGAGGACTGCATCTCTGTTTGATTTAGTTAGCGTGACAGATCTTGCAGATGTGATCATCTCTGCCAACCCAATTTCAATGGAATCTGCTGGACAGGTTTGTAAGATCAATCGTATTTTCCCCTTAAATTTCACGGTTTAATATTATTGTACTTTGTATCAACTGATTCTTTATTGTCTTGCTCCCAGATGTTCGGGTTTCTTTTATATGAATCTTCATACGTCGCAAAAAAGAGTGGGAATATACTAAGAATACCCAAGGTAAAACCTTTGTTTCTTTTTCATCTGAATCACACGGCAATATGTAAATGTAGATTTTTTTTTGCTATTCACGGTAGAGACATGAATCCAGGAGCAACAGAAGGGTCATTTTCTAACATGATGAGTTGCAGGTTCATGACAGAGCTCAAGTGTTTGTTTCATGCCTTTCCCAAGATGTTGATGTGGGAGTACTGAGATACATTGGTAAAACTGAGAGATGGAACAACCAACCTGTTACTATTCCAACTATTGAATGTACCTCTAACACTAGCTTATCTATTCTGGTAAGAGAACTCTTGAATCCTCAGATAAGATTCTATATTTCTCGGCTGTTTTTACCTCTATTTGGTGCTGTAGATTTATATATTTTGCTAAGCACATTCGTATTTGGGTTTGCTCCTGTTTCTTATAGGTTGAAAACATGGGTCGTGTAAATTACGGGCCATATATCTTTGATGAGAAGGTAGGACTCATTTCAAGATCACTTTACCTTAATACAATTTTTTCTCTTTAGTTCTTCAAAGTTGGTATCTATACCAAAGTGAATGTGATATTTGAGGTTTAAAAAATTTGGAATCCATGGGAGCCTTATGCATTACTGTTCAGGGTATTCTGTCTTCCGTTTATCTAGATGATCAGATTCTCCATGGATGGAAGATGATACCAATTCCTTTTCACAACTTGAATCAAATGCCAAATCTCAGTTTCAAGATGCAAAATACCAAAAAGAGAAGTGAGAAGTTTGAAGTTACTAATGGTCAGTGCTCTGTGTTTTTTTTTTCCAGCATATCCTTGGTTAAGTTAAGAATGTTGGTGATGGAATTTCCGGTCTTGTACAATCTCCAAAGATTGCTTTTCTTGTGTGTTAAAAATTCTACCAGTAAGGACATGAATGAAACTAACTGTAGATGGCAGTCAAAAGGAACCAGCTCTGTTTGCTGGCGAGTTCTCTATCAACAGTGTAGAAGAAATCAAAGACACATATCTATCATTCAATGGTTGGGGTAAAGGAGTTGCGTTTGTCAATAAATTCAACATCGGAAGATATTGGCCGGTAAAGCTCTGTCCTAAAGCTCATCCGATGTACAGAGGATCTTAGAGTTGCTCTTACACATGTTTGGTTTTTTGTTTTTTTGGCAGTCTGTTGGACCACAATGCAACCTCTACAAGATGAATGGAACCATTTTCTTATTTGGAAATCAAAGAGTCTCTCTATACATTCATCTTTCCATCACTTAGATTTGTTGGAAATCGTTGCAGGTTATTTTCGAGCTGGAATCTCCACATCTCGACCTTTTGCTGGAGACATTGGATCGGGAAGACTTTACATGCGGTTCAAATGATTATTCCAAAGCTAATCAGTTGTTAAATTTCAATAAACTTGGCACTTGAAAATTATTAAAATCATAAAAGCTTGATTGGTTATAAATATTGGCTGTAAAAATTGTAATATCGCTAACAATCTTGGAGAACAAAGAAAAATCTTCCCAAATCCATAATTCGATTAATCTCCTTTAATATTGTTTTAGCAATTTTGTTTTTACCCACCAAAAAAAAAAAACCTGAAAATGCAACCGATATAGAAATAAACTAATTTATGCATAAATAAACGATTAGATAAATCCTAATAATAATATTAGATGTAAATCAAAGATTTGGTAAATACATTTAGAACAAACAGAAAAATCCAACAAAAAAAAACTATAAAATCAACTAAAAGTCTAAAACTAAAATCTGATCAAATTAAAATTCCTAACAAAGATAATATCTGAATGTACGTATACAATATTCTAAAATTCAGAACAGAAAATAGCTATTTAACAAACAAAAATTTATTCCCTTCCCTCTCTCTTCATAAACCGTCTCCGAAAACTTCTCTATCCACAACTCACCTCTCCCGCATAACTCTCTCCTCGATCCTCTCTTAAGGAGAAAATCAAGGAAACCTCTTCGAAACCCTAACCACCATATCTCCCCAACACACAAACCCTAATGTCCTTATCCGAAATCCACGGTGGCTCCTCCTCTTCCGCCACGACTTGCGCTGCCTGCAAATTCCAGAGGAAAAAGTGCCCAAGAAACTGTCTCCTCGCTCCTTATTTCCCACAAGATCGCCAAAAGGAGTTTCTAAACGCTCATAAACTGTTTGGAGTAGGCAACATCACAAAGTTGCTCAAAGGAATCCAAGAATCTCAACGCGACATCGCTATGCAAAACCTTATCTTCCACGCTAATGTTCGAGCCCTAGATCCGGTTGGTGGGGTTTACAAGATCATGAGTGATCTTAAGCGCAAGATCGATTGTTTTCAGGCTGAGCTTAACTTAGTTCATCAGCAACTCGCTATGTATCGATCTCTAGCTCACTCGCAGCAAATGCAAATGCAAATGCAAAGGCAAGATCGTTCCCTTGGCCGCTATTCTTACGGAGCTCTATTGGAACAAGGAGAACAATACGTTAATGCCGATGGTTATGATCAACAGAACCTGCAGCAACATCAAGAGATGATGCAGCAACAGAGTTACGAGATGATGCAGCAACAGAGTTACGAGATGATGCAGCAACAGAGTTACGAGATGTTTTTGGAGATGCCTGAACAAACCAGCAAGGTAAAGCTTGAGAAGGAAGGAATCTCTGATCCGGAACAAAACAATCTCTTGAGCCAGATACTCATGCCGTCGCAGGTCATTTAAGTCCCTTTTAGGTTTTTAGTCTTATGTGTTCTTCTAGTTCAGGCTCAGGTTTAGGTTTTCGTGATTTACAAAGCATTAATGCATCGAGTGTAGCAGTACAAGCAATACTTGTTTGTGTTGACAAATTTGATTTTTCGTTTATTAGGATAGATTACCGAAAGGATCGTTTGTAAATACTAATTTGACTTTAGTTTGAGAAATTGTCATAGTGTATCTGAGAACTAAACCAGGTCACGCAAGAAATATTATTTAGACAGATCATAATTAACTTTTCACGCAAGCAAACACAGTTCAGTAGACAATTTGATCCTATATTTCAATGAATCGAATATCAAAATAACCAGAGACAGAGAGAGAGAGATTATCCAACGCAATTCCACAACAGATTTTTCTGCTACGGATCTGTTTACCTTTTGACCTAGTACGAGTTATGCTGCGAGCTACGAATCTGTAAACTAAACACCTGCCTTGTTTCCAAGTCTCTCCCGAAGAATCTTGACTCCCATGTATCTGCAAAGATTGACAATTCTCCTGTTTATATATACTGAAATTAAAAAAGAGACCTCTGATTCATCATGTTGGTATTGATTTCGATTTACCTTCCCATCATCATGATCGTGGCTTGAGGGTTGGTTCCTGGAGACTCGTCAAATGTCGAGCCATCAATAATTCTGAGCCTGTTGACACCGAGAACTTTGCGGTCAGGGCTCACAACTTTGCCCACAAGACAACCACCATGATAGTGCCAGATTGTGACAACAGTGTCTTTGCAGAACTGAGCCATTGATTTGGTATCGTTTAGTTGCTTTGGTCTTAGATTGATGTTTGCCTTGACGCTTAAGCTAAGAATCTTGTGGACGTTTTGCTTATCGCACTGCGTGTAGTTTAGGAAACGCTTAGACGTCACCACTTTTGAAACCAGACGAATGGCTTCGACACAGCGTTGAAGATCCACCGGGTGGCTGAAGTAGTTGAAGGTGACCGAAGGGTTGTCATCTACATTTGTGTTGACCAAGCTCAAATGCCCTCTAGAGATCGGGTAAGCTAGTTTCTCCAAGATGAAACTTCCATTGAATGCTTCGTGAAGTTGGTATTTGTTTCTTGTGATGTAAGCTTCTGGTCTTCTCTGCTTTGCAGGAATGGTGGAAAACAATTCATTCTGCGCAGAAAAAATAAAATCAAAGACCATTCTCTCTCCTTCATCAAACCACATTCTCCAACAAAGACACTAATAAGATCGAAGTCATGTAGTTTATGTTACCTTGTCGGACATAATCCCATAGTGAGTATGAATGCTCTCAGGGGATTGCCCAAAGCCAGTGCTGGCTTCAACATACACGCCCATCTTTGTGATTCCAACAGTCTGGATAAGTGACTGCTCTATAGGCTGCTTAGAAGGTACCAAGATGGTGTTCATCGGATTATCAGCCATTCCTTTCCCAACATGGTCATTCTCGAGAACCAAAGGAATCTTGAGCCTCTGAAGCTCCCTCTTAGGTCCAATCCCACTTAACATCAGCATCTGCGGTGACCCAATAGCTCCACTAGACAAGATCACTTCACTTCCCTTACGATTCGAGAGTAGAGCCTGGTGTTGGTTACCTTTCTCGTCTTTGAATATCACTCCAGTCACTCTAGGCCTTGCTCCTGCATCCCAAAAACACTAACAAGTTAGCATTTTTCGACCATCTAAAAAGGCTTGAAAGGCAGACTCTGTACCAGATGTGTCAAAGACGATCTTTTGCACGGTGGCGTAGATCAAGACTCTGAGCTTCTGAGGGTTAGCGTAAGCGAGAAGCTCAGCCGCGGTGTGACGACGGCCGAATCTATCGAAGATTGTGCCGCCGATTTTGGTGCCGGAGACGTGGTCGTAAGTGAAGCCATTGAAAGGTCTGACTCCAACCTCCAAAAGACTGTCTCTGAGAGCTTTTTGCCATAGCGTCAACTTGGGCTGATGAACGATTTCTCGCTCCACCCATGGATACGACTCCTTCACCAGCTTCGGATCCCATCCTGCTCGCTTCACGAACCTAAACCAATCCGAATAATCATTGAGTATGTTTGGCCCATGGCCCATGGCCCATTATTACACAACATTCTCGATCGGTGCGTTTTCATAAATGTAACACTTATCAATTATTACGACACGAGGGCATCGATTGTAACGATTGTACTAGTAATTACTTACGCAGCATCGGCTCTGGAGTAGAAACCGGCGTTAATACAGGAACCGCCGCCGAGAACTCTAGCACGAGCGTTATAAACGCCGTCAGTGGAAACAAACGCCTGCGACGCGGAGGAAGCTGACGTGTCAGCAAGTCCGATGTGGAAATTCCTGAGGAAAGATACGTTTGCGTTTGTAAACGGAACGCCACCTCTCTCTAAAACAAGAACGCTGAAATTCCGCGACAGAGTTGCGGCGAGAGGACAGCCTGCGGTTCCACCTCCGATGACTATATAATCGTAGGAAGAATCTCGACCGTTGGATGAAAAAGAAGATGAGGAAGATGATGCGAATGAGCTGGCTTTATCGATGAATGTGTATCTGTAAGGATTAAACTTCAACTTCTCTTCTTTACCTACAAACAAAAACAATTTATGGATAGTTGGTAGAAGTAATTACACCATTTATGTCGTTAGCAGAACGTAACAAAAAAAAAAGACAGAATAGTTAAGCGTAAAAAACACTGATACTGTTAGTGTCCTGTTCATTCCAGATTCGGTCATGATGAATCAAGAAACAGAGTTTCTCCTTCGAGAAGGAGAAACTCATGGTAGAGTGATTAAATAGTGAACAAGTTCGAACATAAACGAATTTTGAAAAACAGAGCTCCACAACTACACAGAATCATCGTCAACGACTAAGACTAAGAGAGAGAGAGAAAAAAAACAGTTTACTTCAAACACAACACTAAAGAAGAAAAACAGACTTTAAACTTTGTAATGAGAAGTGTGTTAAGAGGGAGAGAGAGAGAGAGAGAGAGGTAACCTTTAGAAGCAGTGGAGGAGAGAGAAGCTGGGAGACACAGGAGAAGAACAAAGAGAAAGAGCTTGAGAGCCATTGGAGACTGCAGAAACCAAAACATAGAGCCTTTTTTTAAGTTTAATTTTTTTCTTTTGCTTCTGCTTCAACTCCTTATGTGGCTTTTCATGAATGGTCTTGTTTTGTGTGTTTCTTCTCCTATAAATAACACTTAGGATCCAACAGAGCAACTATATTAATTACACCTACATGTGTCTCTACATATGGTTACACAATATGTAACTCTTTATACTAATTACTATATACATCGCATTTAGTTAGACAACGAAATTACATAGTAAAAAAAACAAGTTGATAAATAGATGTTAGTGGTCTACAATGAAACGATGATATGATTTTGGGTGTGTCCCATTTTTATCGAAAATAGCAAATGATAAGGACAAGTGCATAATCTTACTTGATTAAATTTCCCCCCTTTTAATTATAAATAGTCTCACCTAGTAAAAAATTTACTAGCTAGTAACTTATCGTTTTTCTTTATTTCTCATATTAGACTTATTGGTACAGAATTAGATTAGACTTATTTGGTACAGAATTAGATTAGACTTATTTGGTACAGAACTGCTGATTAGAATAGTCATTATCAAATTACATTTTCGTTCATATCAGAAACTAAGGCTTAAACAGGGTTGCTTTCACCGTTTTACCATGGTGATAATAACTCTTTTTTTTTTTTGGTCCCACGATTCTATCTTGACTTATGGGGCCAGTTGTAAGAAATAATTTATTACTAAAAGTATACAGTATCATATAAAAAGACAATTTAAAGATAAAAGGAGAGTTGTACAGCTCGTCTATGTCATTAATGGCGATATGAAACGGTTGAAGTAGGAGGTCTGATAGCCGTTGGATCAAGACTTCACAGATTCAAAGTGTATCAATTAATCACCTTCACCTAACCAAATGCAAAAACAACAAATAATACAGAGCCATGTTTTTGGCAAGTAGTTTTGTTTAGTAGCAGCAGATCATCTATCGTAGTTATGATCATAACTGCGAGTTACTAACAAATGTCATGTTTTTGACAACTGTTTTTATTGGATTATCTTCAGTTCTTCACCTAACCGTTTTATTTGGTTGAGCATGTGTTACTTACAAATTTACAATCACCTTGGATTAATTAGTTGCCAAATTATTTCAAAGAATCAAGATTTGAATTTTGATCTTAGATTAAGAGTACGAGTCTTGATTATAAATGTCACATCGCATCACGTACGGTGGTCATATAAAAACCACATGAGATTTTCTCTCTGACTTTAATAACTACATGATTTGATGTCGAATTTATTAACGAATGTTTCTTGGGAGGGAAAATTAATCTCATATAATATACAACACCAACACTTATTTGTTACATTTTTTTTTGTTTTGTTAATTACCCAGTAGCCCACAAAGAGTTTTGGACATTTCTTATAAGATAAATTCGTTTTTCAATCTTGTGGTGGTTTGAGGTGTATATTTCACAGAGTTATTGGCGGTGGACATATGCAAAGAAACGATGATAATAATAAATACACACACCAATCCATGAGTTGGATTCTGTATGTAAAATTCAATATTTTTTAAAAATGGTTATAAAAACTTCACGACTCAGCAGTTAATGTAGAGATTAATTTCTACTCTCTTTTCATGGGGTTGGCATCTTATCCCATGCTTCAACTTTCATGAAACTAGTTATTGAGATCGTACATATATATTTATAGTCCTTCAATTTTTTTTTGACATAAGAGAAAAATTAATCAACCGATTCAAATCATGCCACCACGCTTTTAAGTCACTTGTGTTGTTGTATAAAGAAAATTTATAAAACAAAGCAAAGAGGTCCTAAAACGCAGCGTTTTGCGCTCATGAGTAAGTTAAGTCAACAAGTAAAAACACAATCAAACCTTTGGAGGGTAGTAAGATGATTCTCTGTTACTCTCCTCTTAATCCGTCTTTGAGGCACTTTTGAGCTCTGGTGGATTTTCTGATGAGGAAGCATTTGAAGAGGTGTTGTTGCTCGGACGACGGTTCTCTGGGTTAGCTGCGGGAGGAGCTTGGCCTTCCGCGGCAAGGTTCTTGAGAAGGTTCATGACCGTGGGAACAAACTTTGTGGATATCGATATGAGCCCCGGGAGCTGAAGAAACCATAGGTAGTAAAATATCATATGAGTATCATTATCAAGAATTCTCGAATCTCGATCTTTGATCAAGTCCATGATTCATGAAAAAACTACTACTACTTTAATGGGGTTTGAGAAGATTGGTAGAACACTTACTGCGCCATTGCGGAATTCACCAGGGATATCCAGTTGCGTCCATAGTGCTTTCACGAGAAGGAAACCGACAAAGATGACACCGAGGTAGAGAGGGTTTCTGTTACATTGAAAAGGAAAGAGATTTCAGAATTTACATATCAACATTCGATATGAAGCAAGCAATACTAGCTTCGATGGACCTTAGAAGAGTCATGAACTCGTTAAATCCCAGCACGATCAATGCAAGAATTGCCCATGGAGGAGGTAACCAGTTACCACCACGCCTATTCGCCTCCTGAATTAGTATAAACACTTGAAAATATAAAATATTCATAGCAGCGCGAAAGAGCTTTATTATGAGTAAAGTAATCATGCCTGAGCAGATATGGCTTGAGTAACTGTGTACTCTGTTTCTGTCTTGAACTGTCTCCATATAGATTTACACTGAACCGGTGTAATCAGAGTTCTTGATGATGGAACCTACGAAAGTAACGGGACCATAGCTGTTAGATCAAGATTAATCAATTGAAATTAAACCACAGTGAAGCAAGAGTCATGCATACCTCTTCCCAAGTGCTTGAAGCCAGTGGATCAGATGTTGTAATGCTTTTCTTATAAGTTTCATTCTTTGTTGAATCCAATAAAGCAACAGTTAGTGTCTTCTCGATGTTATCAGGTTCATCGCCCAATCGGAGTACAACCATTACTGAGAGCAACTTCAAGGACTGAAACAAGAGAGCATAAAAAGGTGTTGAGATTATCTGAAGCCTATTAAACAAAATGTAAAGAGAAATAACAAATCATACAGCAGATCGAGCTGATTTAGTAATTGCTCGAAGGTCCTCTTTTCCGGTCCAAACACGTGGCATTGAGTCAGAATCATGGCTGAAGATTGTAGCAAACCTGAAAAGAAAAAGTCAGAATCAAAATTTTGTTGTTGTTTGAAACTGGTTTTGAAAAATCACTGAGCATAGAAAGAAGGCTTGATATATACCTTTCCTTCATACGCATCAAAACCCTTCCAGCTTCTTCCTTGGCCTTAGATTCTATGACACCTCTTGAATAATCCTGAAGGCTCTTCACCATTTTGTCTCTTATTTCTTCTTCCATGTCAAAACCAGCTAATGCACTACTGAGTCCAGAAACAGCAGATTCAGTTTCACGCCGATGAAGCTTCTTTACTGTTGTCCACGTTTCATCATTCGCTCCTTCCAGCAGAGCTTCCACCGGTTCTGACAATGCTTCATGAAGCTTTGACTGCAAATTAGAGGCTAAATCAGTTTTACAAAAACTCAATTTTCCCAAGCTTTCTTTATTCTTTCTGTTACCTCGTATTGACTGGTAAGCTCAGATAACTTGGAAGTCCGCACATAAGAAACGTGAGCCTCGATGTCACGGACTAGCTTGTCTCGTACTTTAGTTGTGTCCCAATTGGCTTGTTCAATGATGGCACATGCGCACTCTTCATCGAACTGGGTCATGCAAGTCTTGAACCAAGCACTTGAAGCTGAAGAAAACCCTTCACCAATGTCTAAAGCTTTATCAAAAGAAGCCTTAAAATTTTCAAGCATTCCCCATCTTATATGTCCCAATACATCTTGAAACGCTGGATTCACAAGCTGTAAAATAAAACAAAATAAAGATGACGAAAGCATATATTATCGATCTTCGAGCGTGACAGAGACAACTTAGATCTTTTAGAAAATCCTTTGTCTTAACTAACACATCTGCATATAGCTTTAATAACATGCTCAAGAGATCTAAGATTGTGCTATTTATTACTTGGAGAAGCTTTTCTTCAAGCTGATGCCTCTTCGAAGATCTGACACCTTCATCGAAAAATGTAGCCTCCCCATCATATCTAATAAAATAAAGGATTATGAATATCAAATTTGAACAGAACCCACAATGAAGATTTAAGAAACAATAGAATCCACAGAGACACATAAATTTACTTATCTTAACACCTATCAATATCATTACCAATTTCACTATACTGTGTGTGAGTAGCTTGATTAAAACATTGATGTGCTTACTCTGATAAGCAAGAACCGAGAATGGAAGTAAGCCTCTTTCCAAAACCAGAAACTGGACCAGCTTGCACCTCGTCATCCAGTTGGCGCCAGTCCTGTAAACAAAAACAAAAAGGTTACTTAGTGACAACGGGACTCACAAAGACGCTTTAAACAATGAAGAAGACTGAAAGTAAAGATTTGCAGAAACATTACCTCATTTGTGATGAAATGCGCAAACTTCTCATTTGCGATTTCTTCGCACCGCACAGTAGCCACCATGACCTTCAAGATGAATGAGCTCAGAGGGAGTATAAACAAAGTCTAAAGCTATCACTATAAGTTACCTTGTGGGCAGGAAGGTCAAGATCCTTGTTCTCTTTGATGACTCTCCAGATTTGATCTGCACTAAATGCAAAACCTGAGGCTGGAATTACTCCTCTTCTGTCTCCAGCAAGACCACCCGGTGCAATAGAATGCATGAACCGTTGTCGCAAAGTAGCAACCTAAGTTGCAAAACAAAAATAAATTTGTCTATAAAAACATGTCATTTTGGGGCACTCATCTGTAAAAAGCTTGGCCTCACACGTACACACCTGCTCTTTAAACTGTTCTTCCTTCTCCTCGTAACTGGAAAGAGCGACAACTTCAACCTAACCATCAAAGTGAGAAGCAGCATGACATTTCTGAAATGTGACAACTATTCTTGCTAATAGATCTAAGCAGTAGCATTACATACATTAAAGAAGTCACTTAGAGGAGTTTCCTTGTGTGCTTCAGGCTTTGGAACAGAATCCCATATCTGCCAGGACGCAGAAAAAAACTTTTGAGAAGTTACCTTTCTTTGAATATCATCAATTTAGAGTTAGCTAAAAGTTACTTCTCTTTACTTTCTGAATATCTTCTCTTAAGACAGGCTCTAAATTTTCCAACGGTGTCTGCAACCAAAATAAAACATTGTATGTACCGGTTAGCAGTTACAGATCTGTAATGTAAGAAAGAGTGATATAGAAAAATAAAAAAGAGTGTACCCGAGTTTTGTCTCGTATTACAAACAACATTGTTGTTTTACGTGGACTAAACAATCGCATCATAACCTGTCAAACACAACTCCAAAAATTCAAACAAAGGGTACAAATTGTTTTATGATATACATAATTTTTTTTAACTTTCTGAGCATCACAAACTAATACCTGGAAGACAGTTTTCAAGAGAGGTTTATTAGCAGCTTGTTCACGACCGATATCGTGACACCACCTAAAAAACACAAGCATTGAGAATAGGTAATGAAACACTTCTTTTCAACAAAACTGAAAACTATGTGCAAGTTCTCATACTAGAAAGTTTCTACCACAATCTTACATGTTGATCAAGACGATATCCGAGATAGCAAGAGCAAAAAGAGCACTCTGTTTCTCGAATGCAGTATCATCCTGGTTGGAAAAAGAAGGAAACAGTTTAAATTATGTAAACGCAATTCAATCAATGTCGCACACTTTACCAAAATGGTAAGGAGAAAAAAAGTAACCTCTCCTCGCTCCCTTCCATCGGTGCCTTCCAAGTCCATTACAAGTGTGCAAGGCTCTATACCGGCACATCTTGCAAGCCATATACCTTTCGTGGTCTGAGACCTATAGACAATTCCTAATCAGACGACAATTTTTTGCACGAAATTCAAAAGAAAATACTATCAAATGATATAATACCTTCCCTTAAATGCATCCATCTCCATGAAGTTTGTTCCAAACAAATTATTCAATAGTGTACTCTTCCCTGTCAAACCACAAATGTTCTGTAAATTAACTAGCTACTTTTTTTTTTTGCTAAATAATTAACTAGCTACTTTCAATCAGATTACTGTTAAACGATATTCCGTAAAATTCTGAATATTACAAAACTCTCTCCTCTCTAAAAGAATGCGTACCACTGCTTTGAGGACCCATAATGGAAACAACAGCATAAGAGAGGCCACACTCTCCAAGTTTCACGTCTTTAATGAAATGATCGATGCCAGAGACATTGTATATACCATCTCCGTCAATAAGCTGTACAGAACAACATCCCTCGCTCTTATCTGCATCCAATATGGAATATGTAGCTCATCAAAAACAATGGATCCTCATTTTGATCTTCAACAATCGAATCAAACAATTTTTCAATGAAACGAGAGCAAGAACTCGATCTTAAACATTATCTAGACATGCAGAGCCCTTTCTGAAACCGATAGCAAAGACATTCTTTCTTAACAGAACAGAGAAAGGGGACTCGTGAATATCAGATTACATGGATCTACAAGATGATCTGTTGGTAAAAGAACCAAGAAATTTGTATTCATTAGACGAAAAAGCTTAAAAAACCAACCAAGAATTAAGGAATCAATGAAATAAAGCATAAATCGGACAATGGAAATTGTCAGACAGAGAGAGAAATAAGTACCCATTGTTGGTCTTTCTGAGACAGAAAGTGTCAGTGAAAGAAAGCAAAATATCAGATCTTCCCCTTCAAAAGCTTCCCTTTCTCTATTTTTTCATGTTAGTCATTTTAGGAATGAAAGTTTGGAACTTTAGATCCCCACTACAAATTTGTTGGGCACAATGGAAACACATCAAAAGCCAATCTTGAAAAAAAAGAATTTGTATATCATTTAATCCAATAAAGAATAATAATTCTTCTATACACCAGCAACCCACTCCGAAAATAGACAAAACAATCCTATTTCTAAGCCACATCTTACTAAGTTAAGTCACACTTAACTTAATGTACATGAAAAGGGATTTAGGCTTTATAAATTGATTCTAACACTTTCAGCTAGCCCTGAGACTTCATATCTGGGATCCGGCATCCGCTCCGGCATCCGCTCCGCTCCGGAAAATAGGATATCCGGTATGGGCGGAGGCGGATACGGATAATGATTTTACGGATCCGGCCGGAGGCGGAGGCGGATGGTAAAATAAGTCATTGCCGGAGCTCCGCACCTCCGGTGAACAGTAACGTGTGAGTTTTTTGGATTTTTGTATACGGGTTTATAAAAAATTTACTAAACATATTAAGCCCATAAGCCATAAGCCCATATGTCCATTCTCTTCCCCAAACCCGACCGAGAAACCGGTTTCATCTCTCGATTAAAGATCTATTTTCTACTGCTTTTTTTACTGCTCTACAGATCTACTTTCTTTGAGAGAGAGAGCTAACAGAGAGACGGAGAGAACTTCCCATTTTCATAGGCGCATAGATGGGAAGAATATCAGAGAAAAATGGAAGCTTTGACCGCCATTGATTCTCTACACTCACGAGATCTAAATTCGCAACTCTCTCTCCTCTCTCATGCGTGTTCTTCTTCTCTTCCCTTTTCATTCATCGGCTTTGTCAACTCTTCCCAAGTAAGAATCACCAAATTTAGGGTTTTCTTTTTCCGGCTTAGTTTTTGGGAACGTGTCGCCGATAGGAAGAAGAGCATTTGACGGTGAGTTTTACCGACAAACCCTGGATCGAAATTTTCAAACTTTATTACACTGATTAGAGTTGGTAGCAAATGTCGTTATTTTGGATTGTATTTTGGATTAGAATTGAAAATTTGATGATCAATTCGTGTATTTTAATTTGTGATTTTAATTTGAAAACTTGAAATTGTTTGCTGCTGAAAATTGTAATTTAAAAATGCTAATGTTCGTGTAATTTGACAATGGTTAGATGGAAGCCACATACAATACTACCAAATCCACAACCAATTGTGGTACTGCAGATTAGAGCGCTGCACCTGAGTTGCCTGAAAACACTCAAGAGACAGATTCAACAGCTTCAGGATCTGAGGTAACAAGGAAAAAATCTGTAGTCTGGTTGCATTTTGTGCTGTCTGAAATTGCTGGTAAGGCTAGGTGTATTCATTGTTCTGGATTGATTAGTTGTAGAACTAAGGATGATGTCACAACTAGTGCAATGAAAGGTCACATGAGAATATGTAAAATGATGCCTCGGGAAGTACATGATGGTGAAAGGGATGGGAAAAGAGTGAAACAGTCAACTTTGTTATTTTTTGCAGAAGTGGAGACTTTGAATTTGCAGCCATGACCAAGGCTTGAATGAGGTCCTTACCCTTTTGTCTTTTGATATGTGATTCTGGTTTCATTTTGTTACAACCATTGTCTTTTGTCTCTGTACGTCTTGGTTTGAGATGAATGACGTCTTGGTACGTTTCATTTTGTTCATGCTTTTTAGTAACAATTTTCTTTCTCTTTTTCAGATTATCAAGATATGAAGATGAATTTGATGTATCAATTTTCTTTCTCTTGTACGTCTTGCTATTTGCTTACTATTTGGTAATTTGATGTATCAAACATAAACCTTATGTATGTTTTCTTATCTAAAATATGTATTTTCAAATTTTTATGATTTTAACCGGATGATCATCCGGGTTTTCGGAGGCGGAGGCGGATAGCATAATTGCACATCCGGCCGGAGGCGGATGCGGATACCCTCATTTTGGCCGGATATCCGGCTCCGTCTCAGGGCTACTTTCAGCTAACCAGATCTAACACGTAGACAACCCTAACCAATCCATGGCAAGATTCGTTGCCCTACACATAACCGACTCGAACGCAGCAGGAGTGCCTTTCTCCTTGAAGGCAAATTGTCTGATGAGTTCACGAACTTCCTGGAATCTCAGATCCTCTACTTCGTAGACATGCTTTATGCCGTAGGAAATAAGCAGTTGCTTGGATAATCGCCATACTTCCCGGACCAAAACGGTTGAAATCCTCTGCAAGAGCTTCTAACTGTTCAAGTTTATTGACGTCGTCTACCACAAGCAGAACCTTTTCGTTCTTGAGCCTTGATTTACTCAAGCGCCCTTACCAGAAACTCTTCGTGTAGATGCGACATGTGACGATCCTGAGAAACCCTTTTCACGTTTTCCAGGAAACAATGGCTTTCCAAGTGTTGACAGATGTTCTGATAAACGAATTTAGCGAGAGCCGATCTGCCATTGCCTCCTCTTGCCCATATCTCAATCATTCTCACACTTTTCTTCGAATTCAAATCAAATAACCGTGAAAGGGGCTTTCATGTGTGCGTCAATCCCCACCCACTAGGTTACTTCCATTGCTTGTTGTTGTTGTTGTATCAATCGACATTGATATTCTCTCAGTAATTTCGTCGAGCAGCTTCGAGTCATCTTCCCTAGAGACACAGAAAAATCGAATCTAACAATTAAAAATTCGACCTTTGAAGTAAAACAAAGACATCCCATCATTCCTGAAACCCTAGAGCTCGAGTTGCGGAATTTTACCATTTCAATGAACAATCGCCGGAGATACTGGCCAAATTGGTCAATGCTTGCCTCCATGAAAGCACTTTCTCGTGATCTTCTCACGCTTCGTGCTTCTTAAACTGTTCGGCGACTTCTCCGATCTGCCTCCTCACATGGCATCACGGTGAGCGAGCCCTTGTTTTCGAAATCCATAATCTTGACGAGTTCGTCGAGGCACCAAGTCGACGCTGCGGAGATCACAACGACGGCGAATTTCGACTCCACGATGGCGCGTATGAGCTCCGGAGAAATCCTCTGGCCACTCTCCAACTCCTTGTCGTCTTTGAAGGTACGGATGCTCCTTCGAACCAGTTCTTTGTAGAGAAAACTGATGAAGTTGCGGCGAGTGTCTGAAACTCAGAAAGACATTATTGGAGAATGTATATATTTGGTTTAGTTGATTTGGTCAATTGTATAGTTCTGGTTTATCTTTAGTATTTAAAGCTCTATCTTCACATTGTAAACGTAAGTTGAGAGTTACAGAAAAATAGAAAATCAGTTTGATATTTCTCTTCTTCTTCATCACAAATCCTCTCAGCTTCCGTGGAAATTCTCATTTGGTAAAATGGTATCAGATTCCGGATTTGGTATTTGGATATTCTTTATCTTAATGATTTGGTCAATCATGAATAATTGGGTGATATGATTTGGTCGGCGGTTTTGCATAAGCTTTCCTCACTCCAATTTGGTGTTCACAGGACCATAGATCTGAAATTTTTGATAGAAATCAATCAACTTAAAGATCATATATGTGAAAGATGTTATTTGAAGAAGACCCATCTTCTCTTCTTGCCTCATTTCATTTCTGTATTGTTTTCTTGAATTGAAGATCAAAGACTAGAACTCAGCTGATCCAAACTCAGACCATAAATTATGATACTATTATAACAATAGGCTATTATATCCTAGTCGATAGATTTTTCATGGTTATTTTATAATATTAAAAGTGTTTGCTGTCGTCTTTCACAATCTTATAATTATATTTATAAAAATATGTAAAGTCGCACCATGCGCAGAGAAAAACAGATAAACTCAGCAATTCATTTATTTATAAAAATTTGTAAAAATAAAAAATATCATACGTTACTTGTAGAGAGCACCTTTGAACTCTGTATTTTATAATGTCATGTATACACATTGCGAATTTGTGATATGATCATCGTTATACTTTTATTATTGTAGTTTAATAATTGCACTTAACATTGATTTGATTGTAATTTATGTGCTAGTTATGTTGGCCAGGAGGGCCTGTGCTAGGTATTTCCTTCCCTTTTTCTTTTGCATTGATCTTAGTCGTCACCACGATGTCGTTTTTAATGGCAACATCTTCATCTTCTTCTTTTTTCTGCAATCGCAAAGGATGTTTGGATTCATTTCATAATATTAACAAAAACATGCTAATAACTCTTTAAAAGAAAAACATTTTATTTAAAATGTTAGAATGTGTTTGTGAAATTTAGAATGTGGATGGAGAGAAAACTCTGCTATTATATATAGGATTTACAGGCATTGATCAACTAAAAAATAAATTATAACTTCAATTTTGAGAACGACATCACTCATTTATTAGAGCTTAATAAAACATATTGCTAATTTTGTTTATATTTTTCTTATATTTTGCTTATGTTTGTTTTTATTTTGCTAAAAAAAATTTTGTAATTCAAAATTTTCAATAGTTATAACATATTAATAAAATAACAATAAAATAGATACTTCCTGCGTTGGAAAAAAAAGATTCATATAATTATTATTTTTGATAAACTTTGTTGTGTGGTGATTATGATCATAATTATATTAGGTGATTAAATTATATAAACATAATAATCATAATTATGATCATAATTTTTTATTAGGTGATTAAATTATATAAACATAATTAAATGGGGGGAAATATAAATATAATTAAATTATAATTCTAATTATGATTCGTTTGAAATTTAATTTAATAAATATAATTAAATTATAATTAATTATAATTAAAATCTGAAGAACTGTAGAGAGCCTTAGAAACTTTTTTAAAACTAATTGCAAGGGAAATGTTTGGGCATCGTTTCATTTATATACTATTACTTAAAGTTCTATATATCATCACATGGTATTATTAACTAGATATTAAGAGCTACCTGTAACTTGAGCTTTTGTGGTATATATATTAGACTAAGCATGTGCACCCATTAAACTCACAAAGTTTCATAACTATTTTTTTATTATTATTTTTTATATTTTTTTATTGGTTGAGATTTATTATGATACTTGTAGTAAATTTGTTTCCAGCAGTGATACCGGTATCGGTATCATTAAAAAATAATTTTTTTTGTTTTCTCTCTTCCCCCTATCTGATAATTACACGGAGCCAATAACATCCTGCCACGTACACAATGAAACCGTATCATTTAACTCATCAGAGTGATACGGTTCAGACCAAGTTTTATTTCCAAATCCATTTTAAAATTATTTTTGGGCCTATGAAACCCAGCAAAAATCATTGCTGGACATGCTCTTAGTATATGACATCACATGATCTCAATATAATTCTACAAAGAAAAAAAAGAAATCAAATCATTAAATGAAATTGAGAGGACTTAATTTGAAATTGGACCTAGCTATATTATTGGGGCTTTTTAGGGTAATTACATCACATAGTTACTCTTATGAAAGTGATATGATGAGATTGGACTTACCATAAACATGTCATCTAAGACCTTAAACATAAGACAAAACATTCCTATTTCTAAGCCACATCTTACTAAGTTTAGTCACACTTAACTTAATGTACATGAAAAGGGATTTAGGCTTTATAAATTGATTCTAATACTTTCACCTAACCAGATCTAACACGTAGACAACCTAACCAGTCCATGGCAAGATTCGTTGCCCTACACATAACCGACTCGAACGCAGCAGAAATGCCTCTCTCCTTGAAGGCAAATTGTCTGATGAGTTCACGAACTTCCTGGAATCTCAGAACCTCTACTTTGTAGACATGCTTTATGCCGGAGGAAATAAGCAGTTGCTTGGATTGTGAAGTGATAATCACAATACTTCCCGGACCAAAACGGTTGAAATCCTCTGCAAGAGCATCTAACTGCTCAGTTTTATTGACGTCGTCTGCCACAAGGAGAACCTTTTGGTTCTTGAGCCTTGATTTACTCAAGCGTTCCCCTTGAATACTTACCAGAAACTCTTCGTGTAGATGCGACATGTGACGATCCTGAGAAATATTTTTCACGTTTTCCAGGAAACAATGGCTTTCGAAGTGTTGACAGATGTTCTGATAAACGACTTTGAAACAGGAAAACTCAGTAACCGATAAATCTCGACCCAGAGGCTCACCTAGAACCCGGAGGACGAAAAATCGAGGGCTAGAAGATGATCAGAAGGAAGAAGAGATCATCTCGGAGACACCTGATTCGGTGATGATGATAGTGATGATAGTGAGAGAGAGAGATTGAAGAAGAAGATAAAAGTTGTTTGTTTGATTAATTGATTTTTTCTCAATGGCAAACGCCGGGAAAACGGTCAATTCATCATGCCTCTACTCTTCCAACTGGTACCGTTTAGGTCATGAACAATTTTGGTGTGCAAATTCATACCTAAACTCTTAATTATTTGAATATTCATGCACGTACTAATTTTTTTAGCCGAAACATACATTGATCCGAATCTCGTTAGTCAACCCGTTAACGGTAGTTGCCATTATTTTTCACATTGGGGACAATGTGATGTTTATCCGTTTACTAATTTATTTTTCTTTGTTTTGAATTTATCTATTTGCTTTTCGATTTAATTTTAAACTATTTCGTGTAATCTTTTTCTATTTTATTAAATATTTTTCAGGAACATAAAAACAAAATCTATGATAATTTTGATTTGTGTGCTTCTACGCTATTTTCTCGTGCCAGCTCTTTTGTGATTTGGTATTAGACTAGACGTTGGCTAGAGTGCTTGCAATGCGACATCCCCAAATGATTTTAATCCATAAAGATTATTTCCGACAAGATATACAAGCTCACTTTATATGAACTTAACCGAAGAAAAAAAAATTCCGGTTAAGTTCAAATAAAGTGAACTAGTACTATATTATGTCGGATAAACATTCTCGTCCGGGCTTAAATCATATTGTTTCCAGTGTGATTTTTTTTTGATAAACAACCCATTAAACCGTTAACCCCTTACATATGCAGAAACACAAACCGGTTTACAAACTCAACCCGGTTTATATAATAGAAATAGCTGAACCAATTAAAATAAGGTAAACCAGAAAATAATTGAAATAACCAGAGGATAAGGAAAATCTTGTCACATAATTTAGCGAGAGCCGATCTGCCATTGCCTCCTCTTGCCCATATCCCAATCACTCTCACACTTTTCTTCGAATTCAAATCCAATAACCGTGAAAGGGCTTTCATGTGTGCGTCAATCCCCACTAGGTTACTTCCATTGCTTGTTGTTGTTGTTGTATCAATCGACATTGATATTCTCTCAGTAATTTCGTCGACCAGCTTCGAGTCATCTTCCCTAGAGACACAGAAAAATCGAATCTAACAATTAAAAATTCGACATTTGAAGTAAAACAAAGACTTCCCATCATTAAAATCCTAGAGCTCGAGTGTTTATATTTTACCATTTCCATGAACAATCGCCGGAGATACTGGCCAAATTGGCCAATGCTTGCCTCCATGCAAGCACTTTCTCGTGATCTTCTCTCGCTTCGTGCTTCTTAAACTGTTCGGCGAATTCTCCGGTCTGCCTCCTCACATGACACGGATCCACGCCGTAGAAGATTGGCATCACGGTGAGCGAGCCCTTGTTTTCGAAATCCATAATCTTGACGAGTTCGTCGAGGCACCAAGTCGACGCTGCGTAATTCGCGGAGATCACAACGACGGCGAATTTGGACTCCTCGATGGCGCGTATGAGGTCCGGAGAAATCCTCCGGCCCTTCTCCAACTCCTTGTCATCTTTGAAGGTTCGAATGCTCCTTCGAACCAGTTCTTTGTAGAGAAAACTGATGAAGCTGCGGCGAGTGTCGGGTCCTCTGAAACTAAGAAAGACATCGTACTTCGGGAGGGAAGTTGCAGAAGTAGACATCTGATTGATTCTCTATAAGAGAAATAGCTCAGGGATTTATAGACAACAGTCACTTTCACACAGACTCGCTCTTACTCGAGAAATGTAAATTTCTTCGCATTTTCTTTTCTTTTTTTGTTTTATTAGAGCATCCACATTGGTAATAAAATGTGGATGTCTTTAAATATAAAATTATTAAAATTTGAGTAAAAGGAAGAAAGAGAGTGTTTTTGGTTGAAATAATGGGGTGTATTGAAATATAAAATTAATAAAATTTAAGTAGAAAGAGAAAATAGTGAGTAGTTTTGGAGAGATTGTGTCTTCGGGAAGACATAAGAGAGTGAAATTAGGAGTATGTTTAAATATAAAATTAATAAAAGTTAAGTGAAATGATGAAAGAGAAGGTATGAAGTTGAGTAAAAGGATGAGAGAGTGTATTTTTAATATTTTTTTATTTGTGAGACATCACATTTTATGTGCAATGTGGATGGTCTTATATTTTTGGTCAACTTGTTTTCTTTCTTTTTTCTTTTTTCTTTTTTTGTGTGCCAACGTCAACACCTGTATTATTTATTTTTGAGGGGTTATAATTTATAAAGATTGTAAATTTGGAGTCAATACAAAATATAGCATTTTTTTTGTTTTTTTTTTTGCGTTTTTAGGTATTTTGGAGTCAACCCAAAATAATACGGGGAGAAAGGTAAGCTTGGAAAATATTTTAGAAAAAACTGGTGATGAAGAACAGCCAAGAGAGTGAAGAGCAGTCAAAGAAGACCCATAATGCCAAAGAAAAACAAGCAAAGAGGAAGAAAAAACGGTCTAGCATCGACATGTAAGCTGATCAGAAACATCGATGGAGTTGAAAGACGAATAATCGACGTTCAATTTGATGGTTGAATCTGATGCTATATCCCCATAAGATGTCAGATCAACGTAGAAGTTGATGAAAAACTTCCATACGCACCAAAGATTTACTTTTGAAACAACCCAGAGTTGTGATAAAACATCCAATTTTTTTTACCAAAAAAAAAACATCGAATTTCGGGAGAATAGCTGCTGTTGTAATTGTAATAGACATATTAATTGTGAGAATAAAATATCCCATATCGGGAGTTTAGATAATACATAAGTAATATATAAATGATATGGACAAATTTACTCATTGTCAATTGGTTTTGAGTTGGAAACCCATAAACTCATAGTAAATCCATATTTAACATAATATCAGAACCCAAACACAACCCAATCTGAATCTAAATCGATCGAACCCATCGTACAAGGAATATTAGCCCACCCGTAGCTCGTGCTAACGAAGAATCAATCAACCAAGTCAGTTGAACCAGCCAAAGACATCTTCCCACAACTCGGAGTCCTTCCAAGGTTTAAGCGGTCATGTGGTACGCGAATTCCCAAGATACGCAGAGCGGTTATGACTTCGGATTGAGCTATATAAGGAGACTCGAACCTAAGTTTTACCCATCTTATTCTTTTTAACCTATTTACACTTTGCTCATGGAGCTCTCTGTATAACTCATATCTTCAAGATATTTTGTATTCATTTATTCAATTAATACAAATCCAATTTATCGATACTCGTTTATACTACGATCAGTTCAAAAATGAATCCGGCATGAAATTTAATTTCCTTTCCAAAATCAAACACAAATTTGGAGTATAGGATTTAGCACCCACTATGGTCAAATGATAATCAACCAAAAACTTATTAATTAAAAAAAAACGCCAATGTCATTTACTAATTTATGAAAAAAAATGTAGGGTTATATGTAGTGTATCCCTTTACAATTTTGCAATCTTTAATTTAGGGTATTACTTTACATTGTTTTCTTCGTGTACCATTAAATAGATGTATTCATTATTACACGACATGCATAGTTTATATGTTTTTCTCTGCACATGGGGCGACTTTACATACGTTTTTGTGGGCAAATAAGACAAAAACAAAGGGAATTAGATGAAATAATAGTTTGACAAAAAAAAAAAAGATGAAATAATAGTTTTTAAATAAAATTATTAAAAACGTAGTATAGAGAAACGAAGGTGTGCAGAAGTAACAAAATTAATGATTTAATAACGAAGATGAAACGAACATGTCTTTTTCACATAAGAAAGAAAATGCATAAGAGATTTGACGTGATATACAGATAGTTACAACTTACAAGAACAAATGATACGTTGTTTATTTTTGTAATGATGTCTAATTCCTTTGCTTTTCATTTTTTTTTCATTTTTTTCTCTCTAATTCCTTTTCTTTTCCAAGAAGATGATGAGGAAAAACAAATAAAATCGAGCATATTATGTATTGTGACGTATAACTATAACTAAGCATTATATATTTATAGCGAGTAGACGTAGAAAAAAACTTTGTTATATATATATATTTTTTTGGTTAAAATATTATATTAATTAATCAATAAAATGAATATGTGCAAGAGTACCAGTGACAAAGAAAGTCTCAGAAATACAGAGCCTCAAAAACTGAACTTAAAACTAAAGAATCATCGAGAGCAGAGATGACTATCATCTAGTTGGGATAGCTCGGACAGCAGGCCATCCGGAAAGAAAGAAACAAACTTTGTTAAAACGAGTAGACGTAGAAAATAGGACTATATATTCGGTTTGATCGGTTTTGTTTGGAAATTCGGTTTGGAAGAAATCTGATCGAATTTGGACTGAATTAATATTGGGATTATTTTCCCTCTCCATTTGGTTGATTCAGTTATGTTTTTTTCTTTTTTGGGATTAATCCAGTTTGTTCATATATATTGGGTTATATCGGGTTTATACAGCTTTGTTCAAAATTTCCACCAAGTAATTAGTTACATACTCTGTGATTTTTTGTTTTTTAATTTCTAGATATTATTACGATGAACAAACATAATACGAGTGTAAGGCATTTGTTATTATATAAGGTACAAATGGATAATAAGCATATGTAGAGTTTTCGGGTATTGTCTTTTTGGATAATATGTCTGCCACTTGATTACCGTTTGATATAAGACTCGGAATCCATCTTGTCTTATTGATCTTTCGATGATCAAAAAAGCTAACAAGCTTATGCGGAAGTGGGCGATGATAGGGATGAACGATGGTGATTTGATTGACTCTCTCAATCGAATGGTGATTGACTCTCTTAATATGTGGACGAAATAGTTTGTTTGAATCTCACAAACAAACTAAGCCGCATATTCTATAGAACTAAGTAAATCACACACTTGAATCTTAAAGAACAAAAGAACAACTCAAAGATACTCGCTTTGAAGGAAACAAAACGTTTATTAAAATTCTATGATCGAGGGTGCTTTACAAAGAAACGAAACTGAGCTTCTATAGGTTCAAAGGCAACACATCCAAATAAGGCAAGTGATGATTCAACTTGATGTTTGCGACTCCAGCTGGTAGGGACAATGTCAGAGCTATAAATTGTTTTTACCAGGGTCAATATATAAAACACTAAAATACGAAAACAATGCTATAAAGTATATCGTATATAGTTTTTGAACATTTTTTTCTTATATCATAAACTTTAAAAATTATTAAAGATTTTTCTTTTGTATTTGTTTGCCATTTAAAAGTAGCTTGTAGTTAAAATATTACAATTATAATTCTTCATTTAATTTAAAATTTTACGTATATATTGTGTAGCGACTTCTCTATAGGTTATTGTCTTATCCATTCTGCATATTAAGTAGAAATTTACTTGTAACAAAAAAGTAGAAATTAACTTGTAACAAACAAAAAATTAACTTGTACTAGTTATGTAATTAGTATATATGAAAAAAATATAAAAATAATTTATAGAAAATTATACAAAGGGTGAAAGTTAAATTCTAAAGAAGAATCACTCAATAAACTATTATCTGTTATAGAACTTATATAAGGGATATAATGTTTTTTTTTATTTTAGTTATGAGCCTATTTTTTGTGGTCCAGATTGCTAATTTGTATTTGGGTTAGATTTAAAGGTTTCAAATAAATATTTTTAATTGGTGTAACATGGATTTGTGTTTGGTTTAGATTTATGGGGTGAGTAAAAATATTTCAATGGGGTCAATAAAACAAAATTTCAAAAATTTATACTAAATAATTAAAATTTACGCACAATACAGTCCCTCCATGAGGTGGTAGTAGTTCTATGACCTTTCACATAGTTGGTGCTTGGTTTGATGACGCATCACCGTTTCTTGGTGTCCATTCAAATTTAACTTCGTCGAAATGCTTGCTCCAATCTCACGTTTCTTGAATCCAATTATACAATCCAAAATTCAGTGTATCTTTGTTGAGTAGGTTGATTAAACCTTTGTAATCACCTTCGAAGATTACCCGTCTATAGCCTCTGATCCAATAACTTTGCATTGCCATTATCAAAGCTTGAATTTCAGCTTCCAAAGCGTTATTAGTTACATACTCTGTGATTTATATCTTCTTAAGTTGATATATAAAAGGTTGCACAAAAAAAAAATTGATATATAAAAAAAACACAGAGCACAATTGCACAAATTAGACAAGCGGAAGAGAGAGTGAGAAGAGAATTCTCCATTATGAGAGAAAGCGTGTAATTTGTCACAGTCTCAGATCAGCTTTTAAGGGTTTGACCTGTTTTAGTCGCAATTGATCTTCATGTAAAGGCTAAAAATGTTTTTCTTCTCTGTTTTTGTCACCTTAATTTGTTGGACATGTCGAAACATCAAAACTCCAAAACAGACAAATCTTTTTAAAAAATGGTGATTCTTTATTGCTTATCAGGAAGATCAATGTTTTATTTTTATTCTTTAGGATTACTAAACTAACGAATCTATTTTTATTATTAGTTTGAGTAAATTTTCTCAATATTGCTAGACTAATCTAGCATACCAAAGATATCCTCATAATATTTGATGGCATATTTGTTTATAGGTTGGTTGACATTACAACATATCCGTTGACTTCTAGTAAATGTTTGATTTTTTTGGTAGATTTAATGACAATGGAGATAGATTAACCTTAAAAATGGCAGATTTAATTTTTTGGTGGTAGAGTTATCTTGTGAGAATGATCGGATGATTAGTTTTTCGAGACGGTAGATTTATTTCTTTGACGGTAGATTTGTATTGGCTACGGTAGATTTATATTGGTTCGGTAGATTAATTCATAATGATGGTAGATATAAAACCGTGTAACATCTTGATGACTTCATTTCGTAACGATGATAAATTTAATATTAGTGACGGTAGATTTAGAAACTACAGAAGTCAAGAACGTCGATCCAAATTTCTCAACAGTTGCTCTTCGGCTGTGAAAGAGAAAGAGAGGTTTTTTTCCATCGCTTAAAAGTAGATCTAGGTTTTCTTTTTTTTAATTTAGGTTAGTTTTAGTTTTAATTTATTTATTTATTTTATTTAGTTTTAATTTATTTATGGCAAAAAAATAAATAAAAATGGCAAATTCGTAATAAAAACAAAAACTTGGATATAAATGACTTTTACTAATTTTCCAAGGTTATTTTAGTTAGTCTTCCTTCATTCAGAGTTTTTTTTTTTGTTTTTTGGTTATCTGTTGTTATATTGAACTTTTATGAAAGGATTACAAGAGCTGGATGTCGAAAACTATGACACCGGAGTCAAAAACCCACAAATGGGAAACAAAGCCCTAGATAAAGGAAATATAAACTCATACGAGAGATTTTTACAAACTAAACACAACTCAAAGTAATTCCAAAAGAACTTTCACACAAAACTCACCTGAACACACCGTCCACGATGACGAAGTTAGAACCACAAAGATTAACACCAATAAAACAGAACCAAGAGGAAGTGAAACACCCGGGAATAAAATCCCCTACTCAGACAAACCTTCTTCCGCTTGAATCTAAAACCTAAGCCTCTTTATATTGCTTCAAACAGAGAAGCCACCGATGAACTAGAAGAAATAAAAGACAAACGGGAGTAACACTTATTCAAAAGGCTGCGAGAAGACTCCTTCGCTGTTGGGAAATGGAGAGGTGACCTGAAACTAACTTCTTCTAGGAGATGATAATCTTGTTCCGCTTCCCACACACCATGTCTTCACCGTTGCTGAGACTGACCTAGAGAAGATAAACACCAAAACCAACCGAAGATGGCTCGGAAGAGAATCAATCTATTTACCGACGAACAACCATGAGAAGTCCCGTTGAAACACGTTGAAACAAGTCTGGCCTTAGCGAACAAACATGAAACACCGAGAACTACTCCGATTAGGAGAAAAGAAACGATGACAAATCTAAATCAACATATCTAGATCTGAAACCGAAACAGATTGCTTCAAATTTGCCGGAAACAGAGAGACTTATGTGAAGAAGGGATAAACTAAAGACAAATTACAAACACAAGGGCACAACTCCGGCGCTGTGGAAACCGCCGAAGCTGCATATCTGAGATTTTTTTTTTTTTTCTAGAGAGAAGGCAGAGGTTCTTCATTCATTCATAGTGAGTCTAATAATAAACATATATTATAAGGTTAGTTTGAGTAATTCTCTCTTTTTGTAACATAGGAAGATCAGTGTTACATACAACTGGTGAATCCAGATCCAAAAAAATGGCCTAACATTATTAAGACTAAGGAACAAACAAACACATCAAGTTAATCTTCCTGAAATCTAAAAAAAAAACAACTTATTTGACCTAAATCTACACTTGAAGGCTTTGCCTATTAATCAAATGAATCTAAAGACTGGATATTATTTCATTTAGTCTTTCACTAAGCCTTCCTCTACCACACAACAAAGCCACTAAATATTTCAGGGTCGAAAAAACATTAATACCATAAAGATTCATGGTTCGATTTGTAGACAGCTCGAAACCAACAGGTTCGTCTCTTTGTTTGAATGCTACTGACCTCGAGAGCTGACGAACTTCGTAGCATCTCAAGAGCTCGACTTCGTAGACATCCTTCACTACCGATGAAATAAGCAGTTGCCTGTCTTGTGTGGTTATGATGATCCTGCTCCCTGGACCAAACCAGCTAAATTCCTCTGCAAGTGCATCTAATTGTTCGATCTTGTCCACATCGTTAGCCACAAGCAGAACCTTCTTGTTCCTGAGCCTTGCTTTAATCGCGTTAAGACACCTATGAGAGGTCTTTGTGTTCAAGCCTTCTCCTTGCATCTTGGAAAGAAGCTCTTCTTGTAGATGAGATTTGCGGCAACGTAGTGAAATCCTTCTCACGTCTTCGAGAAAGCAATGAGCTTCAAAGTGATGCGAGATGTTTTCGTAAACGTGTCTAGAGAGTGCTGATCTGCCAATGCTTCCTCTTCCCCAGATCCCAATCACTCGAACATGTTCGTTTGAATTTAGATCCAGTCGCGGATACAATTCGTTCATGTGCTCGTCGATACCAATTAGGTTATTACCATTGCTTGGTGTTGCTGAGAACAACATGTTTGATACTCTCTCTGTAATTTCGTCGACCAGCTTCGAGTCATCTTCCCTGCAGAGTAAAAAAAAAAAAAAACAGAGACAAAGATTTGACCAACCCATACAAGAAGACTGAGTCATGAAACATAGAAACAACAGTTATGTAGATTTTACCAAGTCTTTGAACACTCGCCGGAGAGATCAGCCAATCTGGTCAACGCAACCCTCCACGATTTGACCTTCTCTCTGCTTTCTCTCTTCTCGTGTTTCTTGAACTGTTTCGCGACTTCTCCGATCTGTCTCCTCACGTGCGAAGGCTCCACCTCGTAGAAAATCGGCATCACAGTGAGCAAACCCTTTTCCTCGAGTTTCAAAATCTCCCTGAGCTCCTCGAGACACCAGAAGGAATCTGGGTAATTCGCAGAGACCACAACGACGGCGATTTTCGAGCCTTTGATGGCTTGGAGAAGCTCCGGTGAAATGGGACGGCCTCTCACAAGTTCCTTGTCGTCTTTGAAAGTCCGAATCCCTTTTGACTCTAGATCCTTGTAGAGGAAACTGACGAAGTTCTTGCGAGTATCTGCGCCTCTGAAGCTTAGAAAGACGTCGAATCTCTTAGGAGTGAAAGAGGAAGAAGACGAAGAAGAAGATAATGATGACCTTGATTCGAATAGTCGCAACGATTTAACTCTTCTCTTAAAGCACGATAATTTTTCCAAGATTGTGTTCATCTTTTTTTTTTTTGCTTTTTTTATGAGACTTTTGAGGTTTGGAGCATTTGGCAAGTGTAGCCCAAAAGGAGTTTGAAATCATTTAATTTATAGAGACACACTTAGACTTAGCTAACCATAACGGAAATTACCATTAAATTTCCAAGAAGCATTTTTTTTTTTGTGGTTTAAAATATTCAAGAAGCATTCTATAAAGCAGTATGACTTTTTTTTTATTATAAGAAAATCTCCATTTTTAAGTGAAGCGTTCAATGAAAATGGATTGAAATACCAGATGGTTAGAATAAATAATGTATATATCTTTGATCTTCGTTTTGTTTGATATTGCAATTAAATGTAAAGATCTGCTGATCATTTATTTTTGGGAGAATTGGAAATTTAGAGCAAAAAATCAGAACTATTGTCCCATTAGTACTTATTTGAGATATGCCACTTTTAGACCAAAATACCATTTATTAAATATTAAAAAAACCAAAATAAATATTTATACTTCCTTTAAAAATTCTGAAAATTCATATTAAGTAAGTAATATATATTATGTAATTTATCTTATGAACTTTTTTAAAATTTTTTTTTTTTTTTCATGTTCTACTAATTGTAGAATTTGGTTTCTAGTATTTGCTCTAAAATCTACTAAGTATAGAATATGTATTCTACTACTTGTATAGCATTCTACTATCCCTATAGAATCCGTTATCTACAATGTTGTATTTATTCTACTAATTATAGAATTCGCATTATATCATGTTCTCTATATTCTACTTTTTGTAGAATAGAAGTTCTACCATTTTCTCTATATTCTATTTTGTTGTAGAATTGAATTTCTACTATTTTGTCTTGATTCTACTGAATGTAGAATACGTATTCTACCAAACGGTTAACAAAATCTAAGAGAAAATCTAGGAACAACTGAAAATCTTCTAAAAATATTTTTTTTTCCATTTTTAAATCGGTTTGAAATCGTTTTTTAGGAAAAAAAGATTTTAAAAAGATTTCCTTTGTCGTTGATTTTTTTTTCCCTTTTTAAATTTTTTTTTTCCTTTTTTTTTCCTTTTTCCTTTTTTTCCCTTTTTTATCAATGCTTTTTTATTTTAATTTTAATTTTGATTTTTTAAATTATTGATTATTATTATTTTAAGGGGTAAAACTGGATTAACATTAATATAAATACTAAGTGGACAATAATCTACCAATAAGTACTAAGGGGACAATAGTTCTGATTTTTTGCTCTAAATTTCCAATTCTCCCTTTATTTTTGTTAAATAATTCGACTTAGAAGAAATCAACATATTGTATTCTTAAAATACTTTTTTTTTGTCTAAGTATTCTTAAAATACTTGCGTCTTGTAATTTTCTATCTATTTTATAAAATCTCATCATAAATTTGGTGCAGCCGCCCTCTTAGCTAAGAAGAAGTTGTCGAGTTTAGTTTTCTGTGGTGTATACTGCTTTAAACTTTTCATGGAAACTTAAAAACAATGTTTTTTTTTTTCCTTTCAAAGATCGTGTATTCGTGTTCGTGAAATTTTTTTTTCTTTTGGGACTTTTCGGTTTAAGGCATTTGGCAAGTGTACCAAAAAAAGAATAACAAATTAATTTGATTTATAATGGGAACCATTGTATGAATTTTCAATTAGGATAAACTTTTTAAAAAAAACAATTTAATTTTATTCGCTAGGTACTCATTTGATGTGAATAGTTTAATTAATTAGTGGAAATGGAATGAAAGGCCAAATGGTTATACTAACTAATATCTTTGTTAAGCCTTTAGTCAAAAAAAAAAAAACTAATATCTTTGATATTATTTTGTTTGAATTCAGAATTTTTTTTTATTTTTCAATCAAATGTAAAGATCTGGTGATCGCTTTTTTTTTGCTCAGACTACCCATCTATTAAATCATATGTGGCTCGTAAGAGAAATGTTCTATGGAACATTCTCTATTGGCTCTGTATGACTTAGAGCATATGCATTGAGGGTGCCTCAATGAGACACATTTCATTAAACAAATCACAAAAAAGAATAAAACAAGAGAGAGAGGATTGAGGGTGTCTCATTTCTTTTATTTGATTAAATTGACACCCAAAAACAAGAGACACCCAAATTTTTTTTTGAGACACCCACATTCATACATGGTACTTTGCTATTGGTCCAATTTTTTAAAAAACTTAATTATTTGATTAAAATTTTTAAAAATATATATATTTTTTAAGGTGAGACACCCTTGAGAGACCTCGTGTTCGAGCCTCTTTTGCAGAAGTATCGGCACATACGTTCAAAGCATGTAGGATAAAGGATAAATTAAAGTCTCCGAAAATATCTCTAAAAAATGGAAAGAGTCTCGTTATGCCATAAAAGCTGGCCAATCCACCGGAGTCTCGATCATAATCACCAAGTCCGAGCAATCAGTCTTAAAGTGCATCAAAGAAATCTGTCTTTCTCTTAGGCATGTCATAGCCTAGAAAAGACCATCTATCTCAACATGTAAGGCCGATAGGCTTTTACGACATCTCTGCTGTCCAAAAACCTTGTATCCCATGTCATCCACCAGCCTATTTTTTTTAATAACCAGAGACATTTTAAACAGAAACTCATACTAAATCCCGATGCCTATTAAAATTTGAGTTTTTAATTATTATTTAAGGTGTCTATGGATAGCAAAGTAATTGGTTAGAATAATTCTATGTTTGAGGAGATTTGAGATTTGGTGATCGTTTTCTTAATTATAAATGGATTTCTTTAAATAATTCGACTTATAAGAACTTAATAAATTTCATACTGAAACTATGATGTTCTATCTATATTCAATGTTTTATCATAAACTTAGTCTAGCCGCCCACTTTGAGTTTAGCTAACATTGAGTTTAGATTTCTGTGGTGTATGTATACTGCTTAAACATTTCATGAAACTTTAAAAACAATAAATATTATATATATGATTTGAGCTATTATAAAAAGAAATAAAATCAAACCAAAAAATAAAATAAAATAAAAGAAATATCCATTATATTTTCGATGGTCCTTGACGTACCGTACGTCCTTCTAGACACTTTGAAATTGACGCTTAAAAGGTTAAAAACGAGTTATTCTAAATCGCCAGAGAATTGTTCTACCTTTAGAGATATGTTTACGTGTAAATAGCAATATAATAAGTTAATAACCATCCTAAAGTTTTTTTTTTCACAAAAATCTTGGAATTGTATCCATATAGAGATGTCGCAATCATATATTCCAAAGTAATGATTTTTTTTTTGTGTGTAACACATGCAACGTCACAGATACTGGAGAATGAATAGATAAGTTGTTTACTAAATATAATCGTCGTTGAAAAATTCTAACATATTCTATACGATATTGTGCAGCCATTGAGTTCGTAACGTATGCTACTATACTTGCCGAGTCATACATTCGTCGACAGTACTTGTGAATTTTGTTTTTACTCAATAAAGAAGTCAAATAAACTTTGTTTTTTCTTATACGTCATGGTATTTTTCCCCCCCTACTTAAAAAAATAAAGTCAGAGCTATTACAATTTTTTTAGACGAATGAGTCCAAAGGAAAAACAATATTAATCTGAAATTTTCAGTTTCAGTTTGAAAAGTTGTAAAATATCTACGTAATTTTTCTTATTTAGTTGTTGTAGATGGAAAGAATTGTTCAAAGATTTGTCAATGAACAAATTCTTTTTCTTTCTTTGTTAAAGAACTTTGAACTTTGAAAAAAAAAAGAATTGTTCAAAGTTCTTTAACAAAGAAAGAAAAAGAATTTGTTCAAAGTATTGTGATATAATATTTGCAGTCCGTATGGGCTTTCTTAAGTTTAGTAATATGTGTAACATCAGATGATATGTTCGGCCAACTAATGAGTAAATTAGGCCCAACACTTCTCTTAGCAATGCATAAATTAGAAAGTAATCAAGAGAGTTCATCCAAGAATGAATAATAACAAATGGGCCATCCTTAATTTTGAATTTTGATTATTTAGCAATTACAGATTTTCATTTTGTGTCTGTAAAGTTCTACAAATGTTCGTAGCTAACTGTTAAAAGATCTAAAGATTAAAGGCAAAAAGAGATCCCAAAACTTGGAGAAAAGTATAAAGTCTTTGAATTATCTAAGCGGACAATGGATAAGATAAAAAAAAAAAATTCAATTCGTTATACTTTACAACGGTTCATGTTTTCCTATAAATTTATGAATATAAAAATCGGTATTAGTTATTCGAATAATCATCACGACGTGACGATCACACCATTTCAATTATCAACATTAAGGAGCTTAGCTAACCTTTGACATTTTATGATTAGGAAGACAATTATGAAAATTACGCCAACACCCTCGTATTGATATTGTTCTAATTCGTTTCTTGACTTTGAGACCCTACAATATTTTGACATTGCCATTCATAATCAGTTTTAAATCATTAATCATCAATAATAGTATGCAACCCTAACTAACAAAATCAAATTTTTTTTTTTGGATTACCAGGAGATTCTGAGCCGAAACCCGTAATCCTCCAAATCCAGAACTACATAATATAATATTAGTTTTTTTCTCAAACGTCACTCGATCATATGACCTTTAGGTTTTCCCTAAAATGTTTATCCAATCGAAATAATGACACTTGGCAACAAAATCAATTACTACTTGGAATAAGCTACCAAATAATCAAGTTTAGAAATGCTATTTTTGTTCTTCAACTACAAATTTTAATTTATTGTAGTCTGTACCCATTTGAGTAGTAAAGCATTAAAGACATAGTAGTGTAGCTAAAATTAATTAAATCAACAGGCTATTTTTAATAAACTAAAAAAATATTATCACTAGCATATGATCTAGCAACAATTAACAGTTTTAATTTTCAACCAACATGGTACTATAATGCTGTCGGTTCATATTATTTGTTTCCTATAACTTTAAATGTATGTAATAATTCTTCTTATGACATCTGATAACTGAATAATTATTAGATGTGGACCATTTCTAACATGTTTCATCCTTTTGACCGTAGTAGGAAGAAAACAATTAATATGTTTAAATTTCAAGGTTTATGTGTCTTTATGCATAATTAAAATTTGATTATCTACTTAGAAAAAAGTCCATTTCCTCAAAAAAAAAAAGAGAAAAACTATTCCAAAATGTATTGTTCATATCCTCTATGTGGAACACTTTAGTTTATTTTAATAAAAGCAGATTCATTTTAAAAAAAAAATAAATAAATAAAAGGAGATTCATTTCAAAAAAATAAAATAAATAAAAGCAGATTCATTTCAAAAAATAAAATAAATAGTAAAAGCAGATATTAGGAAAAACAAAAAAACATAGAGAAAAATTATTCCAACACTATGTTAATAATATTAAATTAATTTTTTGTTTGTTTGGAAAAAATTGCGCGTCACTGTTCTTCTTCTTCTTCTTCTCTATCTAAGCGGAAAACCAATTGTTACAGTTCACAAGTAATCTCTCCCTCAAGCTTTCTCTCTCTACCAATTAAAGCATCTCTCTTTCCTCTCTCTCTCTCTCCCTAAGACCCGCTCTGTGTTCAATTTCTTCACCTTCTCGCTAGGGTTTTGATTCCTTCAGCACAGACCCACATCATCTGCGTTTCTTCTTCTTCTTCTCTCTTTGTCTACGATGACCTCGACTTCCGCGAAGAACAACGGCTTGTCAGCCGCTCTTGTATCGAACCTCCAGGATGTGCTTTCGAAGAGAAGAGGAGGGAACGAGGAAGGAGTTGGGAGCGATGGATCGGCGGAGGAGGCTCCGTCTACTTCTGCTTCCGTCGATGTTGCGGCGACAGAGGAGGAGATCGATGACTCCAAACCCATCGTTTTAATCACGAATGGCGATGGGATTGATTCGCCAGGACTCGTCACTCTCGTGGAGGCTTTGGTTCGCGAAGGGCTCTACAATGTCCATGTCTGTGCTCCTCAAACGTGCGGTTTCCCCCTTTAGATTACGAATTCTACTGATTGCGATTATTGATTTGGTTTTGAAAGATTTGTTAAATTTCCGAACTTATGGTGACCCACAAGGCCTGTGAATTGGAATGTGCAGGGATAAATCAGCGGCTGCTCATTCTATGACTCCAGGAGAAACCATTGCTGCAAGTTCCGCTGATATCAAAGGTGCCACAGCCTTTGAAGTTTCAGGTATGCGGATTTGATTGAATGATTATTATCTGATTATTATCAATACAGTTTTCTCAAGTTTCGTAACATCTATAAGCTTGACAAATTATTATTTCTAATGTGAAAGTTGGTTTCTTTGTTGAAACAAGATCCGTTGATTCTCAAGTTGTTTGAAAAGTGTAGACTTTTCTCGCCAGTTTCTTGTCTTAATACATATGGTGTGAGTGCCGTTCGTGTTCATATGCTTTGAGATTATACTTTTGTCTCAGGGACTCCTGTGGACTGCATCTCATTAGGATTATCGGGGGCGCTCTTTGCTTGGTCAAAACCAATATTGGTTAGCATTTTGGCCATCTCATCATTTGACAGTAGGAGATTTTGGCATGTTGTAATGTATGCATCTCATTATTTTCTTCAGGTAATTAGTGGAATCAATCAGGGATCAAGCTGTGGGCATCAAATGTAAGTGCTTTTTTCTTGTATATAGCTGGTTATTCCTTGTCTTCCCGTCTGCTCTGTGTTTCCTGATGTGAGAATCCTCCAGGCTCTATTCTGGTGCAGTTGCTGGAGCCAGGGAAGCCTTGATTTCTGGAGTACCCTCTTTGTCAATATCATTGAACTGGTGAGTATATCATGGGAATGCGTACTGCTACATATGTGGACGTGTAGGCCATAAAAATTTTCTTATCAATTATAGGAAGAAAGATGAAAGCCAAGAAAGTGACTTCAAGGATGCTGTTGGTGTCTGTTTACCTTTGATAAACGCAACAATCAGAGACATTGAGAAAGGAGTTTTCCCTAAAAACTGCTCTCTCAACGTAGAAATTCCAACATCACCCTCATCAAACAAGGTTTATATTTCTAACAAAACTCGTCTCAGAAGCTGTTTTTTGTTTCAAATTTTGTGTGCTAAGAGCATGGTCTTCTTTGATGTTGTGAAATCAGAGCCTCACTGGTCAATGATTTAGGGGAGTTGACGTTTTGTGTGCATATGAATAGGGTTTCAAGGTAACAAAACAAAGCATGTGGAGGAAGAGTCCTTGTTGGCAAGCTGTTTCAGCTAATCGTCACCCTGGTGCTGGGAATTTCATGTCCAACCAACAAAGTCTAGGAGCTCAGCTTGCCCAGCTTGGCAGAGATGCCTCAGCTGCTGTGAGTTAACTCCTCCTATTCAGAAGTTTTAAACCTTAACTTTGTTATTTTCATATTAGTTGTTGGTTCAGACGGTCAAAGATTGGTTAATTAGATACTGAGATTTAAGATATCTGGCAATCTCAGGGGGCGGCTCGCCGTTTTACCACACAGAAGAAGAGTATTGTTGAGATTGAATCGGTTGGTGTTGGTGGTAAAACTGATAGCCGTGTTAAGAAATACTTCCGCCTAGAGGTAGATAAGAATTTGAACCGTTAAACCCTTTGGATATATATAGTAATGTAACATTTTGTTTGAGATTCTGACTATGTTTATGTGCAGTTTGTGACTAAAGAACAAGAACATACGGATGAAGAATTGGATGTCAAGGCTCTAGAAGATGGTTTTGTAAGTCGGCATGATCATGCTCTTTTCTGTATCATTTTTCCAATCTCCTTTTGTCAAAGAGCCGTATAATACAGAACTTGTCTGGTTAAATTCTTGAATTTGCAGATGTTTCTAAGGAAAGTGTATCTGGATTCTAAACTACCATTGTTTATATATGACAGGTTTCTGTGACTCCGCTGTCTCTATATCCAAAATTGGATTCGGAAACTGAAGCCGCAGCATCAGAATGGATCTCCAAAGCCCTTAAACGCTGATCAATGAAAAAAGTCAATACTCGTAAATTATGTTACATGATTTGGCCAAAAGTCTCCAACAATTCTGGTCTCTGCATTTGTTTGTTCTTGTGGTCTTGTTGTCATTTAACCCTGTTTAATTTTATTTATTCGATCCCCCTACAAGTCTCGTGGGTTGTTTTTGTTGGCTTGTTTGTTTGTTTGTCAGTAGCTATTTGGGAACGCTTACCTTGGTAATTGGAAAAAAAGGGTCGCTCTGCTTTTTCTCTATTCCAAACTTATACAACATTGTATTCTGTTTTGCATACCTCTTGATTTAGAAGAATGATATATTTGCCCAAATACCCTGGCTGATACAGTTGATACATAGTCCATGGACCCACCTTTGAAGCCTCGATTATACAATATTTCACTTTACCCTACTCTCTACATCTGTTTGTGTTTTTTCTTTTCTTTTCTTTTTGTTGGTTTCTGCACTATGCTTAGATTTTTGTTCATGTCAACTGCCTTTGACATTCTCACTCAATCCACCTATAGGGAAACGAGTACACATGCCTTGTGCTTTGAGTCTGAAAGGATAATCACCCCTCAAATCTTAAGTTTCTTAGACCAAATTGAAACCATGCTGGAGATCACTTGTAACGATACAAGATTACTTTCCACGAGGCTTAGGTTACTACACTGGGATTGATAGCATTCCCTTTCCACGATATATTGTCGAGGCCAGTCTACGTTACAACAGTGATGGTGCAAGTTTTCTCTGCTTTAGCCTTTCCATGTTTCCTTGCTTGAAAGAGTTGAATCTAATCAACTTAAACATCGACGTGATCCCAGATATGATGTATGCGGCTTACAATTCCTAGATGGAGCGGCAATGATTTTGAGACTTTACCAGAAAGAAACCATAGATCAACTTCCCAACTTGAAATATGTCAGCCTTTGTAACTGCTGCAGACTTAAAGCATTGCCAGAACTAGTTCAGTTGGAGACGATTCAAACTCTCTGGCTGTATGAATTTCCAATCATTTTTGGAGACTTGTCATGCTGAACAAGATTTGGGAAGATTCCAATGGGCTTGAACTTTGGGCTGAAGAGGATTCAATCGATTTCAGACCAGCTTAGACATTTTATCCAAGCTATCGTACCTACATCTTACCAGCCATGAATTTGCCACCAAGCATCACAGAACTCTGTATCCGTTGCGGTTACGTTCCGTTTACTTATTCGAAACTTGATAAATTGCAATTCGAAATAATGTCGATAGTAATTTTGTTTGCACAAAGTGAGTTTCTGGCTTCTATAAAGAAAGTTTTGAAAGAAATTACACAAATGTGTAAAAGGTAAGATACACTTGTACTAGAAAGTAATCGAATCTTCCGCTTTGATTATAATTAAGGAAAAATGCGATTGGTAATCTTAGCCACGGCTGCCACGACCACTTGTCACTACTTTCACTGCATCTCTTTTACATAGGCGGATGGTTTGACCAGCCTTTCCTGAAGAATTCTTTTATCCGAAGGGGTGAAGAAATCAGACGGTTCTGGCTCATCCTCAATCACCGTTGCTTCATCTTCCGAAGACTCCAGAGATAATAACTTGTTGTTACTCAAAGCAGAACTAGAGAAAGTTCTGCGAATACCATGTTCCTCTTGGGCAAATGTAGTAGATACTTTCATGATCATTCTGGACTTCACTTTACTAATGGGCCACGAAATTAAATCTTAGAATCCATTTTAGAATTGAGTTAATCACTTCTTTTCATTATAATGATTCTTTCGGTCCAACTCTTCCTCTCGTTTGATGTTTAGTCCAATTTATCCACGCCCAAAAAAGATTTCAGCCGAAGATTAAGAGTCTGAAATATTGCTTCATTCGCAAGTTAAGGTTTTCTTTTTTGGGAAGTTAAGGTTTTGATCGAGAAAAAGATAACGTAATCAATTCACCTGATTTTCTATTTGATCTCCGCGATTTGCCATTTTGGTTTTCTGTTACTCTTTTTTTAATCTCTGATTACATATTGAGCCCTTTTACTTTTATATTTTCTTCTCACAACCAAATGGTTTTGGTGATTATCATTATGGCCCATATAAATCCCCAAGAATTGTCTAATACGCGTGGATGTTGAATCAAATGTTCATAGATCATGTCTTATTCACTCATTTAACTTCGTGGCTCTGATCAATCAAATTTCGTGTAATTGCAGAAAACAAAACCAAACATGTGAAAACTGAAAATAAATACAAAATAGTATACAATCCATGGAATATTGACAAGTTTTCACTTTTTCAGCTATTTTTGTTTCATTCAAGGATTTTCAATTATATCAAATTTTCCGATTATTTTAGTCTACCTTTCTATTATGCATATTTTTTTCATGTTCTATAACTTTGTTTATTAATTATTAGTTGAGTTTTAATACATATTTCCTTACGCATTAAAAATTATTCAAACATTTTTAATCTAATCTCAATTTCCAGTTTAACATCTCTAAAGAGAAAAATATATTACTCTTGAAAAGTGTGTGATTTTTTCCCCTTAAAATATGGGTTTATAATATGTTTAGGCAAGCTACTTCAGGACCTACAATCTAGAATGCCAGATTTTGTGGACGTCGCATTTGCACAAATAGCAAAATGTGTCATCACTTACACTCATGTAAGAGGCCCACAACTCTACCATTTGCATGATATTTTTTAAAATGACGGTAAGTTATTTAGTTATGATTGTTTTTTGTTGAGTGTTTAACAAAATTGTTTGGCTAGTATTACACTCTTTTTTTTGTTGTGTTTTTGCAGATTTGATTGGAATATACTATGTATCCCGAGAGCAACAATTAAAAACATCTGAGGTTTATCAGATTCAAGATCACTTCCAAATCCTAGATCAATATGTGTCGAATATTCTTTTCAAATATGTATAAAATAGGATTTTTTTTTGTTAAGAACATTGGTCTCGGAGACAAATCTTCCTTTGAATTTATAATTTTTTTAGATGGTCATTTTTTCATAGATTTATTAGTTTATATGGTTTAGTAAAGTGTGATGAGTGATCAAAATTTCATATTCAAAATTTGTGCACGACCAATTTTTTTTTCTTGTTTCTAGTCTTTTAGGTTTAAAGTTGAAATTTTCAAACACTTTCAACCCACAACTCGAAGCGCTGTTAGCATCTCGAGGAAGTCCTTGTCGCCCGAGATCATTACCACAGCCGCATGTGGCAAAGGATTTTTGAAGAATCTCAGAAACTGTCGTATTTCCGATAGTATTTTAGAATCACTTGCTTGTTTGTGATCTTCATATAGAATCCACGTATGAAGCCCGGGATTTGAAAGACCAGAAAGAGAGGATCAAAGGAATCAGTTTTTTTTTAGGGTTTTGGTGGCGATAATCAAATCAATTTAAATTTTACGCCACAAACCAATGAAAATATAAAAGATTCGTGGTAAGATTTGTGAGTATGTGATAGTGGGCTAATTAGAAGTTGTAGCCCAAATTGCCTCCACCTTTTTTTGTTTTTTCTATTGATTTTTTGTTTGCTTTTTTTTAAAAAAATACTACTATTATTCTTTTTCTACATAAACACTTGGGATTGTTTAAAATCATGTTTCTTTCTTCTCCCTAGATCCCATAAAGACATCGATACCTCAACCGCTTTATCAGAAGGCTACCTCAGAAAAAGAATCCGAGCGTAATTTATAAAATATTTTGATCTTGAACAGAAAAGTGGTGCGAGCATCTCATACTTATCAAAGTTGGCCAAAGCGAGGTAGTTGAACTGCCCAAGGGATCAACTGCGGGTTTAGAGAGGGTAGAGAAAATTATCAGAGGCTTTTCCCAAACTCCTTTAGAGATAGCGGAAGGAAGCTGATGCAGAAAATGACTCATTTTACATACTTACACTTTCCTTAAACTACTTTACTATATACTTAAAGGAAAAATGGTTGTAACTTCAAAGAGCATGTGAACCACGAGCTTAGGAGCGCGTGAGAGATGAATATGTAGAGGGGCGGCTAAAGACTAACTTTGGACAAAAAGCTAAACAACAAATTAGCATTTCAAAAGCTTCACAAAAACAAAAAAATTATACCAAAGCTAACGTGGCCAAGATAGCTAATACTTTTTTGGCTTCATTATTAGATTAGACTAGATTAGATTAATTAGGAAGACATCACACAGCCAAAAAAACTTAGTTATATTCGAAATATAAGATGGGGGAAAAGTTAATACAGGGAGGACCTTACATAATAATACATTACTAGGTATTAACTCGCGCTCTGCGCGGGATGGGATATTTATAAATGTTTTTGGGAAGTTTTTATTTTAAATAATATGAGATAAAAAATAATTTAAATTGGTTTTAGGTGTAACCTACCTAATAGTTGTGAGTATTAATACATCAAAATAGTGTAATATTTTAAAATTATAGAAAACATATATAATTCGTTTGTTAGTTAAAATAGAAGAAATTGACGATTGACCAGATTCTTTTTCACTGTAGCACTGGTCTACCTATAAAATAATGTTTTGGAGTGAGATATGAACAAAAGATCAGAAGATATAAATTAGACGATTAAAGTTACAAACAACAGAAAAACCTTTGAATCAATTAGCACCATTTCAATCGTTTCTCCACCAGCCGTAGAGTGTTGTGAGACTGAACTGAAAGAAGCCATGAAAGATAAAAATTAAATTGCATTGAAAAAGTAATGGTGTTGTGTAAGTGGTGAACGAAATGTTATGAAAAATGTGATATAATGTTATATAGTGCTCAAAGTTAGGGTTTCCCACTTATTAAGAATATTAGAAATTCGAATTTGAAATCAAACTTTTTGTCCATGAACATCACTTTATCTTAAATCATTTTTCCTTGAATATCTCTCTTTTCATTATATTTATATTTGACCAACAATTATTATATGTTGGAGATTGCCAAATCAAAACGAGATTTTCATAGAAATTACTAACTAGTATGATAGTATATTGTAGTTGACTAAAAAATCGACACTTACAGAGTTTTGTATGACATAAAATATATCTTTATAACTTTTTATCAATAAGATTTTAAATATTTTAATTTTTAACAAATAAAAATATTATAATAATTTTTATTCCATCAATATACGTTCTGGGTATTCCTTTATCATTTCATCCAGCTGGAATAGGTTCTCTAATTGTATGAATTTAAAAAAATGAACAGAAAAAATAATCAAAATTGTAAGTCTATTAAGTCACGTATCCTATTCTAACAGTTTCTTATCATTTTGGTCATTTTTATAATATGTATCTTGACTACGATTCATCTTTATAGCCGATGTAGAAATTTTTAAGAGTGTTTTAAAATTCAAATCATGACATATGAAAAATGAATGATGTGATGATTCAATTTTGTAGAAATATATAATCAAACAAAAATGAGAGTGGATATAATCATTAAAAGAATTAATAGTCTAATTGGGAGAAAGAGAGTATAATCGATTATGGTAAGTTTTTTTTTCTTATAAATGATTAGTTTAATACTTAATAACATACAATGAATTTTGTAACAATTTAATTCGAGTGACATACAATGTAATTTCTCTAGTAACATAAACATTTTTTCAAAAATATATTGAGAAGCTCTATCTTGATGACACCTCAGGAATGTCAATGTTGTAAATCACACATGAAGCCAAAGTTTTTGTTTTTTAATCCTTCTCAATTAATATATAGGGGATTTGCCAAAGTGATAAAAACAAAAAAGGTATATTGCCAAAACGAATTTGTTGAGATACGAATCGTTAATTTAGAAGAAGAAAAAAAACTACTACATCTTTAATTTTACGTTTACATTTCCAGGATTACATTATCAGAAGGACAAACAAACAAATAAATAATTACATTATGACTTATTTAAAGACTAGTATTATGGATCAATTTTTTTCTATTTAAACTACTTTTACACTAAAATAAAACATTACTAAGACTGGTTATTTGAGTCAAGAATAGATCAATTCGGTTTTGTCCTAACTGAACCGGATCAAGAATTAGCACAAAAGGACGCAAACACACACCATGCCAAAAAAAAAATACTAAGGTTTTGGCTTTTGTCAAAAAATAAAGGGTTTTGATATCTAAATTTGATTTCAATTCATACAAAACCAATTTTGAATTGGATTCTTTTTTTTTTTTTGTCAACCATTTCTTCATTAATTAAAATCCAAACATACAACCAGAGGGAATTAAACATCCTCTAAAGACATTACAAACCAAATTTAAAGCAATAGAATATAAGACAGATAGATCGTCATCATGGAAGATGGACAGCGGACTTGAGACGAATCTCAAATGCGTCAATAATCTCGCGGCAAAGCCGGAGAGTTTGAAGTTCGTCTCTTTTTGAATAAAAAGTGACTTTGAAGGTGAACATCTACCTCCGATATTCGTATAAACAAAATCGTATGTCTCTTCAGATCCCATACAGACCGCTACACAAGAAGACAATTCGGTAAAACCGTTCTTAGGGTTACTCGGCATAAGGCACGAGAGGAGATTACTTCTCATAGAGAAGAAAGTTGGCGGAGGAAGCTTTTTACGATAGCTGAATCGAATGAAAGCAGGGTTGGCGGGGTAAGGCCATATAAGCGCCGGTCCGACTAACCAGACTAGTGACGGGCTGACTACCATGAGGGTCATATTGGGCCGTGCCCACGATGAAAAGACGCCATAATTGTTACAGGCTCGGACGAGATAGCCTAAAGTTTCTTTGACCGGAGAAACACCGGAAATAAACGTCCTGAAAATTACTGCTGGAATATCACTCCCACTAAAAGAGGAAAGTGAGCAGAAGACACCCTGGTGGTCAAAATTTTCCACTAATGCTCGGATGAAGTCACCCGCTTTGTTGATCCAAAAATAACTTCTATTTGGGCCTTCAACAAAATAGCTCAGACCCATATCCACATGGGCCAAGTCCAACACTTCAAATTGATGAAAATTTCTCTCGTCAGAGAAGACGAGCGTTGACAGAAAGTGAATGACCGATGAGAATTCTCCATCAAGACGGGAAGGTATAGCCGTGGCAAAGCTAGGCCAGCAGATGAAACCGCCGGTAAAGTGTGAAGGTGGAGCGGAGGAGTACCTAGATTTGACTTTATAACAACTCGCCGGAGAGGGATCCTTTGTGGATGTCGGAGATAGGGGTGAGCGATGGCGAGGATTTAACCAAAGCGGCGGTGAGGATGAGCAGGGCAGATCTGCTAACAGGTCGAGACTCGCCAGAGGGAGCACCACCCTCGAGAAAAATCGCCTTTCACCCTGGCTTTTGGGTTCGATGGTGAGAGCAAAAAACGGTTGATGGGATGATGCGGAGGCTGAATCCGGCGGATCCGGTGGCTCCGGCGGAAGGGGAGAGCACAGAGCAAGGGGTATCAGTGGCGCCCTGAGAGAGAAGACTTGTCGGTTAAAAGGAGTCTCAAGAAAGTTCTCCGGAGCCGGCAACAAGACGATCCTTGAAGGAAGCTCAAACCCCATGGAAAGAGAAAGAAGAAGCAAGCAATTCGTCCAGAACCAGCGACGAACACTCGTGGCGGCTTGACGAAACCTCCTTTCCCAGCCCAACGAGTTACCGTCCTCTAGCAACAGGAGGAGGGCGAGCGAGAAGGCTGCGGCGACCCAACCGAGTGAACTTCCGACGACCCAAGCCGACGAGAAGCCGCCGACGATAACCACCAAGCGAAGAAGCAAAACCGAAAAAGGTAGATCCAGAACCAAGGAGCTTCGAGCCTTTGAGCACAAGAAGCCGAGGAGAGCAGTGCAAACAAGGGGTCCCTTTTCCGGCGGCAAAGAGCGTCGACGACCGCCGGAAAGGGAGGTCGGAGTGAACGAAGGGAGGCGCCTCGGGAGATGGGTTTGGGAGAGAATTAGGGCGAACCTTGAGAAGAAAACTACTGTACATTTTTGAATTGGATTCTATTCAGTTGGTTTACAATAGAAGTGTTAAATCAAGATTTTGAGTATTGGGTTCAGATAAGAATGATGAAATCATGAATCTAATGTATATCGTGATGATTAATGATTGCGTTAGACGTAATGTGAATATCTCTTTTATTAGCGTGCTTATTTGAAAAACCTCTTGATATTAAATATTTTATCACTCGCTCTATGTTTATTAGACAAAAGCTCGATTATGCAAACCTCTTGATTTGCAAAAATACATGGTCTGATTAACCCAAAAATTGGGGCTAATACAAAATTTCTTCTTTGTATGCAGTTGATATTCGGTTTGCGTGACAACCTACTCATAGCTCTGAGATATTGCGTCCAATTTTGCTGCTCTATATCTCCCCCGTTCTATGTTTAAGGTACTTGTGATTTCTTAACTTTGTTTCTAAGCATATTTAGTGTATACGTTGGTGGGCATTCTAGTGGAAAACATAAAAATACTAAATAGATGTATTAACATACAAAGAAATCCATTATCCATAAAAAAAAATTGGTCTTGAAAGTTCTTATGAAAACACAGTGAATAATAAAAACATCTTTACGTTTGAAATTGCATGTCAAGTGAAAAATTAGATAAGTTGTAAAACATCGTCTAAAAATGTATGTAAAATTGCCAAAACCACTTAGCATTATCAAAACTACGGCACATAAAAAAAAAAAAAGATTCTAGATAAATAATGATAATAGTAAGTTTTTGGAATAAAGCAGCTCGAAGAATGCAGAAAGCAAAAACAAAACCAATAGAGTACCAAAAACAAAACCTATCGAATAGTCTGTACCACCAAATCGGTGTCAATATGTTATCAAAATTTTAGAAATCAAAACTTAATATAGAGGTGTGTGTACCTTTTCATCCACATGAATAATTTTCATGCCGAGAATAACTTTAGTTTATCTTTGAGATAAAAATCTCAAGTCCGGGATAACAAAGTTCTGATTTTCCAATGGCATCTTGAATCTGAATCACGCAGAAGAATAGTTAAGAACCAGAGATCACAAAAAGGAAAAAAGATGAATAATATGAGAAAGAGAAGATAGATTTGATGGATAAGAAAATAGAGAGAGACTTGAAACGGTTTGAAAGAATCGACAATTAGGGATTTTAGGATTAGAGTTTTTTTAATTTATTTTGGGAACTTTTTTTATAAAAAGTTTTGTTGCTTTGCCACATGTCAACATGTAATTGGTCATGTGACTTGTACCCCGGTAATTTACCTATAAATTGAATGTGATCAATTTAAAACAAAATTATTACAATTTTTTTTTGTTTATACAACCCAAGAATTGGCAAAATAAAAATAATTCGATCCAAAAAACAAAAAAACCTATTAGAACATGGCCGTTAATTTGAAGAATTTGACGTTATATAACAAACAAACAAAAAAATCAGATACAAACTTACATTTTTAAATATTGGAGCGACTTCTGTTAATTATTTGGTTTGCATGTTATATGAAGTATCTTGCTGTCTTGAATGAATTCTTTGTCAAACTGCCCAACTACACTTTGCAATACATATTTTGAAGAAAAAAAAAGAATTGTCATATTAGTAATCGTGTAAAACATGCAAATAGAAAGACTAAATTCACAATCTCTTTAATGAGATTGTGAATGAACAAGTGCAAGAAGATATACATACTCCTACTCAACTTAATTCAGAAGACGATGAGGATCATATTACTCTGCAGTTTGAGGATTGTCGTGATGGAGATGGGTTCTTGGAGGAATATGGAAGCTTCCTGGGCTCAGCTTTTGGAAGAGGAGAGTCATCCATTGAAAAGTCGACTAACACAGGTATGCAAAATACTGAGAATGGTTTATCTGAGGAAGTTGTGGAGTCTGAGATTGCAGGTCCTGTCCAGAAGAAAATAAGAAGATCCGACAGTCCTGTAATGGTGGATAAGCTAATGAATGGTGCTGGCCATTCTCCGGATGCTTTGAGAAAGATTCAAGAGACTTATTCAGATGCAAAAGAGTTTCAGTCTAATCAGATATCACAAATCAGAGGCGCGGTGGGCCCGAATCCACCATAAACTCCATGAGAGTTGATGTGTGGAACTGTCGAGGTTTGGGACAACGCCTCATAGTTCGACGTCTTCAGGAGATGCAGAGGGTGTATCTCCCTGACATGTTGTTCTTGGTGGAAACTAAGCAAAGTAATGATTATGTGAGAGACATAGGTGTTCTTTTGGGTTATGATCAAATGTAGATAGTGTCTCCGGAAGGATTAAGTGGGGGTTTAGTTGTTTATTGGAAGAAGTATGTTTCAGTTAATTGTTTATCCTTTGATGCAAGGCTTGTAGACTTATCTGTTGAATTCAAATCTTTTAAGTTTTACTTGTCATGTGTCTATGGAAATCCAATTCCAAAACTAAGACATGTACTCTGGGAAAAATTACAGAGAATCTCAACATCAAGATTTGGTCCATGGATGATGTGTGGAGACTTTAATGAAATAATGGACCATTCTGAGAAAAGAGGAGGACGAGTAAGAAATGACGGAAGCTTTAAACAATTCAAATTGATGCTTCAGGTTTGTGGTATGAAGGATCTTCAGTTTAAAGGAAATCCATTTAGTTGGGCTGGGAAACGCAGAAAGGAAGTGATTGAATGTTGTTTGGACAGAGTCTTTGTTAACTCTGAATGGTTAGATCTTTATCCAGCTTCGGAAACAGAATTTCTCGATATGGCAGAATCAGATCATAGACCTCTTATTATTACGATTGAACATGAAATAAGGAGAAGGAGAGGACAATTTCGATATGATAAAAGATTATATTATAATGACGATTTTGCTAACACGGTAAGAAGATTGTGGCACTCAATTAATGATCCAGTGGATAAGTTATCGGGGAAATTGAAGAATTGTAGAGCAGAAATGGCAAAATGGAAAAGAAACAATCGTATGAATGCAGCAGACGAAATCAAGCTCTTAAGGTCGCAGATTGATTCAGCACTCAGAGACTATCGCGTTCCGGTGATAGAAATTCATAAGTTGAAAAAAGATCTAAATAGAGCTTACAGAGATGAGGAACAATTTTGGAAGCTTAAGAGTAGGAATAAGTGGCTAAGAGTGGGGGATCGAAACACGAAGTTTTATCATGGGGCAACTAAAGCAAGAAGGGCAAGAAACTGCATAAAACTAATCAAGGATGATCAAGGTATTTGTCATCGTCGTGACGAGGCTATGGCAAAGGTTGCAGAAAATTACTATCAACAAATGTTTACGACCTCAATAACAGATTTACGGGATGATAATCTCCCGAATATTCAACAAAAAGTAACTCCTGCAATGAACAATCTTCTGATAAAACCAGTCACAGAACAGGAAATAAGAGAAGCTGTCTTCCAAATTGGACCAGATAAAGCTCCTGGTACAGATGGTTTTTCAGCAGCTTTTTACCAACAGTTCTGGGAAGAAATAAAACAGGATGTGTGTGCTATGGTAAAACGTTTTTTCAATACAACGGAATTGGAACCAAAGATGAATCATACTCAAATATGTCTCCTCCCAAAGATTATTGATGATACAGAAATGAGTGAATTCAGGCCCATCAGTCTTTGCACGGTAAGTTATAAAATTATATCGAAGATTTTAGTTCTGAGGTTGAAAAATTGTTTAGGTACAATAATTTCAGAATCACAGGCAGCTTTTGTTCCCGGTCGTAATATCCAAGATAATATCCTGGTTGCACATGAATTACTACATGCGCTCAAGAGTAAAAAGGACTGTGCAGAAACATATATAGCCATCAAGACAGATATAAGCAAAGCTTATGATCGGGTAGAGTGGGATTTCTTGGAGGCAGTGATGAATAAAATGGGCTTTGACAGTAAATGGATACAATGGATTATGAAATGTGTAAGATCTGTTACATATTTTGTCTTGATTAATGGTTCAGCATATGGAGATATTAAACCTACTCGAGGAATAAGACAAGGAGATCCTTTATCGCCATATTTATTCTTGCTATGTGCTGAAGTCCTTAGCCAAATGTTAGCAGAGGCTGAAACAAAGAAGAGATTCCAAGGTATGAAATTAGCAAGATCATGTCCCACAGTATCCCATCTTCTATTTGCTGACGATTCCTTGTTCTTTTGTCGAGCAAATAAATCAGATTGTGAAGCTATAGCTGGGATTCTTCATCAGTATGAAAATATATCAGGACAAAAGGTAAATTTTAACAAATCTTCGATAATTTTTGGTATGAAAATTGAAGGATATCGAAGAAATTATATACAGAATATTCTGGGAATCGACAAAATAGGAGGAGGAGGAAAATATCTAGGCCTTCCAGAACAATTTGGTCGACAGAAAAAGGAGATTTTTGAGTTTGTCAAGACGAAAATAAAAGACAATATGGATGGTTGGTACAATCAATTCCTCTCTCCAGCAGGTAAAGAAATTCTCATCAAATCTGTTGCTCTTGCTAAACCAGTTTACGCAATGAATTGTTTCCTTATCCCGAAAACTCTTTGTGATGAAATTAATGGGCTTCTGTCTGAGTTTTGGTGGGGTAAAGATAACGGAAGGAGAAAGATGTCATGGGTGGCGTGGAAAAGGCTATCCCTGCCTAAGAGAGAAGGAGGTTTAGGATTTAGAGACCTACATAAATTCAATCTTGCTCTATTAGCTAAACAGGCGTGGAGGATTTTGATGAATTCTGAATCGTTGTTGGCTAAAATATACAAAGGGAGATATCATCACTCATCGAGATTCTTAGACTCGATGTGTGGAGGGAATCCATCTTATGGATGGAGATCAATTCAAGCAGGAAAGGACCTGCTAAAAAAAGGCTTGCGTGTTCAACTAGGTAATGGAATGGATACTTATGTAGATTCAGATAATTGGTTACCGGTTATACCGCCTCGAAAAGTGTCTAACTTGAGTCACAGAGAGTTAGGATTCCAGGTTAAGGAATTATGGAAGGATGGTAAGAGAGACTGGGATGAAGCAAAACTAAACTTGTTCCTAAATGATGAGGATGCCCGTTTAGCAACAAAGATTTATCTATCAAGATTTGCAGAGAAAGATCGCTATATCTGGCCATACTCAAAAGATTCGGAATATACTGTTAAATCAGGATATTGGTTTGCTACTCACCATTTGGAAGATGATGAAGAAATAGATCCACCAGAAGGAAACGTGAATCTAAAGATGAAAATCTGGAAATTGAGAATACTTCCAAAGTTACAACACTTTCTCTGGAAAACAATTTCTGGTGCTCTCCCAACTGCAGCAAGACTAATCACAAGAGGTATAAATGCTGATCCTATTTGTCAACGTTGTTGTTTGTTTGACGAAACCATAAACCATACATTGTTTGAATGTCAACATGCAATTGCGATTTGGAGATCTGCAGGTTTAACTCAATTTGATAACCCTTGGACGACATTAGAAGATAACATACAAAGAATGCTGGATATTCAGAGTTCTAGTAATCTCGAGGAACAGGTACGATATCTTCCTTTTTGGACAATTTGGATAATATGGAAATCCAGAAATGAGTTCCTGTTTACAAAAAGAAATGGTCATCCTAAGGAAGATGCAGATAGAGCCGTCCAAGCTGTTTCAGAGTTTTTGTTAGCACATAAAGAAGAGGATGAAGATACGCAAAGCACTCAAAATATTTTCAGGGATAAAAGAAGTTGCTGGGAACCACCTCATGAGAATTGGTTGAAATGTAATTTTGATAGCAGTTTTAGACAAAACAATGACTTCGCAGGAGTAGGATGGATTATAAGGGATCATCAAGGTAGATATGTATCATCAGGTTATGCAAAAATATCTGGTATCACATCCTCGTTGCAAGCAGAAGCAGCGGGTTTTTTACAGGTTCTACAAATTGTGTGGGCAAAAGGATGGAGATATGTGTGGTTCGAAGGAGATAGTATGGAGTTGACCAATGTTATTAATAGAAAAGAAGACAACCTACTGATAGGTAATATGCTATATGATATACGACATTGGATGATGAAATTACCAAATTGTTATTTGGATTTCGTTAACAGGGAAAGAAACCAGGCTGCAGACATACTCTCAAAGAAAGCACATGAATGTGACAACTTGTATTTCTCTTTTGATGTACCGCCTATATGGCTTGTAAATTTCTTGTACTCCCCTTTTACAATTTAATAAAATTAGATGACAAAAAAAAAAGAAAGACTAAATTCTCGTTTATAAAGAAATTTTTGAGGAAGTTATATGGATCTTGACTCCTTAGAAGTGGAGAACGTGGCCACGTGGGCAGTATTTTTCCATAAAAATCGGATAAAATTGGTAGACACGTTCATTTTATTAATTTTTATTGTTGTTTTTTTTCTTAATTTTAAAATTTTTGCCACATGTCAATATTTGATTGCACAAGTGACTTGTGTTTTAGTATATAACTAGTATTATCACCCGTGTTACGCACGAGTCAATTTTTTTTTATTTAAACTATTTTTACATTAAAAGAAAACATTACTTTAGGCATACATTTTATAGAATTGGATAACTATTTAATGTTACAAAGAAAATATAAAATTACTAAATAGATCTATTAACATACAAAGAAATCCATTATCGATAAAACAGTGGTCTTCAGAGTTCCTATGAAAACACAGGGAATAATAGAAACATCATTACGTTTGAAATTGTCTGTCAAGTGAAAGTTATATAAGTTGCAAAATATTGTCTTAAAAATGTATGTAGAATGGTGAATAAATCTTTAAAATTTTACCTCAACACGCATTTTAGTCTTTAGTCTTTCGAAATATGTATCTGCAAAAAAATATCATCAACACATTACTAATGTTAATCAAATAAGAAATAATATAGTCATGAATATAATATCCATGAGAAAAATAATTAGTATCTGAAGATAGATCACGGTTCTTTGATTTTCTGGAATATCTTTTTAAAAACAACATTAGTTGTTTTTGTATCCCGTTTCCCCTCCTCATTGACAATTAGAATCTTTAGACCTTTTCTACTTTTGACTCTTGACACGTACAATTGATCATGAGTAAAAACCTGTCTTGGCAAATAGATTTTAACATGAGATAAACTCTGACCTTGGCTCTTGTTAATCGTCATTCCCGACAGCATGTATACAACGATATCTCTGAATATTGTAAGGGTGTGTGGTTCCTCTGTAATCACCATGGTTCTTCAAATTCATGATATCACGACACTCTTTCTTTTAAATCACTTTTGAATATTTTTTATCAATTTCTGTTTCACAGAAGCTTGAATCCTATCACCCTGATATATAAGCCAGTATCACTTATAAAGTAAATCGTTATAAAGTAAACATAAAGACCTATTTACAGCATCACAATCGTTATAAAGTAAACAAAAAGTCATAAAATCTGGTACGATGATAAAAAAAAAATTGGATATCAAAACATCGAGCCACTTTTTGTTGAAATCAAAAACTTGAATCAAACTTTTAGAAATCATAACTTTAAATGCAGGTGTGTACCTTTTCATCCACAAGGATAACTTCCATGCCGAGAATAACTCCAGGTTTATCTTTGGGATTCAGGATAATAGAGCTCTGATTTTCCATTCTTTTTTTGAAGAATTAAGCTGGTTAATAGGAGTATACTCCAGTGGAGTCTTGAACCTGAATCACACAGAAAGAATAATAGTATTAATATGAGAAGAACCAGAATCAGAGATAAGGAAAAAACAAAAAAGATGAATTTGAGAAAGAGATGGATCGATGGAGAAGAAGTTAGAGAGAGAGAAAAAGTTAGAGAGATAGACCTGCAATTAGTTTGAAAGTTGCTACAATTGTATTTATGTGTTTCAATTGGAGAAAGGAAGTTGAATGAAGAGATCTTGAAGTAGTGGGAGAAGAATTAGGGATTTAGGGAGAAGATTTAGGGATTTTTAGATTAGGGATTTTAGTTTTTTTTTTTTGTGCGTGAGTTTTTTTTTTTTTTAATTTGGCGTGAATTTCTTTTTGTTTTTGTAGGTTTGCCACATGTCAACATTTGATTGGCTAGGTGACTTGTGCTTTAGTAGATAAAGATTTTAAAAAGTCTCTCTACGATCCTTCACTAATGTTAAAGTAAATTCACGCCTTCGTTCCAAGCCCATATTCACATTTTCGGCTTCTCATAGAGGTATTGGTACTATCCCTATTGCTACACTTCATGCTCCTCGTATCTGATTGGTGATCTCTCAATTTAGTGATTTAGGATCTATGGGTTGTGTGGGTAACTCCGATGTGTTTTGCTTTGCTTAGTTAATTCTCAAGTGTGCAATGCAATTTATACTTTTGGTTTTGGATTTCAGATTTTGTTCATGAAATCTATGCATATATTGCGCGCCGGATACTTCCCTGTATTGATGCTGATATTGTGACTATTGAACAATTGCATCTACTACGGTGATTTCTTTGCTTTGCTTTTGAGAAGCGGAGAGGAGAAAAAATGGCAAAGATGATAAACAAGACGCTCGCACTAACCTATATCTATTTACTTATCTACATTCTACTCTCTTCTGGTTATACTGTACAACAAGGTGAGTTCATAAACTACTTTACTTTGTGAAGAGTGTATCTGATGATGCTTATGCAGATCTGTATAGTTTGTGTATATGTTGAATTTTGCATGTCATAGAGTTATCTCCAAGCAAGAATATAAGGTGTGACTCGAAATGTTGTGCATATGAAATGAAACTATAGCCAAAGACCTTTGTATCCGGAAGGGGTTGATCAAGTTTAATTGTATACAAAAATCAGTTTTTATTGTATCTTTACATAAAATAATAAATAATTTAGATATTTAAATTTAAATAATACTCTCATAATATAATAATACAAATGATAAACAAAATATGTTATTGTATCTTTTTATCAGAATCAATTAGGCTAAAATTTCAAATATTTGAACTTATTAAATATTTATATTATACGGTAATATGAACGGGCGGATTAATATTATATTTTTATAATCGCTGTCTTTTGCGGATTGGTTTGTCAAAACATACAAGATAGTGGAATAATTCAAGGCATATTAAAATGACGGATTAACCTATTTTAACACTCATAAAAAAAATATTGGTTGTGTAGTAATCTAGATTCACATAATAACAAAGTTTACAATTATGATTATATCGATATATACTTAACTAACTTATATTCATATTATACTAATATACACCATATGGCAATATCATATAGTTTATATAACAGTTTACATTTTTGTTAGATAACAAACGTTGCTATCATTTAAAGTTATAAAAAATCTCATAATTATGAAATTTTTCATTAAAATTAAAGTTAAACAATGTATAAAAAATATATTGCCCGCACACAACACCTATAAAAATATATAGAACTGAAATATATTTAATAGGTGTTGTGTGTGGGGTAATATATTTTTTATACATTGTTTTTATTTGTATAAAACATCCCAATGGATAATTTGGGTATTTAAAAATATATTTAAATTAAAAAATAGAACTCAAAATATATATAACAAAACATGTCATATGAAAAATATATTTTTTTCATACAAAATAGAAAACATAAAAACAATAACAAATAAAAAATTATCGCATGCCCTCATTTTAGATTAAATTTTTAGAAAACTATATAATATATTCTATATCAAAAAGAAAATTGTTAACAAATTATATCTAAACACAAAATAAATCCGTGTCTCATATTACGAAAATTAAATATACAAAAACAAATTATATTTAAACACAAAAATATATGTGTCTCATATTACAAAAATTTAATCTACAAAAACAAATTATATCTAAACACAAAACTAAGCACAAATTATATCAACATACCTAATGATGAAGGGATTGCACCTGATAAGTTACCACTCACAATGACTAGAACGTCAAGGTTACTACAATTCCCCAATTCAGGAGAAACACCGCCTTCGAATTGATTGTATGACAAATCTAAAGTCACCAAATTCCTGCATTTGGTTGAACCAAACCGAACTGTTCCTCTGAGGCTGTTGTTAGCCACAAAGAGGTCAGTGAGATTCTCCAGGAGATTGAGACTTTCAGGCAATGAACCAACTAACTTGTTCTTGTGCAAATACAGAATCTCTAGCTTACTGCAGTTTCCAATTGACTCAGGGATTGTACCAGAAAACTTTTGCTTATGTTCTTCTGAGGCTAATTTTGTTTATATTTTTCTTATATTTTGCTTATGTTTTGCTTTTATTTTGCTTTTGTTTTGATTAATTTTTCTAATTTTTTTTTCGTAATTTAAAATTTTCAATACTTATAACATATTAATAAAATAACAAAAATAGATTATAGGTAAATTCATTATGGAATTTAATTTGATGTTCGCAAAAAATAGTTAATATAATTATCTTCAATTTATAGAGTTATATCATTGTAATGACACTATGAATAATTAAGTTTTTTTTTATAAAGAATAAGAAATATCATACGTTACTCGTAGAGAGCACCTTTGAACTCTGTATTTTATAATGTCATGTATACACATTGCGAATTTGTGACATGATCATCGTATAATAATTGCACTTAACATTGATTTGATTGTAATTTATGTGCTAGTTATGTTGACCAGGTGGGCATGTGCTAGGTATTTCCTTCCCTTTTTCCTTTGCATTGACCTTAGTCGTCACCACAATGTCGTTTTTAATGGCAACATATTCATTTTTTTCTTTTTCCTGCAATCGCAAAGGATGTTTGGATTCATTTCAAAATATTAACAAAAACATGCTAATGGCTCTTTAAACAGGAATAAATTTCACTAATCATATATAATATAAGCAAAGTGAGTTTTAGCTTTCGAGCTCTCTCATTCATTCTAGGGATGGTTAATTATCCTCTTATCCCTCACCAAAAAGACTTCAATACCCTTTTGATCGGTCTAAATTAAGTTTTTGGTCTAAATTAAGTTTATAAAATAATTACATTCTACCGATTTGTCTACCGGTACAGGTTGCATAATACCGATTTGTTTGGCTTTATATGCTTGGACTGGGCTAAAGTTTGTCTTTGTTTTTTCCGTCTTTGATTTTTTTTTGTTTTTAGATCGGCCGCCGGTGTGTCAAAAAATAAAATACCAAAACCCTACTTATTTTACTCGAAACCCTACTTCTTTGATGATTATAAATATATATTCGTTTATTTTCGTTTAGTATATCTTTTGCGATCGTAGTTAGGTCATCCAGGGTATGCTTTTTTTTTTCTTTGTGATGTTCATCGTTTTATTCCCTTTCTTTTCCTTTGCTTGCCTTTTACCTTGGATCCGTTTTTTCCCTTTTTTGTTTCTTTTGTTAGCTTTCTCTCACTATTCCCGTGGTCTTTGTTTGTAACTTATCTTTGTTTACAAGATCTACTCACTCTAATGTTTGCTTTTTGACTTATTTGTTGTTGTTTTTGGNGATTAGATATATGTTGATAAACTACACGTCTTCAAAAAGCATGTGGTCTCGAAAAAAAAAAAAAAAAAAGAGGAAACAAAAAAAGAAACGACGACTCCAACCCGTTGGCGTTGGATAAGTCTCTTGCTTTGTTTAGATTGTTTCCTTTTTGGGTTCCAAGACTTCCCCATAAACTATTTTTCCTCTATCGGAATATTTGTAAGAGTATCAATAATTATTGAAGACCAGTGGGTGAAATTTCGAAGATTTTCTAAAAGAGTTATGAAAAGCCTGACTATGTCAAAAAATGACTCATAAACATTTTATATTTTGACCCCAAAAAAACATTTTACATAAATGGGAAAAACCAGTGTTATCTAAATAGAACTTTCGTAAAATAATGATAAATAAAAAAATGGTTTTGGTGAGCTAATGAAAAAATTATTTTAGTTATATGTCTAACACGTTTATAATATAAGACATCATCATATTATTTTTTTGTAATAATAATTGGATTCTTATGAATCTGAATTAAAAAAAATACTTAAATGGTACAAAAGAGAACCATGATGGATTCTTATGAATTTTTTTTGTAATAATAATTGGTCCGTCCTTAATGGACTAGATAGACAGTTGTATACTAAAAAGTAAATATTTATTACAAGAAAGATGAAGAATTATGCTCATGAATGAAGCATAAAGTTACTAATAATCATACGAAAAAGTCAATAATTAAAGCTCGTTTCATAAATATCTATCTCACATTTGGAAGTTGGAACTAGTCAATCATTAAGAAAGACAGTTTCACCACGATTCTGAACATTAAAAACATCTCAAGCCTTTGGTTGCTTCTTCACCATGTTAGTAGCATTCTGGGGCAGAGCAGTCAAGTCCCGCATCACCCTGCGGGACTCCTGCTTGACAACCAATTGAAAAAAAGATAGCATTGGTTAAATCGAGGAATGGTTAGACAAATGACAAACGTAAACGATACAAGCAGGGAAGGCAAGGATGCTTACTTTCAGTGCATGTTTTTGACCCTCGAGATGCGTGGTGAAATCATCAAAGCTTTGGGCAGCAACAGAGCATAGTCTGCAAAACCAGGCAGGTTGACCCGTTCCACTGCACTCCTGCCTTGTTGTCTCCTGTTTAGTATCAGCAGACCCTGAATCCATTGCATAAACCTAGTTCAATAATAGCATTGCTGGTTATTTCAATGTGAGATGAAAAAAAACACCTGTCAGTAAGCTTTTCCAGAGAGCGTATTTCAACCGCTGACGCATATGATTTGGGTAGGCGCGAAGAATCGTGTATCCCTCGTCTCTGTAGTCGGGAAGAGTATATTTTGATTTTAAACGTATATGAGTATGTTTATTTGGCTCACACTTGTTTCTTCATTTCTTTTGGCATGAATCTCTACAACCTTATGTGGTGTGGTGGGATTTAGACAATGTACCAGTCTCCAAACATATTGATGCGGGAAACGTGGCTAAATGAATTAACGAATTAATACTCGATTTGGGTTTCCAACCGCCTAAAAATCAGAGTCGTAGTATTTCGGAAAAATATCACAAACTTTCTGTGGTGTGATCTTTTTCCGAGGTACTACGACTCTGATTTTCTTAGCCGGTTGGAAACATAAATCGAGTATTAATTCGTTAATCCATTTAGCCACGTTTCTCGCATCAATATGTTTGGAGACTGGTACATTGTCTAAATCCCACCACACCACAGAAGATTGTAGAGATTATTGCCAAAAGAAATGAAAAAACAAGTATGAGCCAAATAGACATGCTCATATACGCTTCTTCACCATGTTAGTAGCATTCTCGAGCAGAGCAGTCAAGTCCCGCATCACAATGCCAGGCTCCTGCTTGACAACCAATTGAAAAAAAGATAGCATCGGTTAAATCGAGGAATGGTTACGCAAGCAGGGAAGGCAAGGATGCTTACTTTCAGTGCATGTTTTTGACCCTCGAGATGTGGTGAAATCATCAAAGCTTTTCCAGAGCCACACTTTAGAAGCGTATTTCAACCGCTGACGCAGATGATTTGGGTACGAGCGAAGAATCGTGTATCCCTCGTCTCTGTAGTCGGGAAGAGTATATTTAAAGCATTCCTCACTATCGGATATGATAGTTATAGTAGCCGGAGGTGGATTAAGCACTGACCACAAATGTATGTCCATGCAAATGTCTATCGCACCTGGCCAGTTGAATAAAAACCCCTAATTAGAAAATCCATTACTTTTTGAATCTAAACACTAATTAAAGGTTATACGAAAGAGACAAGAACATGACTAACCCAAGGAGGCGTGTTTTATAATGATTCCAGTGGAAGAGATCGGTTCCAAGAAGCTACGAGGGATGAGTTTCATGTCGCCAATGGCAATGATGGTGAGGGGACCCGTACCAAACTTCCTCTTCTCCAACGCCGATTCTATACTCGGACGGACCTGATGTCAAAGAAATAAAAGCAGAGACTAGGAGATCGTTTCTAGAACCGTAAACGAAGAACAGAAGATTCACTTAGAAACATTTTCATTAAGCACTCCCATAAAAATCCAACAAACGTGAACATCGATACTACTTTTATATTGAACCATGTCAACCCTTTTTGGATCTCCCTTTTAGATCTAGATTTCTCAATCTGGTGTTGCCACCTGTACCCTTATTCCTCCACATAAAGCATCCTTGTATGAACCCTTTCTTATCAACGTTTTATGCAATTGGGATGGATTCTCTTCTAGTTGGGATTGGGCTGGATTCTCTTCTAGTTGGGCCTGAGATGTGAAGTTCTGAACTAGACTTGTTGTATTTGGTGTTGTTTCTCTTACAGCCCCCCTCAAACTTGTGGTTGGAGGAAGACAAACACCAAGTTTGCTGCGAAGAGAGATGAATGGTAGACGTGGAAGAGACTTAGTAAAGATGTCCGCCAGTTGAAACTGAGCTGGGATATGACAAGTCTCGATAACACCAAGGGCTACTTTCTCTCGAATGAAGTGATAATCAATTTCAAAATGCTTTGATCGGCCATGAAACTTGGGATTAGCAGAGAGGTGAACTGCAGATAAGTTATCACAAAGTAACCGTGCTGGTTTAAACTGTGAAATGCCCAAATCTTTGAGAATAGAAGCTACCCACGTTAACTCTGCAGCTGTCTCAGCTAAAGCTCTATATTCAGCTTCCGTGGAGGATCTAGAGACTGTAGGTTGCTTCACAGACTTCCATGATATGAGATGAGGACCAAGCAGGGTACAAAAACCTGTTGTGGATCTTCTTGTGACTTTACAACCTGCCCAATCACTGTCACTGAATGCGAGGACAGAGAGTTCACTTGAAGAGGACAAATTAAGACCAAAATAGCTGGTGCCTCTGATATATCTCAAGATACGTTTCAGAAGCTAGAAATCTGTAACAGTTGGAGCATGCATCCTTTGACAAACCACATTCACTGCAAACTGAATATCAGGCCTTGTAAGAGTAAGATACTGAAGTTTGCCCGCAAGACAACGAAAATAAGTTGGATCGGGAAACAAATAGTCACCATCATGAACTTTATCAAGTTGCAAGGGGAGTGGTGTAGGCATGGGGTTGCACGATGCCATTCCTGCAGCAATGAGGATCTCTTCTGCATATTTGGATTGGTGTAGAAAAAGACCAGTTGAGTGAAACTGAGCTTGGATCCCAAGAAAATAACTGAGCTGGCCGAGATCTTTCATCGAGAATTTGGTGTGAAGGGCTGCAATAAGAGACTTCATCAATTGGGGACAACTTCCAGTAAGTAAAATATCATCAACATAGAGTAACAGAACAAGAGTTTTCCCATCATGATGATAGATAAATAGGGATGGATCAGCTTTACTGCAGAAGAACCCAAACTCCAACAAATAATTGCTAAATTTGTCAAACCAGGCTCTAGGTGCCTGTTTCAAACCATATAAAGCTTTCTTGAGAGAGCACACATGATTAGGGACCGAAAGATCTTCATAACCAGGTGGTTGAATCATGAATACAGTTTCTTGAAGATCCCCATGCAAAAATGCATTCTTAACATCAAGTTGCGTGATACACCATTGCTTAGCTGTTGCTACTGACAGAACAATTCTAATAGTAGCAGTTCTAACAACAGGACTGAAAGTCTCAGTGAAGTCCAAACCTTCTTCTTGCTCGTAGCCTTTCGCAACTAATCTTGCTTTGAGCTTATCTAGAGTGCCATCGGCTTTGAGTTTGACCGTGAAAACCCATCTGCAACCAAGTACATGCATATCTGCATCGTGAGGGACCAGATCAAATGTGCTTGTTTCAAAAATGGACTTCATTTCCTCATCCATAGCTCTCCTCCAGCCTGGATGTCGAAGAGCTTCTGCAACAGATTTTGGAATAGCAGGGATGGATGTGCTTGACAAGAGAGCATATTTTGTATTTGGCTTGACAATACCAGATTTGGACCTTGTAGTCATAGGATGGACCAATTGAACATCTGGTTCAGCTAAAGATGGAGATGTAACAGAAATGTCTGTCCCACTAGAGGAGAAGGGAGAGCTGTCGCCTATAGGAACAGAGTCTGAGTCTGCCGTACGCTCAGAACACTCCCCTCTCTCCGTAGTAGACATATATGGACTCATACTAGAACGGGAAGAATGGGCCATAGACTGTGGAGAATCAGGAAAAGAGATTATGTCCAAGGATCTTAAGGGAGGTACCTGAGGCACAAGTGTAGAAGGTGGTATTGATTCTTTCCAATCTGTAACCAAAGGTGTAGGGACAGATGTAGAAGTAGCCACAACTTGTTGTCGAAAAGGAAATCGCAACTCATCAAAAATCACATGTCTGCTAATATAGAGCTTCCCTGTGCCAATGTGAAGACATCTATATCCTTTATATTGAGTGTTATACCCAAGGAAGACACACTCCAAAGATCGAGGATCAAATTTGTTAACAGTATAAGGCCGAAGACAAGGATAACACGCACATCCAAATGTCCTTAGAGCAGTATACACATGTGCCTGTTTTAACAGAAGTTCAAATGGACTTTTGAGATGAAGAACCTGTGATGGTAGAAGATTTATCAAGTAGACTGCGGTATAAAAAGCTTCGACCCAATATTGAAAAGGAGTAGTACTCTGAAACAGCATAGCAAGCCCCAATTCTGTAATATGTTTGTGTTTTCTCTCAGCCAACCCATTCTGTTGTGGGGTGTGTGGACACGAGATAAAGTGTTGGATGCCCTGGTCAATAAAATGATCTTTCAGTTTTTGACTAGTGAATTCTCCTCCTCCATCACTCTGGAACACTTTAATCTTCTTGTTATACAGATTTTCAACCAGTTTCTGAAAGTTGAGAAAGGTAGACACGAAATCTGATTTAAGTTTCAGTGGATAGAACCAACAAAAACGAGAGTAATTGTCGACAAAGATGACATAATACTTAAATCCTTGCACATATACAAAAGAAGCAGGGCCCCATAAGTCACAATGAACTCTTTCCAAAGGTTCTTTAGCTGAAAATTCAGACTCAAAAAAGGATAACTTAGAGCTTTTGCTCATTTGGCACGAGCCACAAAGAGAACTACTACTACTTCTATTACTGATAATAGCCTTATTACTCTTCAGGAGTTGGAGAATCTGAGAATTAGGATGGCCTAGTCGAAGATGCCACACCTCATCGCTGACTACTTGTTGACGTGAAGAGAAAAACGCCATTGCCCCTGAATTCTCCAACTTATATAAGTTGTCATCCCTTTTTCCCTGAGTCAACACTCTCTGTGTATTTTTGTCCAATATACAGACATGATTAGCATCAAAATAGACACCACAAGGGTAGTCATCACAAAGCTTTGAAATAGATAAGAGAGGTTTCTGGATTCCAGGACAAACCAGAACATCTTTCAAGGGTAAGTTACCTGCACCAGTGGAGAGAGATGTTGATCCCACGTGTGTAATTGGGAGAAAAGAACCATCAGCCATCATGACATTTTCTGAACCATTGTAAGGAGCAGTAACTTGAAGATTTTCTGCAGAGCTTGTCATATGAGAGGTAGCACCAGAATCAGGGTACCAAGTTCCCTGAGGATGAGCTGGAGGTGGAGATGATATATGCATTGCTGCAAGGGCCTGAGGGACTTCATCACTTTGATAATTAGCATCAAAACGATTCCAACACCTGAGAGCCACATGACCGAGTCTTCCACAAATTTGGCAAGTCGGACGTGTGTGTGATGGTGGAGTAACCACGTCTTGTCCAGTTGTTTGCAGACCCTTGAGCATTCCAATTTATGACTTGTTGGGAGAAGCCACGACCACGAGTTGAATAACCTCCTCTACCTCGATAGCCATTAGATCTGCCTCTCCCCCGAGAACCAAAATAGTTTGAGTCGTAGTTAGGGTGAGAGCCAGTTTGAGAAGAACCACCAGAGTTAGGCACATAACCATGAACTTGAAACACCATTTGAGGATTAACAGGGTCAGATGTATAAGCCTTAATCCGACCATGAAAGCCAATAAGTTGAGAGACAACCTCGTTGTATGTTGGAACTGGTGGTTTATGCATAGATGTTTGAATAGAGGTAGTGAACGCCTCGTATTCATATCCAAGACTCTGTAGGAGACGATAAATCTTCATAGGTTCAGTGACAGGCTTACCAATAGAACTCAGCTGGTCACATAAGCTTTTAAACTCCCTGAGATACACTTTAAGATCTTTATTACCCAAACTGATGGTTTGAAGAGCAGCAAGCAAATCAAACTCACGAGACATAGTATTTTGATTGAAGTTTTCTGCAATTGTGATCCAGATCTCACGAGCAGTGTTGAGACCAAACGCATAACCCAAAGCTTCTTCAGACAAAGTACCAAAAATCCATGACTGTATAAGCTGATCCGTTTGTAACCAAGCTTCATAGTCAGGATTACTTACTTCTGAGATCTCATGGTCTAACTTCACCTTGATCTTCTCTTTTGGTGTTGGTTGACTACCATTCACAAATCCTAAGAGTTTATGAGTTTTGAGCAGAGCTTCAACTTGAATCTTCCATCCAAGATAGTTTGAATCGTTGAGTTTGATGGAAACAAAACTGAACACATTGATATGACTTGGAAACAGAAACATATCGGACACTCCCTCAGAGAGCTCTGATACCATGTCAAAGAAATAAAAGCAGAGACTAGGAGATCGTTTCTAGAACCGTAAACGAAGAACAGAAGATTCACTTAGAAACATTTTCATTAAGCACTCCCATAAAAATCCAACAAACGTGAACATCGATACTACTTTTATATTGAACCATGTCAACCCTTTTTGGATCTCCTTTTTAGATCTAGATTTCTCAATCTGGTGTTGCCACCTGTACCCTTATTCCTCCACATAAAGCATCCTTGTATGAACCCTTTCTTATCAACGTTTTATGCAATTGGGATGGATTCTCTTCTAGTTGGGCCTGTGATGTGAAGTTCTGAACTAGACTTGTTGTATTTGGTGTTGTTTCTCTTACACCTGATACGGGTCATAACCATGGGGAATCTGACAGCAGTTGATGTTCCACCACACCGTTCTCGTTTTAGCCACAGCCGACACCTTGTTGTGCATCATCTCTTTTCTGTTATTCAAGACTTGTAAACAAAAATCGATCACAATCACAAATCGCAGTTATAGGTCTTATGTAATCTAGAACGGAAATCTTCAACATCAGATAAGCATTCGGAGAGAGAGATTGACACGATTAAACCAAAATCACCGACCTCGTTTCTTATCGAATCTCTGAAACGCCAGGAACGAAAGATGAAAGAGAAGATTTGACATATATACGCCAAGCTTATGGGCCTATTAATGGGCTATAAAGGTGTGGGGCTATGGATGTTAATTAGGAGACTCAGTTTTTAACGGTTTCAAAAGGGTTTGCCCGTTTATAAGTGGGTTAATTGTTGGAATATTACTTCTGAGAAAATGTAATGTAAAAAGTAGCATGAATTTGAGATATTGATCAAGAATACTTTGATTTGTGATTGTTTACTATTATTATATATCAGTAAGCTTTTACTATTTTTTTTATTTTTTTTAAATGAATCTGCTTTTATTTTTTTATTTTTTAAAAAATGAAGAATCTGCTTTTATTTATTTTATTTTTATAAAAATGAAGAATCTGTTTTTTTTTTAAATGGATCTGCTTTTATTAATATAAACCAAAGTGTTCCCCATAGAGGATATGAACAATAA
>PKML01014013.1:142874-164539 GCA_002933935.1 Eutrema yunnanense
AAAAAAAAAAAAAAAAAAAAAACTATTCCAAAATTCATTTCTAAGTAAGATATTTTATTTTCTCTTTTTTTTTTTGAGGAAATGGATTTTAATTTCCTAAATTGATTTTGAAAAGTGGGTAAATGGATAAATGGATAAACAAATTATTCGATTTGGGTTTCCAACCAGCCGAACAAATCTCGTGCAGTTATAAAAAATATCACAAATCGTATCACAAAAGGGCTCAACTCTTTCAAATCTCGGGCTTCTGGAGTGGATTTGACAATCCTAGATGTAGATCATAAATAGGCCACCAATTCGAAAATACTGATGGAAATGAGACAGTATCTGCTATTCTACAGTGATCCGTTGCCACCCGCGGCCGTGGTTTTGATCTCAGTCGACGGCGACTTCTCCGAGATGCTAACGTCGCTTCAAGACGTTGGTTATACACCCTTTGTGTTGTATTGCCCAAACTCTGTTGGAAAAGACATGTTGTCGTTTAAAAGTTTCAACTTTCCGGAACTTATGGAGAAAAGACAAAAAGAACAAGGAAAAGTTGTCACTAATAAAGCTCGACCTGAAGAGGTATGTATGATACAATTTTCTTCTGTTTTTAGTGTATAGCCCTTGAATATATTCGATAATATAGATTTCTCAAACTATGATCTGTAGGTGCGGAAAGAGCCTGATGAGGAGAAAGAGAGAATCGAGGAGATTCAAAGGCTTCAACAGAGAAGAGAGCTCAAAGTTGCCTTGCAGGATGTAGAACGGCGATATGACATTGCAAAAGCTGGTGGTCAAAGATATGGAGCAATTGCCCAACTTGGAAGAGCTGCCGATCAAAGATTTGACGCAATCCAAGAAGTGGATACTGCGATTGCCCAACTTGAGAGAATGATTGTGGTGTTCGATCCCCTTTCACAATGACCAGTTGAGGAGCCCAGCTCCAAATATAAAAATCGTTTTCCCGGCCTCTCTCTCTCTCTCTCTCTCTCAAACAGATTAATTTATTTATTTAACCCGTTTTGCAGTGGACTAAATATTATTCGGGTTAACCCGCAAAACTTATAATCTTGAAAACATAACTTTACTATGCACTGTTTAATGAATCTAATTTTGTGGTTAGTTCACGAACTCTTTAAAAAAAAATCAATTTTCTTGTGTCTAACTTCTTATAAAATTAGTAAAATATTTTTCAACTTTTATTTTGATATATATTCAAATAAAATATAATAAATTATAGTGAAAAATATAGCAAAATTTCGAATTGATTTTTTTCTTTGAATATATATGGATTGATTATTACTTAAAAATATATAATATTAAAAATAATTAAGAAATTAGATATTAAATAACCTTTTTAAAGATAAATAAATATTTTTCATATTCTTATCAATAATTTTAAAAGACAATTATATCATTTCCTATTTCAATTATCTTTTCTTATTTGTAATGGCATAATATGTAATAGTTTACAAAACAAAGTTCATTTTCTAACATGTCTTCTTAAATAATATTATAGAGATTATATCCTAGTCAATAGATTTTTCATGGTTATTTTATAATATTAAAAGTGTTTTCACTATATTAAAATTATATTATTCATTCTGACATATTATTTTTGTATAATATGTCATTGCACCTTACTTTCACGTCGTTAAGACTAATCTCTAACAATGAGTCTGCTCCATTTGAGAACCGTCCTGTGTTAACGTATTTCCACGGAGCAATCTACAGAAAAGATGTAAGTGTTTTCTAGTCGTAAAGTTTTTATTGTCTCGCAATAACCACATCTCAATCATGTTACTGATTTAATCTGAACCATCAACAAATGTTTTGTTGCAGGGTGGAACTATCCGCCAAGAACTGTATAACCTTCTTAAAGATGAGAAAGACGTTCACTTTGCATTTGGAACCGTAAAAGGGAAAGATGAGAAAGTGTTAGTGAACAAGAACTTGAGAGAGAGACGAGAGGAAGAAGACGATTATAGAATGCTGTTGTTGAATCACAATAGAATGCCACTGGTTGTGATTGAGGAGCATCAAACTCATCAAATAAATGAACTAACCATTCAATCTCTCGGACAGCAAATTCCATGGTTCTGTATTCGGATTCTGCAGAAGAATGAGAGACAGTAGGTTGTTTCTTTGACTTCCATGAGATTAGAAAGGAGCCAAGAAATATACAAAATTCCGATGTTGATCTCCTTGTATCTGTACAAGAAGCCCAATCAGCATCAGTGAAGCCTTTCAATATTAAATCTGATTCCACATAATAGAATAAACCGAGACCAATAGTTCCTTTGAGATAATGTAGAACTTTGTATGCAGATTGAAGGTGAGAAATCTTTGGTGAAGAAGTAAACTGACATAACCTGTTGACTGCATAAGTGATGTCAAGTCTCGTGATAGTAAGGTACATGAGTTTTCCCACTAATCCTCTGTAAACCAGTATGTCCTCGAGTACAGGTTCCTCTGAGTCTTGACAAAGCTTAATACTGGGATCCATTAGAATGCTGGAAGGTTTGCAAGCCAAGAGACCAATTTCTTCAAGTAATTCTAGGACATATTTTCTTTGGCAAACAGAAATCCATTTGTTGGAACGAGCTATCTCAAGTCCGAGAAAGTATTTTAAAGGACCTAAGTTTCTTAATCGAAATGCACCTTGCAAATCTGTCTTTAGTTGTGAAACCTGTTCATCATCGTTGCTGGCAATAATGATGTCATCAACGTAGACCAATACAGCCACATATTTGCCACCAATATTACGAATGAACAATGTATGATCTGCTTGAGATTTCCTGAAACCAAGGCCAGTGAGAGTGGAGCTGATATTTAACAACCACTAACGAGAGGCTTGTTTCAAACCATAAAGGGACTTCTTGAGTTTGCAAACAGCATTAGGAGGAAGTGATTCCCCCTGTTTCGGTGTATAGCCTGGTGGTAAAGTCATGTAGATTTCTTCAGCTAAATCTCCATTGAGAAAAGCATTTGAAATATCCAGTTGTGTCAGGCTCCATTTCTTTGCAGCAGAGACAGCAAGCATAGTCTTCACGGTGGTCATTTTAGCCACTGGTGAGAAGGTGTCAACAAAATCCACACCTTCTTTTTGAGTATACCCTTTTGCAACCAAACAGGCTTTGTATCTTTCCAAGCTTCCATCATCATTCAGCTTGATTTTGTAAACCCACTTGCATCCTATTGCATGCTTATCCGGAGGTAATGAAACGATGTCCCAAGTATGAGTACTTTCCAAAGCTATGAGTTCTTCATTCATAGCTTTAATCCAGTCCTCAAATTTCTTGGCTTGAGTAAAGGAGGTAGGCTCGGGATGCAGATTCATGGCACAAATGTAATATGTATACCCAGCTGAGAGTTGATCATAAGAGAGGAAGCAAGCAATAGGATATGGAATCTCTGTGTCGGTCACATTACAGTAATACTCCTGTAAATATGCCAATGTTTTTGAATTTCTTTTAATTCCAGTTGGATCTATACTATGAGCAGAACTACTAGAAATTGTATCATTCTCAACTGCATGAGATTTACTTGTTGGATCACTCACAAATGTAGGAATATCTTTAACAATTCTAGAGTTACTTGCATCTATAGTATTGAAAAAATCAGGAGAAGTTTCGTTCTGACCTGATGGAAATGGAAATAGATCTTCATGGAACACCACATTTCTTGATATATGGGTCTTGTTGGTCTCCATATCCAACAGTTTATATCCCTTATATCCTGCAGGTGATATGTGCATATTCTACATGTATTTAGAACGCATTTCATATAGGTTTAAGATCATTTACTTGGATATTCATTGCATATCATACTTGTTTTGTCTCATTTAGAGTTTTAGGGTTCTCATACTAGGTCCTAGAGTGTCTTGCATGTTTTGGAGTCATTTTCAGGTGTTAAACGAGGAGGTCATTTTCAGGTGTTAAACGAGGAGATTCGTCACCCGAGGAAAGGAGACAGAGATCACACCGAGCATCGATCGATACCAGGTGTGACACCGAGTATCGATCGATACCAAGGTTACACCGATGCCACTACTCGGTGTCACAGCTCGGTATTGCCGCAGGGAGAACCCGGGGGGAAAGTCCTTAACACGGAGCAAAGATACCGAGGAGTGACCTCGGTATCAACTGAAGCAGCATCGATCGATACCGACGGTATCAGCACCGAGTATCGATCGACACCGAGGAGCAATACCGATGCTCCTGCTCGGTACCACAGCTCGGTATTGCCACAGGAAGATCCCGGGGGAAAATGGCCCTTAACACGGAGCTGTGATACCGAGGAGTGACCTCGGTATCACTGAAGAACAAACCCAATGCGTCCTCAGTATCGATCGATACTAAGGGTATCGATCGATACCAAGCACTTTTTACCCATTTAAACCGGGTCGGTACCCTGTTTGTTCCGGGTCGACCCAGTTCGTTACTATTCAGTATTTAAGCCCAAAAACCTAATTTGTGAGGGCTAAGTCTTTTTCTAAGCAAAAACTTCTCTAAGAGTGATTTGTAAGAGATTGATCCTTTATTTTATATGCAATTTGAGTATTGTTTCTTGATTGAATCCATTTATCTTCTACTTTCTAATCATTCAATCATCTTGATCATGAGCTTTAACACTTCTTTCCTTGGATTTGTTAACTCCATGATGATTAGTGAGTAGTCTTAAGGATCTTGGGATGAGGTTGATTAGGGGGATCTAGGGTTTGATTAGTGGTGTTTAGGGCTAGATAATCTTATATTCCTTCTTGTCTAGAGTCCCTAATGCTAGATCTAGCTTGAAAGAGTGGGTCTAGATCATTAGGCATTTCATGAACACCAAGTGTTTGATGAAATGCCAAGACCAAACTAGACAAGAGATTTATGTTCCTAACCTAAGACATTAGTTGTTTAGGGTATATCTTTGGTTGATCTTGTTATGATTCTTAATGCTTGTTAATTGATAATCCACAAATGATGATTTGCTAATGGGTTTGATAATTAGCATAGTGATTAGTTGCTTGAAAGAGAACTAATCTAGATTAGAGATCTATTGCCTAGGGATTAGCTTCCGGAGAAAATGAACACCACTAATTGAGCTTGGATCACCCTATATCAATAACCTTATCTCTTGTTCCGCTTTTATTATTTGGATTACATCTTGTTTAGTTGTTTACTTGCTTAATTTAGATACTTAATCCCAAACCACTCGTTTAGCTTAAATTACATAGATTCCTTGCATTCTTAGTGATTAGGACAAATTCCCAATTATGGATTGATAACCTCTTTATGCTACATCGTTTAGAGGGTATTGATACCTCTTAGAAGACTAAAAAGTCTTGTATCAGCAGGGTAGCCAAGAATTGCACGAGGTTGAAACTTATGATGATTCTTTGAAGAAGTTGATCAGTAAGTTAAGCAACCAAATACTCGAAGACCATTGTATTATGGACGTTTAGAAGTTAAAACTTCATAAGGACTCTTGTCTTGTAGTAGAGGAGTGGGCAGTCGATTAATAAGAAATATATGTAACCTTCGACAGTAGACACAGAGAATGGACCCCATATGTCGATATGAAGAAGATCAAAAGGATTATCACACAAGAGGACAAATATTGGAATTAAAAGACAGATGTTTCTGCTTTGCAAGAGGACAAATATTGCAGTGATATGATCCTTTATTTCTGTGATTTATTCCAAGTACATGTGAAAGAGACTCAGTCTTTTGAAAGGAGGGATGACCTAGTCTATTGTGCCACAAACCAAAATCAACAACAATATTTGCAGCAAAAGGAGTTTGAACTACATCATAATCATTAAGAGATTGTGTATCCAGGACATAGAGGTTGGAGATGACTTCACCCTGACCAATCATCAATCCCTTGATAGGATCATGTATAACACAAGAATCTTGATCAAATGTCACTCTATACCCCAGATCCTGAGTTAATTTATTGATACTCATGAGGTTCAATCTGAAATCTAGGATGAACAAAACATTGTTTAAGACGAGATGTTCATTTAATCTTATCGTTCCAATACCAGCAACGTTAACTCCCAAACCAGTAGGTAAAGTCATTGATCTATTCACTGAATCAGACATTTGTATAAACAAATTCCTATCATGAGAGACATGGTGTGTTGCACCACTGTCTACTATCCAAGATTTTGAAGATAAAGCATGGCTGGTGGCTCTCAGAATTCCAACAAAACATAATGTAGAGGTAGAGAATGCCATACCAGGAAGTGTAGTTATCGTGGCATCAGAAGTTGAAGCCATTGAGGGTGCAACGACAGAGTTAATAGACGGTTGGAGCTGTGAATTGAAGTAGGCAATAACTTCTTGTATCTGCTATTTGGACAGATTGGTAATCACATTAGTAGGGGTCTGAGTAACCTGAAGTGAATCACTAAGAGCAAGCTGAGCAACAATCGGCTTAGTATATCCAGTGAGTTTATCTGTAGACTTATGTTTGTGTTTGAAACCAGGAGGATATCCATGGATTTTGTAGCATTTGTCGACAGTGTGTCCATTGTATCCACAATGTGAACATATTGGTCGATTTGGTTTCGGAGTATAGGTAGATTGAGTTGCGTTGACAGAAGCTTGAGTAGAATTAGCTGCAGAAACAACAAAAGCAGCTGCATTTTGAGTTGGACTAATGTTCCTTTGATTGTGGTCTTGATCTAGGAGGTTGTAGATTTCCGAGAGGTCAGGAACATGCTTTTTCATAATGATTTGGCTTCTAATGGTGGCATATGATTCATTTAAGCCAGCCAAAAATTTGATGACTTTAGCATGTTCTGCCTTGGTGTCAATGGCTTTGCAACAATCACAGTGATGGCAGGTTTCAACACAGTTAGCACCATCCAATTCATCCCAAAGAGTCTTTAATGTGGTGTAGTAAGTAGCCAAATCCATCAAGCCTTGATGAAGTGACCAGATTTGTTGAGACAATTGGTAAGAACGTGGCAAATTTGTGATGTGAAACCGAGTTAACAAATCGTTCCATATCTCCAATGCGTCATTGAATCAAAGTATGCTTTTGTAGATTTGTTTCGAAACAGGGTTCAATAGCCAAGATTTCACCATCGAATTGCATCTAGACCATATCCTAAAGTTCTGATCTGATTCGCTAGGCCTAACTATAGATCCATCAACGAATGCTATTTTGTTCTTAGCATCAAGAGCTATAGTCATGCCGATACGCCAATTATCAAAGTTTGTACCATCAAGAACTTCAGAAATCAGAGAAAGACCTGGATTATCGCCGTTTGTCAGGTAGAAAGGAGAATGAATGCTATCCGGCGAGTCCATTGAAGAAACATTTGGTGAATTTGGTGGAGAATCTTCGGGAATAGAAGATCTTCGAGATGACGATGTTCCTCTTCCAGTGCGACGCGAAGACTTGTGTACAATCACCATTGCAGTAAATCTCAAACTCAGAGAAGAATTGATTTCGAGATATCAACGATTCTTGGCGGAATGACCAAAGAATCAATCAACGAAATCGAGAGAAAAATCAATTGTGAGAATCAACAATTGATCGAGGTCAAAGAAAAGGAAAAGAAATAAGCGGAAGAACAAAAAATTTGCAGAATCGATTGAGATTTGATCCCCAATTGCTCTGATACCAAGTTAGTGAACAAGAACTTAAGAGAGAGACGAGAGGAAGAAGACGATTATAGAATGATTTTCTTATCTTTTGTTGTTATGAAATGTCGTTACATACAGCTTTATATATGAACAACATGAATCCGGTTTACTCCGGTTCTATCATACTCTGTTTACTCTAATAGAAAGACGTTCACTAAACAAAATGGTAAAGAAATGGCTTCCTTGAAGTGTTGTCTCAATATCGCAGGTGACACGCCTTCCTCTAACCGTCTTTTCGACTCCATCGTGAGCCATTGTGTTCCGGTTATCATCAGTGACCAGATTGAGCTTCCATTCGAAGATACTCTAGGCTTCTCTGTGTTTGTGCACTCTTCGGAAGCTGTAATTGCAGAAACACTCAGCGGCCAACGGTAACACTTGGCCAACATATAAACACAGACACACACAATCACAGACTCAAAATCTAGCTTTAATATAGATAGATAGTGGCAGTAATTCCTCATGTTGACAATGTGGCTACTATAGAATCAATAACGATAAAGGCTTCAACTTTCTGAAGTAATCAGTTTAGTCATCTCTTCCGCTCTACCGGAGTTGTCGCCAACAACAATACAGTCAAGAGGAGTTAAATCAAACTAAATTCTCCAAATCTCCAGAGTTTAGTTTGTTCTCATTAAAGCATGCATTGGTTTTTGGCACTAACCACTTCCTTCTCAGGATGACAGAAGAGGTTTCTCCTTCTTATTTCCGGTTTCTTGTTAAATTCTCTCAGCATCAGACAGTAAATTATCTTGCACAGGTGCAGCAATTTTGAGATTCTGCTGGTTTGCTCTCAGGAAGTTATATATCATCATCTGAGATCTCTTCAGGTTCTACATTTTGTGTCTCCAACATACCTGCAGTACTGTCCAAGCAATAACACAATTTTGTTTTACTCAAGAAGATAGCATCATCTCTCTATCATGACTATGTGAATATGAGTACTACTAGCAATAGTCAAAAATGAAGCAAAATCAAAACCTTCATAAATTAATCATAGCAGAACTTTCAACTCAAAAACTATCCTTTTAGCAAAGACAGTTCAAAACAAACTCATTTGGCCAATTTAAAACTTAAAACTACCCTATTTCCCAATGTTCTCATACTTTTTTGGCTTCATTATTAGATTAGACTTGGTTATATTCGAAATATAAGATGGGGGAAAAGTTAATAATACATGGAGGACCTTACATAACATTATTGCCAAAGTGATAAAACAAAAAAGGTATATTGCCAAAACGAATTGGTTGAGATAGGAATCGTTAATTAATTTTAAAAAAAAGTACTACATCTTTAATTGTACGTTTACATTTCCAGGATTACATTATGAGAAGGACAAACAAACAAACAAATAAAGAATTACATTATGGCTTATTTAAAGACATCACTTCCCGAAATTAAATTTGAAATATTTTTTTAGGGAATTTAGGAATCTCTGAAATAATAGAAGGAAAATAAAAAGAGAGAGAGTTCTTATTCTGTGTTTTGGGGTAAAGGGAACAATAAATAAGCTAATAAATGAACAATTAAGACAATAATTAACCAGAAGAAGGTGAAGGTGGCGATGGTGGTTTCCCAGGAACGGTAAGAGAGAGAGAAAGAAATCGACAGAGACGGAAGAAGAAGAAGAAGAAGAAGATCATACACTCTGATTCACTGAGAGAGACGGTTCACTTTGTTTTGTAAATTCCAAGGAGGAGGCATGCAAATATAATCTGTGTTCATCGAATACTCTCAAAGGTTCTTCACTCTATCTCTCTCCTTGTGCATACGTTGTCTGTGTTCGAAGGATCTGATACTAAATTTCTGTCAGTTTTTCCCCTTTTCTTTGTTCGATTTTTGGTGTATCTGTCATGTTGCGTGCGATTGATGTTTACTGTCTGATTTGGAAACTCTGCAAAATTTTCCTCTCAAGTCAACACCTTTTTGCCAAAACTGATGACGGGCACAAATTTGTTTTTTTTTTATCTTGGTCGGAAGATTTCTAATTTCGGCCAATCGTCACGATCTCTGCATCGTTTGGTTTACCCAAAGATAGTACTAATTGTTGTATCGAATCAGGGTATTTGAATTTTGTTTGTAATTATAAATTTAGAAACTTTCAATCTCTCTTTATTTCTATATCTAGGTTTTTTGTAACCCTTTCTTGTATTGTATCATCCCTTTAAATTTGTCTTTTTTGGATCTTCTTTCGTATCATCTTGTCCAAAATCTAATCTTTGAATCAACCCTGTTGAATGATATAGGTTGTTAGAACGCTATGCATCAGATGAATAAGAAAGATCCTACTTTGCCATACCTCAATACTAGCATCTCATGGGGAGTAGTTCCAACTGAAACCCTAAGCTTGAAGGTGGATGCGAGGCCTGAACATATACAAACCGCCAAGCAAATCAGTTTTCAGGACCAGGATTCATCTTCATCTCAGTCCACTGGTCACTCTTATACCCAAGTTGCAAGTAGTGAAGATGATAATCCTTCTAGACAAATCTCGTTTTCAGCAAAATCAGGTCTGTTTCAAAGAATATTGAATTCTACTCAACTCTTATTCCTTTGGGGAGTTGAATAGACAAGAGGATATATATAATCTTCTATGTTAAAAGACTCTTGCTTGATGTTTTGGATTTTAGATTGTTGGTATATGTTCAATTCTCATATTAGAGAAGCCATCCTTTTCTCTTATTTTCTTAGATGTTTGTCTAGGATCTGAAGAAACTCAGCGGAAGGGATTTGCAACTATTCCTAAATCAGGCTCGATGACAGGATTTTCGAATATTCACTTTGCTCCTACGCAGGTATTTGTAAATCCTTTTCATGTAATAATAGCAAACTTCTGATGGTGGACTGTGATATCTTGTATCATACATGGTGCAGGCTAATTTCTCTTTTCACTATGCTGATCCACATTTTGGTGGTTTATTAGCTGCAACATATCTACCACAAGCATCGGTAAGTATGCTTGCATTTACTTTTCAAAATTCTATGAAGCAGCTCCATCATGCCTTGCAAAGAACTGCAATCCCCCAAGTGGTAGATTATCTTTTCAGTTTTATCCCTCCATGAGATCTCAAGTCTCTTAATATCTCTCGCAGACATGCCATCCCCAGATGGTGGGTATGATTCCTGGTCGGGTTCCGCTACCAGTGGAGCTCACGGAAACTGAACCAGTCTTTGTCAATGCGAAGCAATACCACGCAATTATGAGGAGGAGGCAGCAACGTGCCAAGCTCGAGGCTCAAAACAAACTGATCAAATCCCGTAAAGTATATATTTCTTCACCTTATGGGACATCTTAAACAAAAGCATCTACTTAGACTTGCTTTACTCATATCTGTTTTTCTTATTACAACAGCCGTATCTTCATGAATCTAGACATGTTCATGCTCTCAAAAGGCCAAGAGGATCCGGTGGGAGATTCCTAAACACCAAAAAACTTCTTCAAGAATCCGAACAGGCTGCTGCTAGAGAACAAGAACATGACAAGTCTGTCCAACGGGAAAACAAAAAGGCAAACATGTCTAGATTTGAAGCTCATATGCTGCAGAACAACAATGACCGTGGTTCAACCACTTCTGGCTCAGACATAACATCTGTTTCCGATGGTGCTGATATCTTCGGACATGCGGAATTCCAGTTTTCAGGTTTCCCAACTCAGACGAACCGAGCTATGCTTGTTCATGGTCAGTCTAATGACATGCACCATTTCTCTGTCCATATCTGAGACATTGGATCTTGGTGCTGTTGCATGTTCCCACCAAAAGGGGAAGTCATCCTTGGCTACTAGTTCTTTTGCTTGTTGTTAGTGTTGTAATTTAACATTATGTTTGTGTTAGACATCACAAGAACGACCAAGCTCTTCAATCTGAAACACTTTTGCTTTTCTTTTATCATCTGTTACCATGAAACTCTTGTGTAATGAATAAGTCAACGGATTCTGTTTGAATATGCTGAAGAAAAACACAGATTCTACTTCCACTCCATTGATTTGTGTGGAGACATTTGGATTCTTGAAATATTTTACAATTTAGTTGACAATGTTTTAGAAATCTTTAATGAAGAATCCGGTAGAATATTGAGGTTGAAAGATTCTACTTTTGAGTCTCATTTATCTGTCTGAGAAAATATATTATCATACACTTAAGATACCATTTCTTCGACACGTTCATTTCATATTATATATTTTTCAAAATATCAAAGCCGTCTCTAAATGTTTTCCTATTTTAAGAAAGAATAAATTATTTTGATAAGGTAAGAAGAAACGTAAGATTCTGCTCCAAAATACGTTGACTTATGTGACAGATACACACTTGTGTTCCTGAAATACTAACAACGATCATAATATACTTCTATTAAAAAAAAAAAAGACAGCATTTTGAAATATATAAAGTCACAATCAATCCTGTGAATCACTTTCGTAAGTGATTCATGAATTTACTAATTATAACATATTTTGCCAAATCAAATCCTGTCGCGTGTCTTTATTGATGTAAGAGTATGCCAATTGCCACATGAAGTCTTCTTACAAGCCATCCTTTAACAATATATTGAATCTATCGTACCGGTTGATAACATTTCTTTATTTAGAAACAGCTCAATTTAACCAATTAAGCAAATGAGGAAATAACATTTCTTTATTTAGAAACAGCTGAATTTAACACATTCCTTACATATTATGACTGGGGAAACAAAAGAAAAAGCAGACCAGCTAGACAAAGAACAATATAAGTAAGAAAATTAAAACATTCCCATCAAAGATTTTTCAGTTGTTGTTATCACTATGATTTAGAGCAAAACCCGTCATGGTTCTTAGCTGAAAGCCGTTTCAAGAACTCGTAGGTAGTGATCATAGTCGTTGCAGACATCGACATTGAAGCACATCTTGGTCCTAATCCTCTGTAACAAGCCGTCCATCCACCTTCCCTAACCAAGTTTCTTACGGTCTGTCCAATACTCGGTCCACGCTTCCCGTTGTTGTTGCTACTGCTGCTACTATTACTACTACTATCTTCCCCATCAAGAACCTGCAATCTCGTCTTGATTGTGTCGAGTGGCATTGTAATCAAAGCAGAAACACTCCCAGCAATTGCGGCACTAACTCCTTGGACAGCCATTATCGTTTTGGAGTCTGGTTTAATCCTGTTACTATTGTCCCCACTCTCTTCGTCTTTCTTACAAACATAACACCCAAATCCACCCCAAACCATCCGCTGTGCAACAGAGTAAGACGCCCACCAAACAGCGTTAGACGGGGCATAAGTCAGAATCGATATCCCAAACCCTCTGTATAACCCTTTTGGTCCATCTGCGCGAACGATCTTCCTAAATGCATCGAACCCGTTAACATAATTACACCTCGACGCATTGACAAGACCGCTGCTCCCTTGAACCATAAGCCTTTGGCTGACCACATCAACAGGGGTCCAAACAATCTGCGCAGCCATGGCAGCACTCAATCCCCCAACCGCATTAGCAACTGCAGATGCTTTAGCCTCCGTGAAACCTAAGCTAACAGCAGCAGAGCCTACGTTACTCTTAGTGACCTCCAAGGCCGTCATGTACAACGCACGAGCAGGGATTGTTCCCATCAAAGAGGTTCCAAATCCTCTGTACAGTCCCCTTAACCCTTCGTGTCTGGCAAGAGTAAACGCACCTCTGATACAGGAGCCTTGCGAATGGCACACTTGTTGCCGAGTTTTCATCAGAACCGCAGGATAAAGAGCTCCAGATACCCCTGAAAACAAAGCGGCGCCTAAAACGAAAAACTTGGATTTATCAAGCATCTCCCAATTGATATCAGCCGGAATATGAATCTCTTGTGCCGGTTCTTCCTCGGCCGCACCCAGATTCATCTTCGCCACTTTACCCAGAAAAAAAAAGTTCCCCGAAAAACTTTGTGTGTTTCAGTGCTTGAGTTACAATCTCTCTCTATCTGTACAAGTTTTTCCTAATCTCGAAAAACAAACGTAGCAATTTCTATTTACAACCTGAGACTGTAACTCATCCCCAGGATTGGAAAGACCAAAATTTCTAAAAAAAGAAAAGCTAGATTCGCCGAGAACGGAAACGGAAAGATTCAGAAGGAAGAGATATCAAACCAAGAGACGACGGCATTTTTTACGCCTGTGGAACCACGTCTTGGATCCAGAACGATCACCAAAACCATGCGGATCTAACAACATCTCTGAACGATTCCAAAACAGAACCTTACCGAAGAAACGATCATCATAGAAAACCTCACCGCGAAACCCGGCCGGAGAAATCCAAATACGAGACGGATGTCAAAAAGAAAACGAGAGAGAGAGAGTAATCGCAATAAAATGAGACCTTATACTGTTGTTATACTGTTATTGTCGAGCGAGACTAGGGTTCCGGGTTTTTTTTTGTTTCCCCGTAAATAAACGAAATTGAGATTCGTATATAACCGGATTGTACTTTCCGGTTCGATTAACCAATTTCTCTTTGTACTTTCCACAAAATTTATCGGTTAGTCGACGCAACAACAACAAAAAACCATTAGGTTTTTGATTCACTATATGATCAGACTTTGTATTATAATGTTTCCTTGGGACACAGAAAATGATCACGATGTTCAATTTCTTTTACTAAATCTGTGATCGAGTAGTAATAATTGTTTTAAAAGCATTTTTTTAAGGAAATAAGGAAGATCTGCATAAAATCAGATGCTGGCACGACTAAGGATAAAGAAAAACGACAAAAAATTGAGAATTGGTTCTACTGCACTGCAAGCTGGACAAGATGGACGGCAGAGATAGAGAAAAGTCATCCAAAGGAACGGCTAAGATCTTCGTATCGAATCAGACCAAGAGAGGAGAGAGAAAACGGATCCGCTTTTGTGATATGGATAAGATGACGTGGTGTCCATATCCTTGGGACGTTTGGAAGGAGCACACAAGTCAGTGTGTAAGAGGGAGGCACGTGAGATCTCTCAGACATCACGTGACCTCTGGCACATGATACTTTCACACTTCCATTTTCAATAAAGATTTTGGGATTTTATCATTTCATAGAGATGCTAAATTTTAAGTGTGGTCCTTGAACAAGAAGAAACCACCAAACACCAACAGAGATCAATTTTCCTGGCCTTGTATCATTTAGTGACATTACTTGAACAATATTTATTTTTTGAGTATCAAATCATAATGGGCTTCACCAACCATGGTCCGATCCTAACAATGTTGGTTCTATATGGACATTTTAGCCCACCACACCACAATGTTCCTTTCTAAGGTCCACTTTTGTTGGTTCAAAACGCTTTCCATGTGTAAGTAACCAACCCAAAACTTGCTTCCATTTTGTGAAGTTCGATCTTTATAGGTACTAGAGAAAGAACCTGCATGTAGTATTATGAAGCAAGCTCGAGAATTCGAACCTGGTTAGGGTTTGCTCATTACATATAATATGACTTACTACACTGAATATTACCAGAGAAACTGCTTATTTTAATTTTAGGCCAATCTTGGTATCCCTGATGTGAAATGTCTTCTTCTATATGAATTCTCAAACTGTCATCATAACCAGCGGTATGTGTTTGCTATGTTTCAACAAATTAAACAATGTTTTAATTTGTCAACTATTGTGCATGTTAAGTATTTGCTTAGGTTGCCGAATCGTTTATGTAATGTTATGGTGGCTCTCCTAGCTCAAGAGTCAGGTATGTTAAGAGTAAACAAGATAGAAGAGAGAGAGAGAGAGAGAGGTGTAATTGAACAAACAAAGGTTTCATTATTGATCTTTTTTTCAACCTTTTCTTTGGTTTATGGTGTATGACCTGACAAAACACAGGCAAAAAATACGCCCAGGGTCAGGGACATTATGTCTGTAAGACTCGGACATATGACTTAAATATCAAAAACAAAAAGGGGACCACAATGAAACTGATTTTGTTGGTCCTAACTATGAAAAGCTCCAAATCACATGAAAATTTGATTGTGCATGAGTGCAACGATTCTCTTATAAGATTCACTTGTGCATTGTTGAAGCTATTAAACGATTCGAAATCCAAGACAAACGCAGATCAAGCAATGGCCAAAATGGATGAATCAATCCGTACCATATATACATCCTCTAGAAATTGTTAAACGACTAAATCTCATACATGATTCATGAATGTTTAAGATTCATTTGTGCCTACTACACTACCAGAAGATAATCTTATCTAATGAAAAAAAAAAATCAATATTAATGTACATTAATTAATAGGCAATTCTACAAAATAGCACCAAAAAACTTAAAGTTCAATAATTTAGCACACAAGGATAAAAATCCCAAAACTAGCATTCATTAAAAGGGAAAAAGACTCATTTAACCTTGAACAAACACAAATAAAAAAAAATTCCTTTCCCGACGCCATTTTTCATCTAGCCGGAAAAACGTTCTCATCTTTGGATCGCCGACAAATTGTTCATGGAGGTAGATATTATGTCATTCTCTGATCTCGAAGCTTTCCCGACGCTATTCTCTGATCTCGAAGCTTTTCATCGCCCAAAATCGAGGTATTTTATCTTCTTCGATCAAAAATCTCAAATCCTCTAGACCTTCCTCGTATTGGGCAAACTCGACCAGTTACTGTAACTCGCATTACCACCAGTTACGATAATTAGTAAATCACCATAATTTGCATATGTCAAGTTCATGTCTTGATTACCCAAATTTGATTCTAAATTCGTAATGGTTTAAGGGTTCCATGCTCGATCCGGAGATGAGCAATCCAAGCAGTTCGGGTTGGGGCTCAAGCTCGAGTTTAACTCAGTTTGGGATCGATTTGGCCATATTATGCGATGCGACTGAAATTGGGGAGTTGAAGCTATTCGAATAAGTTTGGGGAAGGTAGTGGAAACAGATCGTTGAATCGCACTGAAATTCTCTCACAATCCAGTAGAATCGCAAACATGCTTGAAGAAACCGATGTCTTACCTGTAAGTGATCTGTCGCGTGTTCTCTCTTCAAGCCTTCTAGTTTTCATTTTTGGCAACTATGTTTCGTGGCTGGGAATCAGAAACTAGTTAGAGATCTTCCTCAATTAGATTGGCCATCTATTAGAAGATATTCAGTTAATCTTAGGCTCCTCAAAGAGAAATATATACAAGCTTTAAGATCTTCATTTACTCTTGTTCTGATTAGGTAAGTATCGTTTATGGACTAAACTTTCATAAAGAAATGAGTGTATTTCCTGGATTTGGTTGCTAGATCAATAGGAATATGCAACAGACTCTTAAGGTTAGTTTCATTTCGTTCAATGAGAGAAACCGAGATTCTCAAATCAATAAAAATTACATATCAGTTACTTGTAAAAATTAGTGTATGTTTGTGTTTGTTGTTGTAGGCCGAGTCTAAGAGATCTGAGAATGTTAAATATAATGACATAGATGAAATGGAGAAGAAAATAAAATTTGGAGAGGTGCAGAGAAGAAACATTCATAGTATGATGCCCCTCCAAAGGTCAAGGTAAGACCAAATCAGCTAAGAAAATCTCAATACGTTGATTTTCTGGATTTAGAGGAACTGGCATAGTTAAGAAAAAATATATATACAGTATTAACTTATATTTTTGTTGTTTGAAGGTGAAAACAAAAAAGGGTATTTGCCATATATGAACATATAATTGACATTGTGTTGTCCCAAAGCAGCCGATGAGCTTTTCCCTTAATCCAAACAACTTACCACTCTTTAGTGACAAGTCATGGCGCCAACTTCTGGTTTATTTTTTTCTTGAATCAGTTATTCATACTTGTTTGTCTATTTGTTTATTGTTGGTTGCAGAAATCTCGAGTTTTATTGTTAGTGACTGAAACAAGATTTGTCTGCTTAATAATTTCAATTTAGGAAATTCTTCCTAATTTTCAAGAAGGATTCCTAATAATTTAGGAAGGTCTTTCTGAATCACTAAAAACCTACTCAATATCATGTAGAAGGGGGCAAATGTCGATGTCTGAAGATTATGTTTGGTCATTAAAAATTGTAGTGAAGAAATGAAGATTTTTTTTTTTGGAAATGAAACGTATTTAGGAACATATATAACGTATTTAGGAAAGCCTTCCTAAATGATGAAAATTGATATTTTCTGGAAATGAAACGTATTTAGGAACATATATAACGTATTTAAGAAAGCCTTCCTAAATGATGAAAAATGATATTTTATGGAAATGAAACGTATTAGGAACATATATAACGTATTTAGGAAAACCTTCCTAAATGATGAAAAATGATCATTTCTGGAAATGAAACGTATTTAGGAACACATATAACGTATTTAGGAAAGCCTTCCTAAACGATTTAGAAAGAAATATACAAATGATGAAAAATGATAATTTCTTTGAAATGAAACGTATTTAGGAACCATTTCGGAACATATATAACTAAATTATGAAAGCCTTCGTAAATGAACAAGAAACAGGAAAAACTCTAAAAGACTATATTAACTGTTGATTATCATGCGTAAATGAAGCATCAGAAGATGTGTTGTTGTTTGACTACACAAAAAAAGAAAGATAATGAAAAATGATCCTTTGTGGAAATGAAACGTATTTAGGAACCATTTAGGAACATATATAACGTATTTAGGAAAGCCTTCCTAAATGATGAAAATTGATATTTTCTGGAAATGAAACGTATTTAGGAACATATATAACGTATTTAAGAAAGCCTTCCTAAATGATGAAAAATGATATTTTATGGAAATGAAACGTATTAGGAACATATATAACGTATTTAGGAAAACCTTCCTAAATGATGAAAAATGATCATTTCTGGAAATGAAACGTATTTAGGAACACATATAACGTATTTAGGAAAGCCTTCCTAAACGATTTAGAAAGAAATATACAAATGATGAAAAATGATAATTTCTTTGAAATGAAACGTATTTAGGAACCATTTCGGAACATATATAACTAAATTATGAAAGCCTTCGTAAATGAACAAGAAACAGGAAAAACTCTAAAAGACTATATTAACTGTTGATTATCATGCGTAAATGAAGCATCAGAACATGTGTTGTTGTTTGACTACACAAAAAAAGAAAGATAATGAAAAATGATCCTTTGTGGAAATGAAACGTATTTAGGAACCATTTAGGAACATATATAACGTATTTAGGAAAGCCTTCCTAAATGATGAAAATTGATATTTTCTGGAAATGAAACGTATTTAGGAACGTATATAACGTATTTAGGAAAGCCTTCCTAAATGATGAAAAATGATATTTTATGGAAATGAAACGTATTAGAAACATATATAACGTATTTAGGAAAACCTTCCTAAATGATGAAAAATGATCATTTCTGGAAATGAAACGTATTTAGGAACACATATAACATATTTAGGAAAGCCTTCCTAAACGTATTTAAAAAGAAATATACAAATGATGAAAAATGATAATTTTCTTGAAATGAAACGTATTTAGGAACCATTTCGGAACATATATAACTAAATTATGAAAGCCTTCGTAAATGAACAAGAAACAGGAAAAACTCTAAAAGACTATATTAACTGTTGATTATCATGCGTAAATGAAGCATCCGAACATGTGTTGTTGTTTGACTACACAAAAAAAGAAAGATAATGAAAAATGATCCTTTCTGGAAATGAAACGTATTTAGGAACCATTTAGGAACATATATAACGTATTTAGGAAAGCCTTCCTAAATGATGAAAATTGATATTTTCTGGAAATGAAACGTATTTAGGAACATATATAACGTATTTCGGAAAGTCTTCCGAAATTTTCCGAAATAAACAAAAACAGAAAACGATATTTCCTGTTGATTTCCATGCTTAAATGAAGCATCAGAACATATGTATTGTTGTTTTGGCTACACAAAGGAATAAAGAAAGAAAGATACAAATGATGAAAATTGATCTTTTCTTGAAAATGAAACGTATTTAGGAACATATATATCGTATTTCAGAAAGTCTTCCGAAATGAACAAAAACAGAAAACGATATTTCATGTTGATTTCCATGCTTAAATGAAGCATCAGAACACATGTATTGTTGTTTTGGCTACACAAAAGAATAAAGAAAGAAAGATACAAATGATGAAAATTGATCCTTTCTTGAAAATGAAAGTTATTTAGGAACATATATAACGTATTTCGGAAAGTCTTCCGAAATAAACAAAAACAGAAAATGATATTTCCTGTTGATTTCCATGCTTAAATGAAGCATCAGAACATATGTGTTGTTGTTTTGGCTACACAAAGGAATAAAGAAAAAAGATACAAATGATGAAAACTGATCTTTTCTTGAAAATGAAACGTATTTAGGAACATATATAATATATTTCAGAAAGTTTTCCGAAATGAACAAAAACAGAAAACGATATTTCCTGTTGATTTTCATGCTTAAATGAAGCATCAGAACATATGTATTGTTGTTTTGGCTACACAAAGGAATAAAGAAAGAAAGATACAAATGATGAAAACTGATTCTTGAAATGTGGATTTGTCGGGTTTTGATTTGTGTCGGAGTGTTTGTATGTTTTGATATCCTGAATAAATAACAGTAAGTAATCCCTAATAAAAAAATAAACACCTAGAGAGCCCCGTGAAGCTCTTCCCTTCTTGATATTGAAGTGAGAGCCAGCTTTAACTTGTTATGCTTTCCTGTTTTTGCAATTATACTGCATTTCATTTCTCATCAAAATCAGACATTGAAATAAAGGTACATCATTCTTATGGCAAATTTTCTTGCTATGCTTTTCGACACTACACTCATCTGAACACAAATGTACAACATTCTTATGGCAAATTTTCTATCAAATTCAATCCCTAGAGATCTGAAGAAAGAAGAAAAAATGAACTGAACTTGGAACATGTCACAAGACCTTATGAATGAGTATGAAGCTGAATGCTTCCCCATATGTTATGGGGAGCTTCCATCTGCGGATTTAATACATCTGCTTTTCTGAACCCTCATGCCCAGACCAGTCCATCTAAGCCGATTTCTAGATTTGACACAAGGCTGTCTCCAAAACCTTGGTCAAGTGCTCGGGTGTCATCTATTGGATCACCTGAAGTTGAGGGTAATCCTACTTCTTAAGAAAGATTTCAGCATTCCTACGAATAAACAAAGTTTTAATAACCAATTATGAACATCATCCAATTTTCTATTTCCAACCCTAATGCACCGATAAAGAGTGACATGAAATCCACAGCATGCTGTCATAGTACCTGTCACATTTTATACAACAAGAGTTTCGAAATGCTTACCTGAACATGCCAAGCCTCGGGGTCGTTTGCACTAACAGTAGGAGCATCAAAGGCTCCTAATATATCTGGAATCCTATCAATCCTGAGCAATGCATCATCATATGATGTCTTCAATTTATTGATTCTGTGAGGCTTCGCAGCCTTCAGCCACCTCTCCTCAAAATTCGTCAGCACATCGTACGCAGCTGGGCCATCAACCTTACTGTGCAAGTCATGCCCAGGTTCTCTTGGACAACCGGTGACGTTACCCTAAATTACATTATAGTACATCCAAGTTAAGATTTTCTCATTTAAACAAGCAACTAAGAATTACTTGGGTAATCGCCAAGAATTAAAGAAGACAAAACAAAGAGTGAAGTACCATTTAAGAAAGTTCAAGGCAGTATTTTTTTTCTACTGCCCAAGGTTATTCGTTGCTAAGAATTACTTAAGTATTCGCCACCAAAACTACACTATACTTAGAAAGACAAGTGGACATAAAAGAAAACATACCGTGAAAATGGGGTTGTGATAGTCACATTTATGATCTGTTTGCAGCGTCCTAAACAACGGATGTTGAGGAGTGTCATATCGGCCATCACAGAGATCAAGTCCGCCTACAAAAGCTACGATTTTCCTTATGTTACCCCCAGCATCGGCATCTACTATCAAGGTTTTTTGGTGGTGTGTATAGATGACTCCAACTTCCTAATGGAGCAAAATATAAATAGAAGCCGGATACCTCAACTAAAAAACAAACAAACAATTCATGCTTTACCGTTTGTTTGACCCAACTATGTCGCTTTCCAGCATTTCGAGGGCA
>PKML01014013.1:177583-192930 GCA_002933935.1 Eutrema yunnanense
TGTTTGATTTATATCTCATTCCATTTAGGAGATACAATAGTAACCTTTCGTAAAGATTCATGGTATGAATGTAAAATGCTTTGGTTATGGAAATGTTAAAAGATGAGAAACAATAACAAAAGTAAAAAAAAACGTGAACGGCAGGATTCGAACCTGCGCGGGCAAAGCCCACATGATTTCTAGTCATGCCCGATAACCACTCCGGCACGTCCACCTGTTGTTGTTATTACATATTGTTTTTATTAATTTATACGAAACCAAAAATGAAGCTTCTTTAACCATGTGCTTAAGTTGCAGAATAAGAAGACATAAAGTAATCTATAGAAAGAGAAAGGCAAAAGGGTTAATGTGACAGAGTTTCAATTACAATTTCATCAGCCACATCTTAAAATATTACAACATATTCTTCTACTTTTAAATAATACCCCCAAAAAGAAAGACATATCTTGGCCTATTTCTTCTTATACATTTTTTTTGTTTTTTGTGCGAAATTTCTTCTTATACATACGAACCCAAATTCAATGAGAAAAAGGAATGTACTTATAATTAGCTTTATGCATCATCATGTCTTCTTCAGTCTTAACTTCTCCTCCCCAACCCACATTTTATTTCTTTCTTATTTCCCTCCCTCTAACAATATTGAGTAAATAATATGTAAAAAACTTGTCGAAATTAGATCCGTTACGATCTAGCAAAATATAAGAAAATTTTGGAACTTACCCCAGTACAAAAAGTAAGCAAGCGTACTGTTTGTTCGCTTCAAGCTCTGGTCTTGAACTTTCTTTGAGCTTTCAAGTCAACCACAATAATGGAGACGTTGTCTTTGCTTCCTTTTTTAAGAGCAAGCACAGAGAGGTACTCAGCCGCGGCTTGGCAAGCTGGGTCTGCTCCTTTGCCTCTCTCTGCTAGAGGCGGTGCCCCGTGCTTCTTATGCCACATCAAGATCCGTCTCCTCGCTATTTCACAAACTTCTTGGTTGTTCATTACATCCCAAAGACCATCACTCGCTAGTATTAGACACTCGTCTTCTCTTGACCGCGGCATGAATGTCACTTCTGGTTCTGGGATCACATATGGCTTCAGATATCTGTCACCTGCAATAGGTCCAGAGGAGGAAACATGCCGAGGATCTAATGTTTCTTGAAGGGGCAGTAAATTCATTCTCAAGGTATGGTTTTGCGATGTGCCATTGAAAGTAATAAGCCAACTCAAGACATTCATAGATGCATTATTGGTCATCAAGAGAAACATTACTTACCAATGGACCTAGACATGGCGAGAACACCAAATACACGAGCGCCTTGCCATTGTATAACTTTCCCTCCAGCATTTTCTATTCTTGCATATTCATCCTCTCTATCTGGCTGCAGAAAACATGAAAGAGGTGTTCAAGGAAATTTCATCAGGTCGGGAAGATTTCAGATTTGGTGAAATCATGGATAGAAGCAAAAGAAAGAAGCTCTTTTTACTTTGTGATCGACTGATAAAGGCATGGCTTCTTTGCCACGATATAATACCGCCCTTGAATCACCACAGTTAGAAACTATTATATGTGATGAGCAAACCAAAGCAACCACAGCAGTAGATCCTACGGTCTCAGAGGCAACCGACTCAAGAACCCTATCAGAAGAACCAACAACAGCTCTGCCGATTTTCCCTCCAATCTCACCATCAACGGTTAGAAAACAACTAGTGAAGACTTTCTCCCACTGGACCTGCCTACCCTCTCCTGTGTTCCTCTTGCATAACTCGTCTTTTATGCGTTCGATTTCTTCAGCCAAAGCAAAATGGAGTCTCTCTCGGCAATAGTCAGCAACCTACAAGCCATCATACAATTTAAAAGCTATAAATTTAACGTAACACCTCAAATCAAAAGGTTTTCTGGATCCAGAAAGGTGTAACAACCTCCATTACTAAAGATTTTAGAGATATTGTAATTATAGCATACCTGATAGCCTCCATGGCCATCATACACACCGAAAAAATGACCGGTGAGGTGTGTGAGGCTTGGACTCATACCCTCATGATCCCCCATTAGCATTTTGATGGGTAACTTCAGAAAATGAGGTAAGACGGCAACAGAATCCTCCATCTCGGATCTATTACCTTGAATGGAAACCGTGCCCCAAAGAGGTATACAATCTAGTTCATAGACGCTTCTCCCTCTCGCAAGATGATTATTATTATTTACTTCTGGCAACCGAATGACAACCTCCGAAGCTGTTACACCTGAAGCATTTTCTATGTTTGTATCCTGATTAACACCCGCGATAAGGACTTCCGCCGTGGGGACCTGCTCGATGCTTGATTCGCCTAGGATAATCGCTGTAGCAAGAACTCGCCCGTTTCCTATTTCCATTGCTGTATCAGAGAAGCTTAACTCAGAGCCGGCATCGACAACCAATAAGCCCTCGTTTATGACTGCACTAGTATCCTCCACAACGGATAACACCTCGTCTTCATCCACAGCTGTTCCATTGCAATCATTAGCAGATGACCCGCTTTTCAGCAAATCCGGTTCCGAGACATCTTCCATAGTAGAATCAGTCCCTCCGTTGCAACAGGTCTGATTTGGTGGATGAGGTAACAAACCAGCTGAATCGGTAACGTTCTTGAGCTGAGTGATCTCGAGAGGTGATGAGTCACATGCTAAGCTCAGAGTCATTGCAACTGCTGGGGTGATGTCTTCCATGAGCTCTCGAAATAAGATGTTCCAAAGCACAGAGAAGTAAGTTTAAAGCTTAATGTACTTAAGACCATTCAGTAGTTCTCATCTTCTTGGATTCCTCTAAGCAATGGTTCATGATCTTCAAGAAATACTCCTCCATTCGAGTTATCTCAGCGACGCTAATGCCGCTTGTTATTCATCATCATACACTCGCTTAGCATAGTTAACAGAGAGAGATCGAGGAGGACGAATTAAGGAGAATCGATGACAGATCTGACGGATCTATGAGTATCTTAATCTGTAACCTCTCGAGAGATGGCAAAAGACACTAATTAAAACTCTCGAATCGAAACGGTCATGTGAAAATTGAAACACACACAAAATACAAAAATAACGGAAAGACGAAAACAAAAAAAAAGAGAGGGAAAAATCAACCGATATTAATCACAAGGAAACCCTAAAGAATCGAAACATCATAGTATAGAACATGGGTTTTTTCTGGATCTAAATAATAACAAAACCAGCTTTAGCTTTTTACCCAGAAATAGAAATATGATGTAAGAGAAAAAAAAAATAAAAGGAGAAATTAAGCTTTTGCTCTTAAGAAACTAACACAACACAAGCTGCTCAAAACAAGATAAAAGAGATACACGAACATCATTTGGAAAAGAAAAGAAAAATTACACACAGACAACAACATTAAAAAAAAAAAAAAGAAGAGAGAACTTACCAGTTGAATCTTAAGATATTCGCATCAAGAAAAAAGAAAAATAAAAAAACGAGCAGAGAAACAAGTAAAGATGGTCTTCTTTTCGGATTTTTCTCGCTCGTGTTTTGCTTCAGCGACAGAAGAGAGAGAGAGAAAGGGAATATTGTGTGGTATGCTTTTTCTCTCTGTTTCTTATTCTTTTTTTCTTCTGGTTTTGTGATTAATAAAACAAACAAAAAAAGGAAGAGAAGAGAGTCTCTATTTATTATTACAAAAAGAATTAAAGAAGAGAACACGTATACACAAGTCTTGCTATCATTTTTGAGAACTTTGTCCTTTATTTTTTGCGCCCTTTTTGTCTTTTTCTTTTTTAGGTTTCTTTCTTAAAGGTCGCTTCAGGCAACACCTGTCGATCAACCAATAGCATAGGGATGGGAAACAAAAAACATAACCAAACCGAAATAATTGATTTAGTTTGGTTATGATTTAACATAAAAATCCATTTGGTTATTATTTTTTTTTAAAAATTGGTTTCTGTTTGGTTTAGTTATTTTTATAGTTTATAAATTTATAGACTTTAATTTTAAAAATAAAAAATTAAATCTATAGAATAATAAAAAACTTTGCTTTCCAAAATAATACAAAATATGTTTGTGGCGGTGGATTTCTAAATCGTATTATCCATCAATTTATTTTCACTCAAATCAAAGTCAACTTTAGTATTATCGTTTGAACCATGTAAAATTTAGTATTACAAACCGAAACAATATTTCTTCATACGTTTTCTCATGTGATATTATGTGGAATTAGAAATTGATAACACATATTTAAGTTTTTTTTCTTAATCAAAGATGTTTTTATGCGGTTATGTTGTTTTCTGTATCTATCTCGTTTTATCTTTCACAGTTAAAAGTTATGTAATAAATTAAAATCAAATCGAACCAAACTATATATAGTTTTTATAAATAAATCGAAGAAAATTGAACTGTATCAAACCGAAATATATATAGTTTGAGTTTTTTGTAAAATCGAAACGAAACCAAAGTATCCACCCCTAATTATTTGATTGATTTATTTTCCCTATTATAACCTTTAAACAAAAAACACGTTTACATGGTAATATAAGCTTCTGACCATGCGTAGTGATTTCGAATTCGAATTCAAATACTAAATTATATCTTGTAATAATGATAACATAGTTGGAACGTGTATAGATTTTAGTTAATTTCTCAATTGTTAAGGATATTTTAGTAAGAATTTTCAGTTTTCTTGTTGAAAATATATAAATGTTTCCACAATTTATTAGGATTTTTTTGGTGAGTGAGCTTCCACAAATTCTTGACGCGTAGACGCAAACATTGATTCTAAATAGTATTTATAGGATGAATAGATAAAATATGGAGAAATGAAATATAGATAAGTGAAATATAATTTAACATATATGGATAAAATCATGACATGTATATTGGTTCTAAATGATGAATAGATAGAATATTATTACATGTAAGAGAATGAGGTATGAATGCATAAAATCTTGACGCGTAGTAGATATATATGTATATGTTCAACACATATAATCAAGTTTTATTTTCCATATACAATTTTCGTTAAAAAATAATTATAATTTATTCAAATTCCAAAACGAGTCATTCAATGGATTTATTCTGTTTTTTTTTTTTATTAAATTGAACAAAACAATATTTTACTATCTTAAAAAGTAAATTTTTTTTTTGATAATATTCACATTTTGTTTTGTATTTATCCTTCTTCGTATGTTTTTCATTTATATGGTCACCTACGTATATATATGTTTTTTTTTATGACTCAGAGATAAATTTTAAACCTATAAAGAGGTCCAGACTAATTCTTTGGAAATATACCATTAACGAGCTAAGCGTACATCCAGATTTGCAAATGGGACCTAGACATTAACCCTATATCTTATTTGACCACAAATGAAAAAGTTTGTTTACAGAAAATTTCGAACCTATGAAAAGAATTGTCAACTCCTTTTCAGGAATTCACTATCACTAGACCACAACGCTTGTGGTTTCACCTACATATTATTGATATAGTTTTTGTTTGTTCGACCACACTTAGGAACGTGTCTATATATATAGACACGGCAACAATAACACAAATTATTAGTACTATGACTGAAATAATCAGCAAAGATGAAGAAAAAAAAAGTAAAAGTTATAATCACAATCTTATTTGTATGGAATTCTCGCAAAACTAATCATGTTTTGAGAGACGTATAAGACATATGGCTAAAAGAGAGAAGATGGAAGACGAAAACAGAGAGAAAGAGACTGATGTGCTACTTTTCTTCTTCTTTTTTTGTTGCTTTTTGGCTGTGTAAATGAGAAAATGCAACGTGTGTTTTTGTTTTTCTCAAAGTCAAAACTCTCGCAATAATTCCGGTTTCTACCTGCCCACGTGGCCATCTGATTGATACGGACGAAAATCAAAATATTTTTAATTATATTTGTTGTTGTTTACCAATAGTGTTGAGTAAATACGACTGGTGTACAGAGTTTTACACAAATGGTGGCGTTGTCTCATTAACTAAGGTTCAATTTTATTTGGTAGTATCCATATGCACTTATAGCAAAAACCAAGAAATAACGAATAAATACAAATCCGAGAATTTTCAATCAATACAAATTCAAATTCAAATTCAAATAACAGTGATAATTTAGTTTTTAATGTTGTCAAGAGAAGATTTTTTTTTTATGTCAATTATAAAATACTAGTTAATGTGAAGCAATTTAAACTAATCAGATAAAAATATTTTAATAACTATATTTACATATTTGAAGAAATATAAGTTGTAATTTACAAACTCACTAGAGGATTATGTTTTATGTCAACATTTAATAGGAGAGAATATCTAATAGCAAAAATATTTGAGTTGAATAGTTTTTTTCCCTAGAATAAGCGGAAATTGTATAATTTTTTTACGTTTTTAACTCATAGAGTTCTAGGATAACCGGAAATACTTGAGTTAAATAGAGTTTGCATTGAATATTTTTTTTTCACGATTTTAAAAACGTAAAACTTTATAACTCGATGAATGTTTTGAATGATTAAAAATATAACGGAATTACGGTTTCAAAACATGAAACGTGAAAAATGATATATCGATAGTTTTGATTATGAAGTTCTCTACAGGTCATCAGACTTTTCTTAATTACTTCTCTTTTAGCTGATCATGACGCATCATTCAATTAAAGAAACGATCTAAAATCATTGTTCGTGTGTTGCTATGAGAGATAAGATTAATGCTAGAACATGGAAGTTAGAATTTATCCGTAGGAAATAAAGCGATAGGTTGTAAATGGATTTTTTAAATCAAGCACAAATTTAATAGATCGATTGAGTGCTACAAAGTTTGCCTTGTTGTTCTTGGAAATCGACATGTCGAAAATATTGATTATACATCTACATTTTCACAAGTGGCAAAGATGTTCGTATTTGACTTGGTGTGGAATTGTATCAAATTAATGTTCACAATACCTTTTTATACATAGGAGCGAGATCAATTTCAATACGAAAACCTGATCAAACCAATGATTAAGAGAATGCGATCTTAATCCGCACTCTCAAATTTAGGATAACCGAAGTCATCATTTTAGCCGACCTCGGCTTTGTGAGTGTTGGTGCAATTGCCATACTACAGGAAAGCCGAGCAAAGACTTTCAATCTTGGTAAAGCATTTATTTGGAAGTAGAAACATGGAGCACCAAAAATCTTTCCAAACATTAATATACAGTAATTTTATATATTAAAAAATACATTTAAGAAAACATTACTATCCCATATCTTTTCTTCTTCTCATAGATTACTATACCATATGATCTAAGACTTATCAATGTTGTAGTTTGGAAACATTAGATCGTTACCTAAAACGCAACATAGTGTTCAATGCTCTAGACTTATACTAAAAGGCTAAAACACATACCTTACTAATTGGACTAATCAAGATAAGAAAACCAACTTTTAAATGTATACTAGGTTTTGCATCAACGTTATGCGTGGGTATTATTTTTAATACTATTTTGATAAAAAAAATCATATGCGATAGCGTGGGTATTATTTTTAATACTATTTTGATAAAAAAATCATATGCGAGCAATTATATTTATTAAGATATTATTTTATGTATAATGGTGATTGTAATAATATATATTAAAAATATTGCAGTTTTAATCTCAGTAATTATATATAGTTTGTGATGTTTCAATTGTCTTGTTTTGAATCTATATATGTCCCGTTTGAAAAACGTATTATATGGTCGAACATTTATAAGTTAGTATATCAAAATCAGCTAAAAGTGTAACAAAGTAATCAAATGTTATTTTAATAACCATAGTATTGGCACGAAGATAAAATATTATACATCATTTCTTTAAATAAAGAAAATAAGTTTTTTTAATCATTTCCAGTCTTATCTTCGTTATATATATATTTTTATAAAGTTATTCTCTTTCCTTATCTAATTCAACCAATACAAATTTTTGGTTTAATCTAATAAATTAAAAAAACCTAATAAACACAACTCTTACTTTCACATTTATGACAACTTTAACTTTTAAACTAAGACAATAGATGAATATGGAATGAATTTTGAAACTAATTTAAAATCACAAAAGATCGACAATTTTTTGTCAGTTTTATCTTGAAGATGTAAAGACCGGACTTTTGTCTGGTAGCATATTGGTTGTGGTAACTTTTAAATAATTTTTCAATGATTGTACCTTACTTCTTCCAATCAGAGTGAATACGTTTTTCCATCATATTCATTTTCATTCTCGTTATATCTATTTTTTTTAAAAACAACAAAAAAAAACCAAAAAGTCAAATATTATTTTCCTTCCTTAACTATTTTAATCAATACAAAATTTTAAATTAATATACAAATCCAACATCAATGTAATAAACACAACTCTTGCTCTCATATCTATGAAAAAACATTAATTTTGAAACCAAAACAATATATGAATATGATATGAAATTTGAAACAAAGTTATAATAACGAAAAACCGACAAAGTAAATATACATTTTGTAAATTTTACATTGGAGAGATAGAAGCAAGAATTTTGTCTGGTGACATATTGGTTGTGGTAACTTTTCAATGGTTTTTCGATGAGAATTTAATTCTCATACTTAGGGGTCATTGTAAATAATATTGAAGTAACACACATTATTTGATATATGAGAAAATTGGTTTACACATAGTCATTTTTTCTTCATTATAGTCGTTTTTCTCAATCCATGGGTGAATTCTTTCTCATGCCGTTCTTTTATTTTATTTTATTCCATCAGAGCATAGCTTTGATCAAAAAGACAATTAAGTAGGCAAAATCAATACCCTTAGAGGCCTATAACATCAACTTTTATTAGTAATATATTTTATTTTGACATATAATTTTCTTTTTCTTTTTTGTTTGTTAAGCTTTTTATGTTAATTTTCCATAGAGTTAGCATAAATATCAAGTTAATATCCTTTTCAATAATTTTTTCTTTTGTCAATTTAGCTCTTTTGATATTTATTTATATTTTTGATCTTTTGTTAATTTAGCTCTTTTGATATTTATTTACATTTTAAGAGACACAATTTTTGTGGCATATAATTTCCTTTTTCTTTTTTTTTGTTGTTAAGTTTTTTATGTTGATTTTTCATAAAGTTACCATAGATATCAAATTAATTTTTTTTTAAATGATTTTTTTTTGTTAATTTTGTTTTTTTATATTTATTTCTATTTTAAGAGATATTTTTTGGAATTTTTGACATTATTTAAGATTTAATTAAAATGTTGATTTGATATATTTTAATTGGTTATTTAAAATTATATGTGGACATCCTTAGATTGCATATAGCATTAACTTTTATTAGTATAAGATTTTATTTTGACATATAATTTTCTTTTTTTTTTGTTAAGTTTTTATGTTGATTTTCCATAGAGTTAGCATAAATATCAAGTTAATTTCTTTTTAAATTATTTTTCTTTTGTCAATTTAGCTCTTTTGATATTTATTTCCATTTTAAGAGACACAATTTTTTGGAATTCTTGACATTATTTAAAATTTAATTAAAATACTAATTTGTTATGCTTTAATTGATCGTTTAAAATCCTATGTGTACATTCTATTAGGCGTATAGCATAATTTTTATTAGTAATAAATGGTAGTAATGGATAATCTAATTTTGTTTGATTCGAAACGGTGCGTTTAATATTAATTAGCTCGATGGAACCAACAAGGCAGCAACTTCCCAAAATATCACTTTCTAAAGATAAGTTTTGAGAGTTGTGATAAAGAAAAATTCTCTTTTTGTTTGTTTGTTCACAAGACTGTTGAGTTGTTTGAGAAAAACCCTCCAAAATTAGCAAAAAATTGCAAAACCACTCAAGCTTCATCATTCACAATACAGAATCTGTTTATTTATTGTTCATCCTTCCTTCTCAGAAGTTGCAGAGCCAAACGAAAGAAAACAATCACAATCGATTTTAGTGATAAATTAACCAATATCATGGTTTGCTTATGAAACAGGTTATTCAATTTTCTTGGGAAGCAAGTCTCTAACATGTCTGCAAGGAGAGTAGACAATGGCATAATCACGGCGATCGCCATTGATAAGGACAAGAACAGCCAACACGCCTTGAAGTGGGCAGTTGAGAATATCGTTGTCGATTCTCCACACTGTGTCCTTCTCCACGTTCAACGTAAAGACACCACCTCTCGCTAAGAAGCTCATCTTCATCATCAAAACAAAACCCTAATTATGAATCTGTTTTTTGCAGAAGGAAACACAGGAGCACATTTACAGCATGACAATCAGGACGAGGCGCACCAATTCTTTCTTCCTTTCAGAGGATTCTGTGCTCGAAAAGGAGTTAGTGATATCGTTCATTCCCACAGATCTACTTATATGATTCATTACTTATTATTATCCATTGCTTCACAGATTATAGCCAAGGAGGTTATTCTTGGCGATATTGACATCTCCAATGCTATTGTCACCTACATCACCAACAATTCAGTTTCAAATATCGTTGTTGGCGCATCTGCGCACAGTTCCTTTTTCAAGTCTCTTTCTTTTTCTCTCTCGATTCTCATCCTCAAGGATCATCTCAAATTTTGGTTGTATGAATATGCTAACATCAGTGTCTCTCTGTGATCAGGAAGTTTAAGAGTCCAGATGTGCCCACCACTTTGCTTAAGACGGCTCCAGAGACTTGTGGAGTCTTTGTTGTGTCGTCAAAAGGTAAGCTTTTTAAAAGCAAATCCGCGAGTCAGCCTCAGAAACATCCCAGGCTACAAGATCTCTCTTCTTTGTTGTACAATTACGAGCCAACGAGCTCCTTTAACTCCAGTGATTCCGACAGGTAATCTTAACATTCTTCCAACCATTAACTGGCCATGTCTTATATAGTTTCAACATGAGTTAGTGAAGAATGCCCTTTTTGATTTATATCTTTATACAGGGAATCATCTGTATCTACCAAACACAAGTCCGATTTATACCAATCCAATTCACCTCGCATCTCGCCACCACAATCTCTGAGTGAGATTTCTCAGTCAGAGACTGACAATGGCAGTTACGGTGTGGTATCAACTGTGAGTTCTTACACCATCTCTGAAAGTTCCACTACCAACGGAAGCTCCATCTCTTCGACATCCACGGTTAGTATCATCACTTTCAAATACATATTCTGGCCTTTCTGTATCTGACATTAGAGATAACTGATGCACAGGAAAGTCCACATGCGTTCAATTTCGTGGAACAACAGGTAAAGGTTTTAAGAACATGAATTTTGGTTCCGGATTTGCAGAAATGTCAACATGCTATTGACATGGTTTATGTTCTTTGCGAGGGGTCTGTTCAGAACCAAAATCTTGAAGCAGAGGTGAGGAGATTGAGACTTGAATTGAAACAGTTTAATCCCTCAAAGGGAAGAGACACTACGAACCAAAATGAAAGCGTAAGATATTCAATGTTGTTTCCTTTAGTTTCCTGGTGGATGAATACTAATCAGATATTGAATTATCAGTTAGACGAAGCAATAAAGCTGCCTAGAGCATTGTCTGAGGAGAGGCAGAAAAGGCATTCTGCAATTCAAGCAGCTGAAATAGCAAAGCGCTTAGCGAAAATGGAGAGCCAAAAGAGAAGATTACTAGAGATGCAAGCCAAGTTGGAGAAACAAAGGATAGCCAATAAGGTCTCTTACAGACGTTACAGTATCAAAGATGTTGAAGGAGCAACCAATGGTTTTTCAGACGCCCTAAAGATTGGGGAGGGAGGTTATGGACCTGTTTACAAAGCTGTCCTCGATTACACTTCTGTCGCCATTAAAATCTTGAAGTCGGGTATCACACAGGGCCTGAAACAATTCCAACAAGAGGTAGTGTGTTAACCATAATGTGAAATCCTTATTTTGTTTTCTTCTTCTCCTGACTCAATACATATGTGTCTTCACTAGATTGAGGTTCTGAGTAGCATGAGACACCCTAACATGGTGATCCTTCTCGGTGCATGTCCCGAGTATGGTTGTCTTGTTTACGAGTACATGGAAAATGGAACACTTGAAGATCGTCTCTTCTGCAAAAACAACACACCCCCACTTTCATGGAGAGCAAGGTTTAGAATCGCTTCTGAGATTGCCACAGGACTTCTTTTCCTTCACCATGCAAAACCTGAGCCCTTAGTTCATCGTGATCTGAAGCCAGCAAACATTCTACTCGACAAACATTTCACTAGCAAAATCAGTGATGTTGGTCTAGCTCGCCTGGTACCTCCCTCTGTGTCTGATAGCTTCAGTAACTATCACATGACTTCTGCAGCCGGTAAGAATCTTATCTTCCATCTCTTTTTCCATGTCTTAACATGGAACCACAGATTTGATTTTTGTTTTCCTTTTGGGTTATGGGAACAGGTACATTTTGTTACATCGACCCTGAGTATCAGCAAACCGGATTGCTTGGAGTGAAATCTGACCTCTACTCTTTTGGTGTGGTGCTTCTGCAAATCATAACAGCCATGCCAGCAATGGGGTTAGGCCACAAAGTAGAGATGGCGATTGAAAATAACAAGCTCCGAGAAATTTTAGATCCAACAGTATTAGAATGGCCTGAAGAAGAGACTCTGGTGTTGGCTAAATTGGCTTTGCAGTGCTGTGAGCTGAGGAAAAAGGACAGACCTGATCTTGCTTCAGATCTGTTACCTGCTCTGAACAGGTTAAGAGAGTTTGCAACAGAGGATCATGAAAGTATCCAGGACACAACATTTCATGCGTCACACACTCACAATTCAGCCCCGATTCCTTCCTCTCAGGTTAGTTTCTTAGAACCGTTCTGTTTTAGGATATTAACTGGCAATCAAACTCTAGGAAATTCCACATACAGTAAGAACCTGCAACAACAGATTTCCAGTCTTCTTCATCTCTCTTGTTACATTGTCTATAATAATGATTCTTACACAATAAGCATACATCTATTAACCAAATTCCTCAATTCAAGAACATAACTAAACATGAATCTAGACCTGAGTTGATCAAGAAACATACAAAGCCTCTTTTTCCTGCACACATGCTATACATCACACCGAATAGAATTAGAGATCAGCCAGATATTATATATTGTCAAAAGTAGGTAAAATGTTAACTGCAGAACTTTCAAAGTTCATGAAAATCATGTCTGCCATCAGGCCATGTAGAGAGAGGATCAAATGAGAAAATCCTATTGAGTATTGACAAAAAAAAAACATGGAAATTCGACGTAGATCAACCAGAAGCTGGCAATGGCGGTAGTACCTGAGATCAAGGAAGATCTAGATCCGTTTGAGACCCGTAATCACTCCGTACCAGGAAGAAGAAGTCGACCTCCAAGATCACATAGAAGCCAGTACAAAGGCAATCGTTGGTCTTTCATGAGTTGTGCTCCATCCAAAGTTCAGTGGGGTGATCTCCCATAGTGTGAGGGAGACCCGTATCTTGTATATGAAAACACTTCTTAGTTTTGGTCATGTAAAATGCAACAATGTTAAAGAACGAGTTGTTTATTATCGAAAGATTGTTCTGTAACAGAAGATAGTCTTTTCTAAGCAACTGCAAACACTGAAATTTCAAGACTTTGAGGACGCCGCTTGTTCCAATTGCATGAACTGAGATTATACTCGAGTATGCCTGAGACTTGAGAGAGATAAACCACAAAACCTCAAGCAGAGTTTGTGACTGATCCCACATCATGGCTTCGGAGACAAAATGGAATGCTTAAGAAGAGAAGACAGTCCAGTGACATAGAAGCAGAGGAAAATAAAAATACAATCTTTGAGAATCAAGAATCATTCCAGTTAGGTGAAACCATCCCAGTTAACAAAATGATAAGAAACAAGTCTGATACAACAACACATAGATCAAAACATTAGCATGAAATATAGCACAGGATCAATTGAGCAGAAACTATCAAGCAAAACACTTTTATGAGTAGTATAAATAGAAAAAAGGTTTGCAGGTTATTCTTCAAAGTGATCTGCATTATGACATACAGATTTGTACACCAAGAAAAGTTTTTTAAAATTTTTATGATGATTCCAAAAGACATATCAAATTCTCCCTATCAAAAATTTCAACAACGACGACGAGAGAGAGTCTTCCAATTAGACTCCTTCAAATGGGCACATACCGCTTCACAACTTGTTTCCCTGCAACCACAGCACCAGCCGCTAAACCACCAAGCGCACCAGCCACAGCCGCAGATCTCACTCCACGCGCCGCCCTGAATACAGCTCCGGTTCCAAGACCAGCCACCACGCTCGTCCAAACATCGTCCCTATCAGTCCCTGCCACCACGCCACTCTCGATCCCTGCGTAGATCAGCCCTATGATCCCAATCCTATTACCCCAGGTTCGACCCGTCTGACCAGAGGAGTTGAGGATCCTGTTGATTTTGAGCTTAGTCGTGTCGCCAGATTCGAAGCTCCCGACTCCGGTGAAGAACCCGACGGCAGCGCCGGCAACGGAGCCACCGAGGTAAGCTGTTCCTGTGTAGAAGGTGAGATTCTCACCCCAAGATCGACGCTGCCGCAAGGACTCCTCCGTGAAGAGGAACTCAGGGGAGGTAGGAAGCTTGTAAAGGTACTGAGATTTGATTGGGACCTCGAAGTTCTGGTAAGGATTGTAAAGACGCGTGTTCTCGTCTGATCCTTGATCGGATCTGTTATTGGCCGCCATGGATAGAGAGAGAGAGATTTGTCGTTGTTGTCTAGGTTTAGGGTTAGGGGTTCGAGAGAGACGACCGAGAAACGTGTGTTGTAGCTCTCTCCGATGTTTTGGTTGCGGAAAGGAGAAATGAAAACTAAACTATTGCGTTTAGGGTTTTTTTTAGGGAAACTCTTTTCTTTTCTTGGTTCCGTGAAAAGACCTGTTCCAGTTGTTTCCAGATTCGCTTTATGATTCGAATTTGACCCCATTAGTTTTTCGTTTCGTTAATTAAACCCAATTTGTTTTTTTTGGCTTTCGCTTGCCACAATCTGTATTCTGATATCTCTAAATTGACCCCAGAAGTTTCATTTTTACAAATTTAACCCATTTAACTTTTGACATTTTCAGAACAATTTAGATCATCTCCAATGGTCCTTCATTTTTTAAGGAAAACACCAAAAATGAAGGAAATACCTCTTCAATGGTCATTCATTTTAAGGGAAAAAATTAGTTTATGATCAGTATCGCATCAAATTTGAGGGAACACTATTCATCTCCTCATTTTACTTTTTAGCTTTGTTTATTTACAAAATGATCTTTATAACTTTATATGTATCTAGTTTATATATAAACAAAGATTTTTTTAACTTTTTTATTTAATATTCAAATACAATATTATGTTTTTAAAAACATAATTATAAATAAAATATTAGTTAGCTTCAGAGATAAAAACATTTAATTGCAATATTAATATATATATATATA
>PKML01014013.1:193299-280439 GCA_002933935.1 Eutrema yunnanense
CCAAAAAAAGGGGTTAATCTTCCAGAAAAAAAAAAAAAAAAAACTTCCGGCGAATGTTACGCCGACCAGCCGTCGTCTGACTCCGATTATACACCGATTGGGTATTCATAGACAAGGAGAGAGAGAGAGCACGAGGTAAAAGACAGAAGGTTAAAATGGGAAACCAGAAATTAAAGTGGACGGCGGAGGAAGAGGAGGCGTTGCTCGCCGGAATTGCGAAGCACGGCGCCGGGAAGTGGAAGAACATTCTCCGGGATCCCGAATTCGCTGATCAGCTCACCAACCGCTCCAACATCGACCTCAAGGTTGTTTTTTTTCTTCCACATTGTCTTTGAAACGTAATCGAAAACCTATCTATCGAATTTGAGACTAACCGGGGAATGCAATCTGTACTCAGTCATGTCGGAATTAAGTTTAAGATCCTTAAAGGGCAAATCTTTGCCCGGTCCTGCGGTTAAACTTCTGGGAATGGGTTGAAAATCTTTGTTCATGGAGTTTCAAACCAGATTATGAACTATCTTTGTTCATCGAGGTTTAAACCAGATTATGAACTATCTTTCATTCTTCCCTTGTGATTAATTTCTTCTCTTATCATTAGTCATAGGATTTGTTGATAATAGATATGATCCCTCTAAATTGCTTTTGATTGATTCAAGTGTACAAATTGTCCAACCTAAAGCAAGCTTGGTTGAGTTGTAGCTTTGAGGTGGAAAGAGCATTACTTTCTCCTTCATTTGTTTTCCCTCTTCGTGATTAGAATTTTGCAATGGCTTTTCTCTTTTACTTGGTAACCCTATGAACAAGAATCTGTAGTTATATATGTGTTTCAATACTTTCTAGGATAAGTGGCGTAACTTGAGTGTTCCCCCCGGGACTCAATGCTCAAAGGATAAGGCAAGGCCGACAAAAGTCAAAGATGAAGGCGTCACTCTGGCTGCTGTTACCACTACTCCACCTCCTAATGCTAACTCTTCTTCTTCACTAGCTCCTTCCCTTCCACGTAGTGCATCTTCTGAATTGATCATTGATCACAGTTGTAACATTGTGGTGGATACGAAGAACGCTCCCAGGTTTTTCTCTCTTTATCTTCTGTTTCTCGTGCTTGGAAGTGGCCAGAACTTATGCGGATTGCCCAGTTCCAAAAATGATTGCCTATCAATCCTAAGTACCAATCTTTAATGGATTAATTCATGCATTGCTAAACATCTGATGAGTTGCTATTTTCAGGTATGACGGGGTGATATTTGAAGCTCTCTCTGCTTTAGCGGATGCAAATGGATCTGATGTTGGTTCCATTTTCAACTTCATCGAGGTTTAGACAAGTTCCTCTTTGCTCTTCATTTTGCATTGATCAGATGTCAGAACCTCATTGTGCCCGATTTATTAGTAGAGACTCACCATCTACATTTGGGGGAGGGGTAGTTATGTTATTTGCATATGTAAACTGTATCTACATCGGCTTTTGCAAATGGTTGTACTTGAGGTCTACATGTAGGTTTCAGCATCTTGGTCAGGATATATTACATCCTCGGTTTGTGACTCGATGTAGTTTTATTCCTTAGAGTGTCCATCTGCCTCTTTTTACTTGATTTTTTCATGCATAGAACATTATTTACTCAATAAATCTGTTGTGTCTTTCTTGGTATCATGAAGTAGGAAGCACTGATCCATACTGTGAGCAACAATGTGTTAGACATATCTGAACATCTACACTATCTTGTCTAGCTTCTGAATATATTCACTTAGTACCTTTTCCAACTGCAAGGACGCAAATGGGCCAGTGTTTTAAGTTCTATTTTGAAAATAAGAAGGTTTAAATTACTACTATCAGCAATTTTCATATGATTTGTCCTTCCCAAATGATAGCTGAGTTCTAAATGTCAAGTTTTACACTGTTAATCATCTGTACTCTGACGTTTATGGTATGATGATAGTTGTACTGAAGCTGTCCACTATGCCTATTTGAAGAAATGTTATAGTTCTCTTGATTTTACTTTAAGTTGGGGTTGGGTCACTCTCTGTTATTTTTTTTTTTTTATCTCTAGTGGCTATAACCTTTCCTTATGGACCTTATGGTTTACTGTGGAAAGAGCAGCCAAGGCATGACGTGCCGCCAAATTTTAGAAGAGTCCTTAGTTCAAGACTGAGGAGGCTTGCAGCTCAGGGCAAACTTGTAAAGGTTAGCAACTTAAAACCTGTAAGTTTTGAAACTCACATTTCTTTCTTTTGTGTCACATTTTCTTTTTATAAATTCCCATACAAAACCATCTTGATAAATGGCGCGTAGAACCATCATCGTGTCCATATCTGTCTGAACCAATGAACTAAACAAGTGCGTGGTTCAAGCTTCTTGATCTAATGCTATATATAAAGAAAGAATCCCGTGTCATCATGTTTCTTTTAAAGCCTTGTTCTTTCTTCATGCCATATGTCTTTTTTCTCTCTTAATCTCTGTGTTGTTTAATCCAACACACAGCAGTTACAGAACTTGTATAAGATACCTGATCGATCAGGAACAACAAGAGCGCCTGCCCCAAAACTAAAGGAGACAAATATAAAAGCCAGGCAATCAAACAATCAGGCTCCGACCGTTTCACAAGAGATGATTGAGGAAGCTGCAATAACGGCTGCCTGTAAAGTTGTAGAGGCAGAGAATAAGATAGGTATTGCGAAAGTAGCAGTAGAAGAGTTGGAGAAGATGACTAAGCTTGCAGAAGAAACTGATATTATGCTGGAGTTGGCTAAAGAGATCCATGAACAATGTAAAAACTGAGACTTGCCAATTTCTCATTATTCTCCTTGACATTAGTGGTCTTAACGTTGTTCTTTTGCAGGTTCTCGTGGCGAGGTTGTGCTCCTGGCTTGAGTCTATGGGACATATCTTTGAGCTCTCATTAGACTCCTGGCTTGAGTCAATGGGACATATCTTTGAGCTCTCATTAGACACCGTGGAGCCGAGGCCATTGCTCATCATCATAACTTGTGACTTTCTTTGGCTGGCCAGCTTGTAGACGAACCAACGCCAGTGTCTCCGTTTAGTTGTTGATATATATTAATTAATTTACTAGGCGTGGCTCTGTTTTGTGAGTAATTTCAGAAGCTCCTCTTGGTTTTTATAACTAGTGAAATTACCCTCGTATAATTTTATTTGATTTCTTAGAAAATGTTATTTTGGGACCAATATATATAGTTAAAAGTTATATTCGAATGATAATAAAACAAAAAAAAAAACTAAAAAAGTGGTAAATCGTAAAATAGTAAAAGTTGGGAGGGCAAATCGGGAAAGAAGATATTATTAAGTAATTAATGTTGATTTCCTTTTCCTAGTTGGAAAACCTAAAATAAAAAAAAAACCAAACTAAAAACGGTGGAACTATATAAAGCAGCAGAGCAGTCATTACAGAGTTTTTCTTCTTCAACTCCACGGCGCAGATCCGAGGAGTTTTTGTTATTGTCTCTTTCGAATCTTTCTTCAATCTCTATCGCAGGTTTGAATCTCTCTTTACTTTTTTATGATTCTCTCGTTGTGCTTACAGGATCCATAAGTTTTGATTCGTGTTTGATTCATTACTGATTCGTGATTTTTGTATAATATCGATGATATTGGATTATCAGTGCGACTTGTTCTGTTTTGGTTGTACTAATGATATATAGATTTATCATTGAAAAAAAGATGAAGCTTTTTATGTTTGGTTTGATTCTGCTTTCTCTTTTCTTACGAGTAGTTTTCGGATCTGAGACAACGACTTTGATTCTAAATTGAATGTCTTTGGGTGATTTATATATTCTGTTATGCTTCTCCAGTCATGGCAGGAATGGCATCTGAAGGAACCCAGTATGATCCTCGTCAGTTCGATACTAAGATGAATGCCTTGTAAGTTCATTTACTATTGAATCATTGCCTAACAAAATCGATACCAAGAATTGAGTTGTGTGATACTTTGCAGACTCGGAGAGGAAGGAGAGGAAACATTCTACACCACCTATGACGAAGTCTGCGATAGCTTTGATGCAATGGAATTGAAGTCGGATCTTCTGAGGGGCATTTATGCCTACGGTAAGCCAGACATTTCGTTTTGAGAACACAATGTATATATGTTAGGTTTCAGTTTTTCTTTTGATTGTTTCAAAGTCGCTCTAAAACTGTGCTTCTGTAACATTGATTAAACTGAATATAAGTGGTAACCTTATTCCAGGTTTTGAGAAGCCTTCTGCCATTCAGCAGAGAGGCATTATTCCTTTTTGCAAGGGTCTTGATGTTATCCAGCAAGCTCAATCTGGAACTGGAAAAACCGCCACCTTTTGCTCTGGCGTCTTGCAGCAGCTTGATTACACTCTTGTTCAATGCCAAGCTCTTGTTTTGGCGCCTACCAGAGAACTCGCCCAGCAAATCGAAAAGGTTATGAGGGCACTTGGTGACTACCTCGGGGTCAAGGTTCACGCCTGTGTCGGCGGAACAAGTGTGCGTGAGGATCAACGCATTCTTCAGTCTGGTGTCCATGTTGTTGTTGGAACCCCAGGTCGTGTCTTTGACATGTTGCGTAGACAATCCCTCCGTGCTGATGCAATCAAAATGTTTGTTCTCGATGAGGCTGATGAGATGCTCTCTCGTGGTTTCAAGGATCAGGTTTAGTCTTGTATATATCTCTGGTTTACAAATCTGATTTTTTCTCTGATGAAATCAAATCCTCTTTTCTTACGACTTAATTTCTGTATCAGATATACGATATCTTCCAGCTTCTTCCTTCCAAGGTTCAGGTCGGTGTTTTCTCTGCCACGATGCCACCGGAAGCCCTTGAGATCACAAGGAAGTTCATGAACAAACCCGTCAGGATTCTGGTCAAGCGTGACGAGCTGACTCTTGAAGGTATCAAGCAGTTTTACGTCAATGTTGACAAAGAAGAGTGGAAGCTAGAGACACTATGCGATCTCTACGAGACACTCGCCATCACGCAGAGCGTCATCTTTGTGAACACGAGGCGTAAGGTTGATTGGCTGACTGACAAAATGAGAAGCCGTGACCACACGGTCTCAGCCACACACGGAGACATGGACCAGAACACAAGAGACATCATCATGCGCGAATTCCGCTCTGGATCTTCTCGTGTCCTCATAACCACTGACCTCCTTGCCCGTGGTATCGATGTTCAGCAAGTCTCTCTGGTCATAAACTTTGACCTCCCAACCCAACCGGAGAATTACCTTCACCGTATCGGAAGAAGTGGAAGGTTTGGGAGAAAGGGAGTGGCAATCAATTTCATGACAACGGATGATGAAAGAATGTTGTCTGATATCCAGAAGTTTTACAATGTGGTCGTTGAGGAGTTGCCAAGCAATGTTGCTGATCTTCTCTGAGTCCTTTTTTGTTTTCTCTTGTTGCGGCGGCCTGGTAATTTCTATTTTTTTTTTACCGAAAAACTGCTCTGATTTTACCCTCCTTTTTTGCAGTTTTCCTATGTTTTTCTTTTTGTTTCCAGCTTACTTATTAGAGTTATATTTATAGTTTTTGGCAAAATGAGATAACAACTCATAACATGGTTTTGTTTTTTGGCAATTTCGGCATTATTTTATAACTATCTTCTTGTTAACGTGAGGATAGTCTGTGACCGAAGGTTATTTATTTCTCTAATGTATCTCCGTTTCAAATTCATAAAGATGATTTTATAGAATATGGTCTGTTGTTTCTTAGTTTTACAAAAAAAAATTAGATCGATGAAGTAAGCAGCTGCCATGTGTAAATCCAAAGGACATGAGATCTTGCGAATTTTTCTTAGGAAGAATAAACATACAACAAAAGTGTACACATTAGATGTAGTAATTAATCTCGAATAATGTTTTTTAATTAATGTAACAAACATACAACGGACTTACGATATACAAACAAAAAACTTCGATGAACTAAGTAGATGCTGAGCTTGTAATTACTACACTAAATAATGAATAAAAATAACTTGGTCACCATTCTGTATATATGTGTCAAAATAATCACAACAGGCAAACACTTCAAATCGAGGCACGAAAGATTTTAACTTTGCAGTACCAAACGAGACAAACACAACAGAGAGTAAAAAAACCAAATGAGGACTAAAAGTGTTCAAGTCTTGGACTCTTTTGATCTCACCCACTTTGAGTTTGTCTTTCCCTGGAACCACTTCTTCAGAGTCTTTCTTTATCTTTTGTTATTTGAGAGTGCCTAAGCACAAGTAAAGTCTCCCTCCCTGTAAACACGTAAAAAACATGGGGAGAGCCTAAGAGAGGTTTTCTTTGTCTTTTAATTTACACTTGTCCCTGGGTTTAAGATCATTCATTGTCCCCCAGGCACTACAAATGCAGACTCTCAATCCCTTTAAGATTGGACTCGTAGTTCTTCATGACTGAAGTATTTCCTCTTGAAGGAGATGATAGCTTGTTGTTTTCAGATGAGACGATAGGGGAGCTTCTACCACCATGGATCTTTGGGTTGGAGCCTGATCCAGCTTCAATTATTTGAGGGTTTGATGGCTCAGAATCAGTTCCAAGAACTGCAGCCTCGCGACTACTGGAGACAGCCACACGTCTTGATGACCCAGTTGCGCGGAGAAAGCTAGAGCTAGATAACTGTCACAAGCAAAACAACTCAGTTACCATTTATATAAAAGAACAAGAATCTAATGGATCATGTTAACACAACATGATACTGCAAGACTTTACTTGTACAAGATTTCAGCTACCAATACTTGAGTATACAACCTGTTGCTGAGTCTCAACGACTTACAGAACCGTATGTTCATTTATTCCAAACAGGAGCTAAAAAAAAAAGACGCCTGTAACATATGGGAAACTTTATGCACTCACCACTACATCTTTAGATATTGCAGGATCACTTGAAGAAACTGGTGTTTTTTGTTTAGCTAAGCTTCCTGGGTTAAAAATTTGTCCAGAATTTCGTCTAGGGTTTCCTGATGCCCAGCCAGAAGGTCTAGCTTCGTCTCCACCTACAGGGGAACCAAAGAACATATCAAATGGGTAAAAACCATGTCCCTGTAGAACAAAGGATCATAGTTAAATGCCTAAGCAAACATGGAAAGAAACTACTCGAAAATCAAAATAGATGGAACAACCTGATGGCCTCTCAGCACTAGCAATAGCAGGGGGGAGGCCAGAGCTTGGCCCAACTCCAGGACCCTGGAAGAAAGATATGTACATCAGCAGAATTTAAGTAGAAAGATGAAATTCAAAAAAATAAAAAACCATGATTCTTACATGTTGACGGGGAGGAGGAGTAGAAATCTGTGATTGCTGATACTTCAAGATCGTCCAATCAAATACATAATCAAACTGGAAGCCTAAAATATGAGCAGAGGAGGACGCAAATTTAAATTAACATGTTACTTGACTGGTTCAAGTTATATTTGCTTCACTGGACTGGAGTTAACAAAAGTGATTACGGCACCATACCTTCGCGAATAAACAGGTCACGGAAAAGCCGTTTCAGGTAGGCATAGTCTGGCTTGTCATCGAATCTCAGGGAACGGCAATAATGGAAGTAAGAAGCAAATTCAGATGGATATCCTCGACATAAAGACTAAAAGATGAAAAGAATACTCAATCAGTATTAGACCACAAGTATCACCAACACAGGCCTTGGAAGACTATTTTACCTCAATAGATGTCGATACTTTCTTTTCACTGATTTTCTCATACTTTTGCTTCTTATTGCCAGCTTTCAGTCCTTGCCAAGGAAGACTGCATTTAATTGGGTAAGTAAGCCAAAGGCCGCCCTATTAAAAACCAATAGCAACATGCCAACGTGGAAGGTAAGAGAGGTACATACCTTCCCTTTAGGAAGTACATGAGAACAAATCCAAGTGACTCCAAATCATCTCTACGACTTTGTTCTGTAGTACAAATGACCATTGCTATTCAGAATTACGTTTTTAAAATAATTAGAAAGTTTAGAAACTAAATGAACTGGTATACCAATGCCAAGGTGAGTGTTCATGCTGGCGTATCTAGCAGTTCCAGTCAAGTTTTTGTTTTCCCTGTGATACACAAGATATTAGGATTATAATTGTTAAGCTGATACATCATATACTTCAATCATCGAACGTGAAGTAACCACTATACTCAAAACCAAGGAAAATAGGCCCGTTTTTCTAGATAGGGAAAAATTAACAGGTAAGAGACATCTAGACAGTAGAAAATATTTTAATAACCATACTGCAGTGTCTATTGTTAGCATAAAAGACGACTCCACCCTTTCCCAGTGATGTATAGCATAGAAGAACCTCAAGTTAGACAACACAGGCTAGTAGAAGATTAAAGCAAACTCTAGCACTGGCTCAAACCCATTATTCTTATAGTCCAGAAACACCAGTCCAATATTGTGCACACATAAGTAATAGAAGCACAGGCTCCACAAGGAAAATCACAGGGCTGTGGCCAACCTATATGGAATATGCTGCTGATTTGAGTCTCTATACTTCTTTGCCAGACCAAAGTCAATGACATATACCTGTATTCGGCCAAGACTTCGTTAAGCAGATAATTGAGGAAAATAAACAAATCCTACCAAACAACCCTTTTCAACAACTACCTGATTTGCGCGCCTCCCAAGGCCCATCAGAAAGTTGTCAGGCTTGATGTCTCGGTGTAGAAATGACTTCTGATGAACAAATTCAATGCGATTGATCTGACAAAAAGAAGAAAAAAAAGGTATCCTAAATATTTTGGCAATATCCGTATTCAAGGTGGGAAAACTATTTTCAGGTAATAGAAGGGATCCTACCATTTGATCTGCAAGCATTAGTACAGTCTTGAGTGAAAGTTTCCTACTACAGAAATTGAATAGATCTTCAAGGCTAGGCCCCAACAAGTCAATGACAAGGACGTTATAGTCCCCTTCAACACCATACCATTTAACGTTTGGAACGCCGGCTAAAATAAAGGAAAGGAACGCAACCTCTCTTGGATAAGTCTAAGAAAGAAGAAATCAGAAACTGAAAATGTAAACAAGTACAGAACTAGGTCCTTACTTCCTCCTTGTAATACTTTATACAGTTTTGATTCATAGAGCAACTGAGGATGCTTAGTTTTCACATTTTCCTGGAAAAGGAAAAAAAGATGCCTTGAGAACATATACACACCAAACACAGCAGCCAGACTAGGATAAATCTGTCATATAACAGTCAGAAACAGGTAACAGAAAAAAAAACATATTTGTAACCAACGTTCAATACAAATAAAATGGTAGCTGTCAGCCTCATAACAGGCAACAAACTTGTCAAGTTTGTCAACAGGTTGGGGCCACCAGTTGTCGTGGACTCTAATTGAGCATTAATTACACCATCTTCCCAAGAATCAAATAATAGGGTCTCTCTCAGTTCTTACTGAATGAAAACATTCATAGAAAATCAAAATGAAGGAAAGGGAAGAACTCAGATAAGACAGGTAAAAGAAGAAGCTAAAAGAAGGTAAGAAAGACCAAGCAATAGCATGAGTGATGAGTGATGAGACTTGTTTCACTCCACTTTCCGAGAAAAATCATCTCTTTGTTTAATGAGGATATATATGCCAAACGTAATAAAACTAGTGTACTTGGATGATCGATCTACTTCAATAGTCACTGAAAAGGGCATTTGGTTATGGAATACTTACAAGTTTAATAGCCACTTCTTCACATGTCTGGATATTGGTACCTATGAAACGCAGCTCTTAGTAACCACAAACGAGAATTGAATTCGAGAAGAAGAAGAAGGAAGAAGAAACAATACCAAGATAGATCTCTCCAAATGATCCACCGCCGATCTTCCGTCCGAGCCGAAACTTGTTTCCGACTCGTGGTTCCATCAAATCAAAAGCTAAACTACCGAAATCCGATTGCTAACTACCTTTCACGAGAAACGTAGAAAGAAGCATACAAAAATAAAAAAATAAAGGGAGAGAATACTTGAAGAGTATGAGATAGTACAGACAAAAACAACACAGAAGCTAGAAGTTGCGATGGATTCCGATTGACTTCCGGCGACAGAGCGTCGACATCTCTCCACGCGGCGAAAATATCCCAAAAGGGAAGGGAAGGGAAGGGATAGACACAGAGGTAGAGAACATTATATTTTTCTTTTCCAAGGTAAATTAATTATTGCGGAGTTGTTGGATACTTTCCATGGGCCGTAACTCAACGATTTTGTGTCAATATCGGCCCGGAATTATTATTTATATTTTTATCCCACAAGGCCACAACCACTCTCAATATTATTATTAATCCATTCAACGTGAATGAGAATGAACAATTGTTCGACGCATAGTTGATTTTCTTATACGATAAGAATTCTACAATTGTTTAATCCTACATCTTTGACCATTTTTTTCAATTTCCTTTTTTTTAACTCTAAAAATTATGTATATTTTAAAGGAGAAAGAACATGAGGTTACAAAATAGGATTACCAAATCCAAAAAGATGACTCAAACATGGAGCCCAAAAGATAAATCGGTTAACATCAAAGTTGTCAATCAGACCATCGAATTTTGCCTTGATTTCTCTGAACCTTATTATTGATGTCACTTCTTCAAACTCATTAACATAGTCTGCTCTTGATTGTGTAGAGCCAAACAATTTATTTATAGGTTCATCTTCTAACTTCTAACTTCTGACTGACCAATCTTTGTTTGAATTGTCGCCAATCTATAAGTTTCTATTTTAGTTTTAAAACATAAGTATAATTTTTAACGTTTGGGACGAAACTAATATTACATAATGTGGTTTCGTACTATGTGGATTACGGATTTCGGCTCAGAATATTTTAGTAAAGAAAAAAAAAGTATAATTTAAAAAAAAAAAAATCACGGGCATAAACGCAATCTTTTTTTTTTATGAATATGAGGGTTCATAACCCGTAGGTCCGTACATCCCCTGAGACAGGGCCCAAACCGTTAACTTCTACTTCAGAGAATAGATAGACTCCTCCCAAGGTGGTTCAAAACCAGGACTGGTCAGGCACATACCCAGACATTTACCATTGGCCCAACACCCACGTTTGTAAACCCAACCCTTTATCGAGTATAAGCTATATAATGTAAGACCATGATTATCGCAGGTTTTAATGTGGGTTTCTTAAAAATATTTTGTATTAATTTAATCTAAAGTGAATGAAAAGCGTAAGAAACGTCTCTTAATTAAGAGACGGTAAGAAACGTTTCTTATAGAAACGTGTCCATCTGTGATTGGAGATACAATTTTTGGGGCCAAAAAAATGGTTTCTCTCGTCATATTGGAGTCTCTTAACTAAGTCTCTTAATAGTTTTTGCATTGGAGATAAAAAAATATTTGAGTCTCTTAACTAAGTCTCTTAATCAAGTTTAATATTAAAAAATTGGCTAAGATACCCATTTGGGTTTCACCAATAATCATGCTCTAACAAACACGCAACAACTTGTGGATTTTCATAATCTTAAAAGTCATTGGTGGAGACAGGAAAACCAATTACTGAAGCAACAATTATAATAAGATAAGATTTTTTTGTTTCTTTTTCCAAAAATCAAGATTCACTAAACATACAATATACATAAATAATTATACATATGTATATATGAACAGTTAATTGATTAGCGAGAGGCACAAAGGAATATGCTTTGTTATGTTTTTGCCTTCTGTCCTAAGTATACACAAAACCTAAGTATAGTGTACAAAAGAAAGAAAGCATATGTAAAAACAAATGAGAAGAACCCAACAAGTAGAAAAACATCAGAAACATCAGCTACTACTCTTTACATTGATCTCACTCTATAAACTCTCAACAAAAACAGCATCAAGACCTGTCTCCAAGGTCTAATGCATCAGAGAATAGGGACCTCCATAAAACAAACCTATACATGCTACAACGATCTAGGTGACATTGCATCTTGCGCTGAAAAATGAGAGAGATTTGACTGTTTCTTGTTCAATTTCGACCTTAGATGCCTGATTTTAGCGTCGACTCTAGCTGTGAACCCGATCTTTGTCTTCTCTCGGGCTTTTGTACGCTCTCGGGTCCACAATCTCGCGTCCTCGACATCTCTTTTGTAGTATTTGATCTCTTGGATGATATGATGATCCAATGGATTCAAGAATCTCTGGAACGCTATGTGAGCAACGTAAGGAAGAACTGTAGCAACTGTGACCAACAATGTAGCCATCCAGTAGATAGGTGCAGGAGCAAGAATCTCATCAAGAATCCTGTAAATGTTTCCAGAAAGACTCGGGGGCATCATCCCGTAGAGCGCTACAAAGAGATACCACAAACCGATGCTTCCCCAGATCAAAACGTGTTGGATCCAAGTGAAATGGGACATGGTTAATGCGATTTGAACATTGACTGCCCAGATTATGCAAGTGAACATGGTTGTGCCAACAGCATCCATGTCAGCTGTTTGGCCACCCTTTCTGAAAGCTTGAGAGTAAATGATTCCGATGTTAAGGAAGAATATGACAAGAGATGAGTAGACGCCATTGCACATCCATCCAAGTATTCTTGACCAATCAAAGAAAAGGTTTTTTGTGCCTTGTTGGTATAAAGCGGGGAACTACACAAGCACAGATTTTTGTTGTTCATGAGCAGAGATTCGTATTAACTTTTGAAGATTTACTTCTTTAAGGAAGATTTATAGAGCTTACTTGTAAGCAGATCTCGGAGGAAACATCCTGTTCAAAGACTCCAAGGGCAATCACTGGCAGTGAAGTAAGGACAACATTGAAGAGCAATAAGTAGTAGTCGTTGTACACTGATTGCCCGGAAAAGCCGGTGAAAGCCTCAAAGTAGAAGAGAGTGAGACCAAATGCTATGTTTTTGTAGAAGAAATAGCAGATCTGGATGTACAACAACCTAATGTTAGAAACAAACTATAGGTAAAGAGTGATGAAAATGACCATAAGAACCACTTATTACCATTTGAGCTATCCTTTTGTAGCACCAGTGTCCATGGACGACGAGTAATCGTTCCAAAAACCGAAACTGGGCAATCGAAAAGTCACTAGCCATAACAGCCTGCAAAAGAAAGAAAGTTCAGCAAAAACACCATGATGGATCGATTTTGTATGCACTTTCTACTAGTTAAAAAAACAGGAAACATGGCTTGAAAATGCGTGGTGCTGAGAGAAAAACTGAACCTGCATTCCTTCAACCCCGCTAATTCCTACACCAATGTCAGCTTCTTGAATCATCCCAACATCATTTGCACCATCACCTATTGCTAATGTGGTTTTTCCAGTTCCTTCTTTAACCAACCTTGTAACCTTGTTTTTGGGAAAATGAAACAGAGAAATTTAGAATTCTGCATAGTCAAGGAGGAATCGGATAAAATGAAAAAGGGAAAGCGGATTTATATACCAAAGCCTTCTGCTTGGGAGACACGCGACAGCAAATGACTGATGCACAATCAACTGCCAAAGCCAAGAATTGATACTTCATATCATCCTCCAATGTATAAGTTAAGGTTTTCCCGTCAATGATCAAAGCAAATGCAGCATGCGGATCCTTCTCAAGCTTCACCATTTGTACAGCTTTAGTGAGTTGATTCAAAATGTTCTCTTTCACAGCCTGACACATATGCATAATAGATACAAAGTTAGCTTCAAAATTATTTGTTAAAGGGACTGTCAATGAATGCTTTAGCAATTTGCACCACAAAACTCCTTTTGACATACCCTTTTCGAATCTTGGGATCCTCCATCTGGATTTATTGATGTTATGCAGATCTGTCTCATGCCTTGCCGAAGTAAACTACACGCGAATCTGCAGTTCATAAAAGGTAATTTGTTCATAGAAAGCAGATTACAGATCTCATTTCTAGCTTATATTCAAGGTAAATCAGAGATTCTAACCCAATGTTGATTGCTGTTTCCATCTTGTCCCCAGTTAAAACCCATAACTTGAGCCCAGCTTGAGCAAGTTTATCTATGCATTGGGGCACCTAATTCAAAAAAGGAACTCAATTTACATAAGCAAGATAAAATATGGCCTTAGTGTGTATGTGCAATAATAATTAATACATACCCCTTTCTGCAGTTTGTCCTCCACAGCAGTAGCACCTATAAGGATAAGTTCTTTTTCAATCATATCCGATCCCGTCTCGAGAAGCTCATCTCTATCAGATCCTATTGAAGTTTTGGCCTTAATAAACTCAGAGTTCCAAGCTGAATATTCTTCCTCATCAAGCTTTCTGTAAGCAAGTGCGAGTGTACGGAGTCCGGCTTCTCCATATTCAGTTAAGTGTCTAGTGGTAGGTCCTAAGTATGTCTTCCCATTCTTGGCCAACCGATCAAAGATGATGCTGTAAAATACACGAAAAAATAAACTTGATAACAGTGAAGGAACAAAAACCAGACTATATATATGTAACCTTTGTGATATGGACAATGTGACACATTGCTTAGATTATATAAAAGTTGTCTAATTCGGATGCTAACCTGTCAGCTCCTTTGCATAGTAGAAGAATATGCCCTTCCTCATCCCGAACAATGACCGACATTCGCTTTCTTTTGCTGGTGAATTCCAACAAATTCAGAACTTTATACTCCCTGCATTGTTTCTGGTACTAGTCAGGATATGTGCCTTAAATTGATAATCTAAAGGGTTAAACATGAAACCTCTCTACTATTCTCACCTTTCGACTATTTGCCCTGAAGAAGAAAACCTCTCCCGGATAAAGACGCTTGACTGGGTTCTCTTGAAGAACTCAAAACCAAACTCTCTGGCAGCAGCAAGAAAAGAAGCCTCATCAGGTGACTCTGCTTCATAAGTGTACTTGCCAGTCTCCTCGTTCAGCTCGGGAATAGCTGTGTGACAAATAGCTAATATGCGGAAGAACTGCAAAATGTCATTTGGTTGTGATTCCCTCAACCAATTCCCATTCATGAGCCTGACATCCTCGAAACCAAATCCCTTTATAGGAGCTCGAGGGTTGTTATTATAATTATTATCTCCTCCACTTTCCACCTCGATTTCTTGCGTGCGGCTACTGTCCCATGTACCATACACTTTAGTCTGAGACTGAGGTGTACTTGATATCTCTCCGTGCTCTTCAAGATCCACAGCCATCTGCTTTGCAGCTGCGAGTTCTACTTCGCTGGAACGCACACCATAAGAGGTACCAGCAATAGAGCATTTCAAGAAATCCATCTGGTTACATGTCAAAGTGCCGGTTTTGTCAGAGAGGATTGTATGAACCTGACCAAGCTCTTCGTTAAGATTCGATGTGCGCGCTTGTGCAGGGACCCCACTCTCATCATCATACATGTGCAAGTCTTGATTGATGAAACTTGCTTGCCAGACTTTAACTACCTCAATCGAAACATAAAGAGAGATTGGGATCAAATATCCGTAAAGCAATAGAGCAGTGATCAGATGGACAACCCCAGCGTAGATTGGATTGCTCGGATTTGTTAAATCCTCAGGCGCATCAGGTCGTAGGTACCACATTTTTGGCATGTGAAACTCCGTCTCCCAAGCAAACCCTGATGAGCTGATGCAAGAGATTAAGATAAGTAGGACAAGAAGAGTGTAGATGATGTAGTCCATTGTCCTTTCGATTCTGCTTCTTTTGGAAGGCGATTTTGTTGAATTCTGCATAACTTTAGTATCATGACCTGTAAATACCACCACTCCATAAACATAGGTTGTGTTCCTAAGCTTTGAGTCTCTTAAGAGAATCTGACTTGGATCCAGAGGAAATGTTTGCCGCTCATACTCTAGATTGCCAACAAAGGTATAGAGACTCGGGTTTGGATCTTCGCATCTTATCATTGCCATGAAATTCTTGAAAGATTCATCGTCGTCTAGTGGCAATGACACTTCCAAAGATCTTTTCACTTTCAAGTTTGTTTCACCGTCTAAGTTCATAGTCTCAACGTAGCAAATCCCATCCTCGTAACTCGATGACAAAAGAAGCAAATCAGCAGGGAAAAACTCATCCTTCTCCACTTTCACAATATCCCCAACACTAATCTTCTTCCACTTCCTCTGACGAAACACACCGTCACTTTTATGAACACATGTTTTTCGAGCATTAATCTTCACGTCTTGCATAAACCTACGCCAATCTTCTAGAGCCTCTTTCAACATACTAAGCCCAACAACAAAGACCAAGGGAGCAATCATGCTCCATTTGTTGAATGGTGAGAGAGGAAACACCGAGAGGATTGCAGCTACAAGGAAGTAGAGATTTGCAGCGCGGTGGAACTGTTCGTACAAGGATTTAGGAAAGAAAGTTATCAAATTGTATCTCGTCGTAGAGACATAATTAGAACGATATCTCAATGGCTTCTTCTTGTGCATATGAGGCTGGTTACAGAACACTGTCCGGCTAAATCCCGGACCTTGGATTGGTTGAGGGTCTTGACCTTCAACTGTGCTGGGGCTAAGACATCCAAATGTGTAAAGATGGCTTAGTCGCAGCTTCGATCTTATTCTACCTCGAGCCATTCCTCAATCTTTTCAAGACTATTTTACTTGGAAGCCAAATTTGTGATCTTTTTAACACAATCCAGCACTCTAGTTCCTCAAGAATCAGATTAGTGCTTCTTCACGTCTCATATTCCTAGCAAATTGTTGGTTTTGAATTAAACCTGTACAAAGATGAACCAAACCCATTATAAGTTTTTTCCGAAGTTTTAATCTTTGTTTGGTGAGACATAACTAAAAGTTCCCGAGATCACCGAGAGACTTTAAAAAGGCAGAGAAAGACTGAAACGACACAAGCACCAAAGAGAAAGCTCTAAACGGAAGGAGCTCGAATTTCGGAAGCTCGTCACATATTTTAAAAACGAAAATTATAAAAACTTACTTCGAAAGGAAAAATCCAAAATATACTCAAAATTGGTCAACAAACTCGAATCCATATGAAAACAATCTATTTGAAGTCCTGCGTGAATCGATTTACAACCAAAAAAAAAAATTCTTTTCAAATCTATCAAAGATGATGAATTTACGAAACCCAGGGAGGAAACAAAAAATTACCAAACACCAATTATTTCAAACACATTTGCCTTCTTAGTACAAGAAAATATGAGACTATTTGAAATCCCAATTGATTCTTAAATTCAGATAGATAACGATCAAGCAAGAACACGCAAACGCAAGACAGCTGTAAAAAAAAAAGAAGCTGGGATAAGATCCCTGAACCCGATAACAAGTCAAGCACAATGGAAAACCCAGAACGACGAGAAATTTCAGACAGGTCAGTGGAGATTTGTCGGAGAAGTAGAGAATCAGGAGACAAACCAGGACTTACCAGATGGATATAGATTCTGTTGATAACATGACGAACTAACATAAACCCATTTCAGTAAGAAGAAGAAGCTGATTATTCGCCTAGGATTTGTCGGCAATGGTAGATCAAGAAGCAGGAGCACATAGCAAACACGAACAAAAAAAAATGCAGCTTTCTCTCTCTCTCTCTCTTTCTATCTGCTGTCTTTTTCTTCTCTTGTTTTCTCAGGAGACTCAAAAAATGGAGGAAAACAAAAATTAGAGAAAGGGTTTTAGAGAAAGACAGAGATTTGTTTCTATGTCCGAATTTCACTCGTTTTCTTTTTTTTTTCTATCAAGGGACTGCAAATCTGAACCAGTGCAGGCACTTTCGGGTCTGCTTCTTCTTCTACGTCTTCTCTCTCTCTTCAACTATAATCTAATTAACTTCAATTTACAACTATTTTAAATATTTAAAACGTATATATTTAGTCTAATTGGTAGATACGTTATTATCAGTAGACGTATGCCATTACAAAAAAACTAGTTTTAACTTGTGGGGGAGCTAATGCAAGCAAAGAAAAGAATCAATACAAAATCTAGAAAATATAAGCCATTTATGATTTAGCTGTAATTTATTGAAGGAACAAAATAATTAAAACGCGTTCAAATGAATTTAAGTTTTTTTTTTTTAATTATACTTGTATAGACAAGGCGTGATTGGTGAACGTTGTTAATTTTCCTCAAAAACAAGGTGTATCTCGACTTTCTAGAATAACTTGATTTTTTAAATGTAAATGAATTATATTCCTTCCAATTTATTAATGAGTCATTACAAAATAATTAATTTTACTTTAAAAAATTATGTTATTTTCTGTATTACATTACTCAACAAAAAAAAATAAAGTGAAATTATATGCTCATCCTCATAATCTATAACATGAAACTAAAAATATTTGAACGGCTTCTTGTTTTTCTAAAAAAAATAAACAAATTTATTATAGTTAAATAGAAAATTTAATAGAAAATTTGTATAAAATCTTGGAGTATTTGGTAAAAGTCTATAACTAGAAAGAAATGTATCTATGTAAAAAAAAAAAAAAAGAGATGTAAGTCTTATAAATACCACTTTTCTACACGGAAACAAAAAATACGATAAAAAAAAAAAAAAAAATTCTTGTTTTGTCCCGACAAAGAAAAAGGGTATTTGTAAGTCTGTGATTTGATGAAAAGAAAAGGGAAAAATGGTTCAGAAAATTAGGGAGTGACGTACGTTGCCACAACCTTTTTCTCTTCTGCGACGAAAGCAAACTTTCAGGGAGTCGTTCAACCAATCCGCACCGTTTCCTTCTTCTTCTTTTTTTGGATATAAATAAACCATCAGATCTTCCTATTTTATTAACCATAAATGGACTCCATTTATGAAATTGAAGAGAATCAGTAATTAATTTTATTTTATTAACGGTCTAGTTTTTTAGGAAAATTCTTTAAAAATCAAATTTGTATGTTTTTTCTTAATCACCAACCAATATTTTAAATTCAAAATAATTCAACAATCTTAAGAAGTAAAAAAATATTCAAAATTTGAACAAACACAAGAAAAGAAAAATTCAAAAAAGTTTAGGAATGGATCCTGAATGATTAGACCTAAAGTTTGTGGTATAGAGTGTAGTTTATTTTTAAAGCTGGATTTTCACATATTATTATCTAAACAGTCTAAATGTTTAGTATAAAAACTATAATACAATTGAAAAATGTTTTTAGATATTTATTTTAATAAATAAATTTTAAAAATTATTTTTTGATTATTTCAATCAGAAAAATGTAACGATCAAAATTATTTTAGCGATAATTAATTAAAAATTTATTATATTTAATCAATTTCTTTTTGTGCTGCTATAGGCATTTTCGCAACTTCTATTTCAATATTTGTAATTAAAATATGATTGTATGCATACAAACATATAAATAACATAGATAATATTTAGGGTGATTTAGGTGTATATGGTAGGTTGACCAAAAAATTAGAAGTTGATTTGAAAATTAGGTGAGGAGAAAGAGAAAACCCAAAATATCCTTTGTTTTTTTAACAATCACAAAAATGCCATCCGGCGACACTGTTCATTTAACGGACGCACTGTTCATTTAACGACCACTATTCATATCCAAAAAACATATTGTTTTCATCGTTAACATTGTCATGTTAATCCAGTTATCATTGTTAATATCGTTAACATTGTCATGTTAACCTAGTTATCAATGTTAACGAAACATTATCATGTTAACTCAATTATCAACGTTAACATTGTCATGTTACCCCAATTATCATTGTTAACTTCGTTAGCATTATCATGTTAACTCAGTTAACATCGTTAACGTTAACAATGTTAACCCAGTTATCATTGTTAACATCGGTAACATATAATTACTATTGTTAACATTGTCATGTTAACCTCTGTTATCATGTTCATTTTTATGAAATTGTAATGTTAAACCAGTTATCATATAATAGATTATTGTGTTAATTCAGTTATCATATGATAATCCGGCGACATTGTTCATATCGCCGGTGTCACCGGCGTCGGGTTCTTTTTCGCCGGCGTCGCCGTTTTTGCCTCCGTCGCCTGCGTCTTCTTCTTCTTCTTCCTTCTTCTTCTTCCTTCTTCTCACCGGCATCGCCCCCATCGGAATCTTTTCCGCCGCCGCCTCCGTCGCCGCCGTCCGCTTCTTCTTCTTCTTCTTTCTTTCTTCTTCTTCTTTCTTTCTTCTTCTTCTTCTTTCTTTCTTCTTCCTCTTCTTCTTCTGCAAAAATGGATGAGAGAGAAAGAAAAAAAACAAAAGGTAATTAGTTGGAAGAGATGGGTGAGAAGGTCTTTTTTAAGATGAATAGTTATGGTCAAAAAGTAGAGTTAATTTTGTTTTTATTTTATAGTATCTGTTGCAATTTCTCTAATATTTAAAGATAGTTACAGCGGAAAAAGCTTCTAGCAACATATATTTACAAGTTTTGAGACAACTGAGTTTTTTGTTGTTGCAAATTACATAAAGTCGGGTGGGCATTCGGGTTGGTTCGGTTTATTCGAATTATCAAGTTTTTGGGTTTTAGAAAATAGATTTCATTCGAATTCATATATAACATCGGTTTGGATTTGGGTTTGAATTAAATTTATTAGTTAATTTTAATTAATATTATAGTAACTTTTATAATTTTCCGTTAATTCGGTTTATTTTTTATATAATTCGAATTTGGTTTGGTAATTCGGTATATAAATTTTTAGTCTGTTTACATTATTTTATAAATTAGTTTTGATTCGAGAATTTTGTTTTGGTTTGGAACGGTTTGATTATGTTCGAAATTTTTGCCTAGCCTTAATAAAAACTAGATGGAGAACTTCTTTTGTGTGTAGAGAAAATAAGTTAGTGATGGATCGAAATACCGGAATAAATATGTAAAATTCATTTTTTCACTAACAGGGTAGAGATTTAGATAACCAAGGGCTCGTGGGCCAGTGGTAGCAGCGAATTCGCTGGCGTGGATATGTATCCTGCTATCCCGCCCTCTGGTTTTGAATTCCTTTGGCCACCCATCCACGTTTAAATCAGCACATTGCTGTCGTGAATCCCGGAATTGAACCATCATATATTAGTTTGGGCCTAGAAAACCTAGGATCACTCTGATTTATCAAACAAAAAAAGGTAGAGATTTAGATACATCATACGTGATAAATTCGTTTGTGGAGAGAGAATTTTATGATAACAATGACTCGAATCGTAGACGACTTAAGAAGAAAGACGTGATATAATGTTCAAAAAAAAAAAAAAAAAAAAAAAAAAAAAAAAAAAAAANAAAACAAAGCTATTTAACACACAAAAACAAAACAAAAAAACAAAAAACAAAAGCTATGAATGTATTTGATTTTGCATGAGTTAAATAAACAATGTCGATGTGGTCTAACCAACCAGATATTTATAGCTATCTATAGTCTATAGAGATAGAAATTGTGCAGTGACACGTTTCATATTTATTGAATATATATATATATATATATATATATATTTGATCGCTATATGTATTTTTATTTCATTTAGATATACTAGTAGATTGTAGATAGAGACGTTAAAAATTGTTTGGTGTTGACTTTCAATGAAGCATCTTTGTGGACAAAATGAGTGAGTAAAATATAGTAAAAAGACTGTCACTAGCCAAACTAAAGTTTATCTGAATAAATCCTCGTTAACTGATGTCACAAAAAAAGTAAATCCTCGTTACTCACCGTGCTACTGCTAATTAGATCTTGAATTTTTAATATTAAAATTATACTGTGAAACATTAATTTAAATTTGGATACGATGATTACTCTATCTTTGATTTGAATTTCTTTTTTTCTTCTTTTGTTAAAGGCATTGATTTGAATTTTTGAAGCTCTTGACAAAAAGAAGGTTACAATATTTTAAAAAATCTCTGGACGAAAAAAAATGGTCGTATATACAAACTATAGATTTACGGTCCTTTTTTACCATTTCAATTATTTGTTGTGTTGTGTGCTATATAGTTTTCATTTATTAATGTCAACATGGAATATTTAAGGTTTTATTTTATTTAATTTTTGTTCATTCAGAAAAAAGCTTTCAAGTTTACTTTGGTTCGAAGGATAGTCACATGGTATCGGTCCACGTCCTTTTTCGAGTTTTGTACTTTCTTATTCCCCTGCACACGATACTGACCACTTTTTACTATTTTCACTAACTCTTATGGGCCATCCTATGCATTTGTTTCCTTTTATTACTTGTGGATCCAATTCTATTACAAATTATGAAGAGGATTCTATAATGAACAATTTTACCAAAACATTCACCTCAAACGATTTTATATGTATTATGCTGACGGTTTATGTAAAATTATCTCTATTAGTATGCATAAATGATAATAAATCACATTTTTATAAATTTAAAACTCAAATGTACTGATGTAGAAACATTAGTGAACTCTTGCATCAACTACTAGACCAAAATGATTTTTACATCTTATAAATATTTCACTTTTAATTTTAAATTCAGAGAATACCTCAACTAAAAACGAGAATTCGTTAAAAATAAAATCATTAATTAATATATAAAATCAAGCGGTGACATTAGATTGAAACCGAAACTTACTCTACATTTGTGGAAAAAATGCCACATGACTTGAACTAGCCAATGTGGTCGAAGACCTTCCTTAATCTTGATTAATTCAGCCAACAGCTCATCGTATCCGTTGGTTTGATTGACTTTTCAACCCGAATCGTTTGTGTTCATCCCAAATCGGACGGCCAAAAATAGAAACGTGGAGGGAAGAAGTAGGACCCACAAAGAGGAGTCCCACAACGGAATTAACCGGTCCATTTAACACACTAATCAACGTGGTGGTCCTTTTAACGTGCAACGCAACACGGCTTGGTTGGAGAAACCAATCAATATCAATGCGCCAATTTCGTTCAAAATTGTTATCATTATTAAATGCAATTTTGGCATTATTATACTACTATTAGTTCGAAACTGTTGTAATTTATTACTAGAACTATACATTTATTTGTATTATTGTAGTATTACGTTACGTTTGTAGTTTTAAAAAAAAAGTCATGTGGGCCTGTCGGGTATTAGTGCGACAAATATTAAAGAGAGAAAGATAAAATTTTCGAAGACTTTATATTGGAAAATAATTTGTTTGATTGATATTTCGTGTTTATTTATATTTTATAAACTCGCAATCACAATATTTTTCCTATTTCAGAAACGTTTTAAATTTTTAATATCCACCGGACGAACACACAGGTGTCGTATGCTATTACGTACATTCCTGTCCCAATAGGACATGAGAAATCTAGTAATCATATAATTATTTGGTCCCGCCGTATTTATGGGACTATTAATTAAGTTTAACAGAATCATTATTCTGACACGTTCTCGAGTGCAAAGTATGTAAAACTAGTAATAAGATCGATGTATGAATCATCAGTTTTACTTTTACAGTTGGATAGTTTCGAATGTTTAAAATATCAAGTATGTGGCGATTATATATATTCATTTCATTAATCAAAACTGATTTTTAATGTAGAGGTCATCTTGAGGGTTCTCCGTTCTCCAATCCATATCCACTTTTTATGAACCCTGACTTTGACACCACCGTTAGATTTTTCAAATCCATATCCAACTCCTCACTAATATGATATTGTCCGCTTTAGACCCAAGAGACAAAATCCGCACGGACTTGTTTTTGAACTCCTTCCCAAAAGATTTAATAGGATTTAGATTGATATCTCCAGAGCTACTCTATTAATGATTTTTCAAAATATCTTAATAATGTAAAAGTTGGGAGACAAAAATATCAAAATAAGAATGAAAAATGGAGAAATGTCCAAGTGGTGACAATTGTAATTTTCTCCTTGGAGTATTTCAATATCCAAAATGATGGGGGAAAAGTTAGGCACATCGCATTCATAAGAGTATAAGACAACTCTCAAAAAAACAAATGAGTTGGTTTCGTTTGGTGTGCTATCCTCTCCAATCCTCTCCAATCCTCAACTCTCTTTCTTTCTTCTTCTTTTTTTCCTATTTGCAACATAAAAAAAAAGACGAATGGATTATTTGAGTATTGACTCCAACAAGATGGTGTCAAGAAACAATCTTAGTGTCCTTAGATATTTTTTGTTAAAGGCTATAGGGTCTTCTTCATTACATAATCTTTTGGTCTGAGCTTCACATGGTTCTCTAAAGAAACCCTCACGAACATATGAATTAAAGAAGCCACCAAAACTTTCAGATCAAACAGAGATTTCAGGAAAACAGAAAAAAGAATGAAGTTGAAGAAGAAGACGACAATTGACACAAGAAGATTTTATGAGTTCAGGATCTCAAAATGAGAATCCCCACGTCCGGCAAAACTACGTACCCTTAACAAGCTCCTTCTGATTAAACAAACACAGCTCTTCATAAAATGAGAATCCCCACGTCCGGCAAAACTACGTACCCTAAAGCCAATTCACCTCAATTCGAAATCACAAACTAGCGTCAGCAAGAGTAACGAAGATAGGCTATTCATCAATTTCAGACAAATCTTCTTCTTGTTAACTCCAAGACAAATATTCACAAGACTAGTTCCTACTTAAGAAATTATTACATTGGACATGAAATTGAGGTTTGTTGGCTGGATCTCTCTCTTATGCATTAACATATATAATGAAAGTTCACTTCTTTGAAGAACGCTTTGGAGTAACAGCACCAACGATGGCTTCGACCTCTTCTTTGACGCGTTCAAAGAAACCAGGTCCTTTCACATCATCAACAGCTGTGTTCTGATCAATGTCGTCACTTGTTCCATGAGTCTCTTTGTGATGGCGACTCCTCGACTTTTCATGATGACCCATTGCCTCCATTTCTTCTTTGACCCGTTGTAACACATTAGGCGATTTTACAGTCTTCTCCTCTTAAAACCCCACCAAAAAAAGAAAGTGATAAGTGCACAAACGAGATTACAAAGCTATGTATAGAGGGATTAGTTATTACTCAAGTAAGATCTCCCTAATAGAGGGATTCTGAACAAAACCATCCAATATACTCGTAATTTGATTGTGAAATTGACCAAAAAAAGAAGAGAATTTGATCAAAGTCTTCATTTTTACAGGAACTCAAAAGAAACCCATGAGATCTGATCGTTTATTGTGCGTGTACCTGATAAGGAGTTTGGGTTTTGTTCCGCCATGGATGGGTCTGGATCTCCGCTAGATGGATGATGATCTTCCTGCTTCCTATTTTTGGTTCTTGATTCGGTGCCGTTTGCTCTAATGGGGATCATTTTACTCGAAACGAGATGCGTTAAATGTGAACCGTCAGATGTAAGGAAGAATGAATAGTAGTGGGTCCCTCACAACCGCTAGACTAGCCGACATCGACATGACCCTCCCAACACGGACTCGAACCGATGGTTTAAGAAACCCGATCTTTTTCTTTTTTTTTTGTTCGCAACTCACACACATACAGTGGTAAATTTAAATCCAGTTTAGGACAGCATTAATACAAAACACTAGATTCTGTCAAATCTTACAAGTTAGAAAGAAAACTACATATGTAAGAAAGTTAACATTCGACCCATTTAATTGAAACCTTTTGTCCAAAACTCGACAAACGGACGTAATGGGCCTTGTTGGGCATAATGGGCCTTGTTGGGCAATAAGAACCACGGTAAGTGTAACCACCACCAGCCACCAGCGTGGTGGTTGAGACACTGCAAAAAGAAGAAGAAAAAACAAATACAAAATTGCTCTGTTTTGGATAGGATCAGAACAAATCAGTCACCGACAGTATATATTTTTTTTGGAAGGCAGCGAAGCAGAAGACGCCATTCGTGAGCCGTGAGTGATTTCGTTTTTTGTTTTCTCTCTCTTTTATTCAACGATGACGACGACGATCCTTGATTAGGTAATGGAGGAAGTGAAATCGCCGATGAGTTCTTCGGAGAGTGGGGAAGACGAGTGCCTGAGTTGGGCTGCAAGAGATCCATCTGGTCTTCTTTCTCCTCATACATTCACTCGCAGGTGGATTCTTGATTTAGTTATCCTTTTCACTCTTTTCAAGCAATTTTTGGGACTCACAAATCTCCATCCAGGTCTGTTACGAGTGACGATGTTTCACTCAAAATCACGCACTGTGGAGTGTGTTACGCTGATGTTATCTGGACGAGGAACAAACATGGAGACTCTAAGTACCCTTTGATTCCTGGGTATGTTTAACAAGATCTGACTCACTCTTAAATCATCAGTTCCACCTTACTAGTGGAATTAATGTGTTTTTGTTTTTCTCCTCCAAGGCATGAGATTGCTGGAATAGTGAATAAGGTTGGGTCTAACGTTGATCGATTCAAAGTTGGAGACCATGTTGGTGTTGGAACCTATGTTAACTCCTGCAGGCAGTGTGAATATTGTAACCAAGCACAAGAAGTCAGTTGTGTGAAAGGTCAAGTTTTCACTTTCAACGCCATTGATTATGATGGCTCTCTTACAAAAGGAGGCTACTCTAGCCACATTGTTGTTCATGACAGGTTATACTCAACTTCTCTCTTTTTTGTGAGTGCCTAGGTATTGAGTTAGATTTTACTAGGAAGCAAATGATCCCGTGGACTACTTTTCTCTGGTTCAAATATTGAATACAATAGGTACTGCTACAAGATACCTGTGGACTATCCCCTGGAATCAGCTGCACCATTGCTCTGTGCTGGAATCACGGTTTATGCGCCTATGATACGTCACAGTATGAATCAACCTGGTAAATCTCTAGGGGTGATCGGGCTTGGTGGGCTTGGCCACATGGCGGTTAAGTTTGGCAAGGCTTTTGGACTTAATGTGACGGTTTTTAGCACCAGCATTTCCAAGAAAGAGGAAGCTTTGAATCTACTGGGAGCTAACAATTTCGTTATCTCATCTGACCATGACCAAATGAAGGTAAAAGATTCATTATTTGTGATCATTAGGAGTGGAACAAAATAAGAAGAAAAAACTTACTATATATGATGTTCTTACTTGCAGGCACTAGAGAAATCTCTAGACTTTGTCATTGACACAGCATCTGGTGATCACCCGTTTGATCCTTACATGTCGCTCTTGAAGATAGCTGGAACTTATGTCCTGGTTGGTTTCCCAAGGGAAATAAAAATCAGTCCTGCCAATCTCAATCTTGGTATGCATCGTAAAAAAAAACTCCTGTAATTCAGTTTTACATACCCATTAAGATGCTGAGACCTAAGGCTTTTGGGACAGGTATGAGAATGCTCGCGGGAAGCGTAAGCGGGGGTACCAAAATGACTCAGGAAATGATAGATTTTTGTGCTGCTCACAAGATTTATCCAAATATAGAAGTGATTCCCATTCAAAAGATTAACGAAGCTCTTGAAAGGGTGGTGAACAAGGACATCAAGTACCGTTTCGTGATTGATATCAAGAATTCTCTGAAATAGAGAACATAGATAGATACAAGAACTGAGAAGAAACAGAACAGGTACAATGGAGATTGAGGTGATTATCTGTAATAGAATAATAACCACTGTTACACTTCTTAATCTTCTTCTTTGTGTTTTTTATTCACTAGTAAAGCAAATAAATGGAGATTATTGATATTGAGAGACTAAAAGAAGGAAAAGAGACTCGCAACATTAAAGTTGGATTGGATAAATAAATGTAAATGTAAATGAGAAGGCCCTCTGTAGAATCTACATTAAAAATTCCCAAATGGTGGTTTTTTTATTGTTTATAAAGATTCACGGGGTGAAAAACTAAGAAATAAGAAGTGAGGTGGTAATCGCATAATTATCCCTATATATATGTACCTAAAGCAAATTTAGGAAGATGATTACCACGCGAGGCATGAGAAATAAATTATTTATCTTTCCAACGAATGAGTCATATTTATTTATGACGACGAAAGCGAAATGTCAATGTTACCGTTGTCAAAAAAAATTAAATGATTTTTTTCCTTCCCCAAAATTTCAAATTTCAAATACTTCTCTTCTTTTAACATTGCAAACTTTTGTCTACATCATTCTCAGGCCACCGAAACTCTCTCTTTCTTCTTCTTCTCCCTCTCTTCCCAAGACATTTTTACAATTATATTCTCGAATCTGTCCTTTCTCCGCCGGATCTGATTCCAAAACCTGTGAAAGTCTCCAACTTTTATTACAGATTTGAAGAACAAAGGTTTCAATTTTGAGCATATGGGTGGCTCTGGAAACTGGATAAAATCTCTGATAAGCAACAAAAAAACTATCACTGATGATCAGGTAATCTCGAAAAGCTCGCTCACTCGTTGATTCGAATCTCTGTTTTCTTTCTTATCCGAACAGAAACATTTCTCTCTCAGTTAGGTGATAAGAACAGCAAGAAGAAATGGAAACTCTGGAGGACTTCATCAGAGAGCTTCATATCTTCCTCAAAGGGTTTCAAGAGCCGTGCTGGTAGTTACGGGACTCCTTCGCTCGGCTCAGATCCGCCGTCTTTCTCTGCCGACGATTCCTTCGCTGCGGCTGTTGCTGCTGTTATCAGAGCTCCGCCGAAAGATTTCTTTCTCGTTAAACGAGAATGGGCTGCTACACGGATCCAGGCTGCTTTCCGAGCTTTCCTGGTATGTGACTTCAACTTCAATAACTCAAGCTCTCTGCTTTTACAAAGTAGGAAACTTTCTTTTACAAAGTAGGAAACTTTAGTCAACCAACAACACTTATGGATCCTTAAAAGAATGTAAATTCTCTGAAGCTTAGGTCAATGTTTTTATGATTGGGGTTTTTTTTCAGGCAAGACAGGCGCTGAGAGCTCTGAAGGCGGTGGTGAGGATTCAGGCGATATTCCGTGGTAGGCAAGTCCGGAAACAAGCAGATGTGACACTAAGGTGTATGCAAGCTCTTGTTCGAGTCCAAGCTCGGGTACGAGCTCATTGCAACAGGGTGCCTTCAGAAGGACAGGACTTGCAGAAACCATCTGAACAAAAAGATGATCCTGCCAAGCAAGCTGAGGTAATGGTTATCAGACATGATGGACTCGAGATGAAATGGGACTCGTTGGAGACTAACTTCAAATATTCTTTTTTTGTAAATGATGTTTATGTAGAAGGGTTGGTGTGATAGCCCCGGAAGTGTAAATGAAGTGAGAACGAAGCTACAAATGAGGCAAGAAGGGGCAATCAGGAGGGAGAGAGCTATGGTATATGCACTCACACACCAGGTAATGGAATCACATTTTAGGATTTAATCTCTCAGAGCATTTGTGTTCATTGAGTTTATTTCAATTTTGACAGCCGAGGACGTGTCCAAGTCCGAGCTCCAAGGTGAACAAACAAGGGAGTGTTAAGAAGAATCAAGGGTCGTGCAAGAGCAGCCCAGGTTGGAATTGGCTTGACAGATGGGTTGCTGACAGGCCATGGGAAGGTCGGTTGATGGAAGGTCCTACAAACTCATCAGATAATAATGCAAGGAAAAGTGAGAGCAGTGTGTCTGAACATGACACAGTTCAGGTCAGGAAGAACAATCTCACAACCAGGGTTCTTGCCAGACCTCCTCCAATGTCATCATCTGCTACGAGTTCTGAGTCTTCGTCGACATCTCAATCCCCAGTTCCCTTCTCGGGAAGTTTCCTTGAGGAAGGTGGGTACTACAGGAAGCCAAGCTACATGAGCCTGACACAATCTATCAAAGCTAAGCAGAGACGATCAGGGTCTTCATCATCTTGTTCCAAAACACCGTTTGAGAAGAAACAGTCCATGTCTTACAACGGAGATGTAAATGTAAGGCGTAGTGCTGGTTCGGATCCATTGTGCAACCAGTACACTGATCTATATCCACCGGCCCAAGTAACAGGGAGACATATGTGGGCAAAGAGCCAGAGAGGCTAAGCGCAAACATGGTTTCAAAAGTCACCTCAACAGCTTGTTGGTCCCACGAAACACATACACGGAATATAGATACAGCAGCAACTTCTGTGCATCTTTTAGATATGATTGTGAAGAAATTAGTTTGAAGACTGCAATGTTGTTGTTTGGCCAGTTGGATCATTAATGGATTACTTCTAATGTTTCTGAAACAATCTGTTCCTATCTCTTCACCTTCAGACATGATACGCTCACTTAAAGACTAATAACATAGTACAATCAGGCCAGGAATGATTATTTTCCTGAATAAAAGATTAAAATAACCTCAGCATTGTGAATCTTGTTGTATTCATGCAGAATTTGATAACAGAGCTTCTCATCAATGCGAATCAAGGGTGCTGTAGTGTTGAAAGAAATCCCACCGGTCTTCTTCTTCTTAAAGTATATCTTTTTCAAACAGAGAAAGCAAAACAACACAAATGGTAGCACATCAAGCTGGTGCAGCAGCATCTCAAAAGGTCAAGCCTTTGATAAATAATACAAGAGGAATTTTGGGTTTCAAGAGTTGAGATATAAAAACTGAAGGAGAATTAAGAGTTTAGTTTACCTGTGGAGGTCTTTTGTTTAAACGTAGACCCACTGCTTCAAGTTCCTTAGTCAGTATCTGCCTGTGACCTTCACTCTAAAACGATTTTGGAAGAACAAATAGAGATTCAGAAACAAAAAAAAAACAGAAACAGTGAAAAAGAAACAATTCGAATGGACAGCCACAAGCAAAAAACTCTTACTTTTGAGGCATCAACACAAGGTCTGAAGACTTGGCGACAGCGATAACCTGAGAAACAAACAGTTTCAATCTAAGTTCATTTCATAGCATTCCTTAATATTATTTCCGTTGGGGAAGAAAACGGTACAAAGAATAATATAAACAAGAATCAAATGGATTTAAACCTGCCTCCCACGTCCCTTTCCTTCTGAAACACCTTCAATAATCCCAGGAAGATCAAGCAACTGAATTTTGGTGCCATTGTAGTGAATTACTCCAGGGATGCATGTAAGCGTTGTAAATTCATATGAGGCAGCTTCAGAATGTGTGCCAGTTAACATCGTCAAAAGCGTGGACTTTCCTACACTGAAAATTACAGCCACAAAATCCCAAGTCAGGCTACCGAAGTTGAAACAAATACATTTACATGGATGCGTGCGAGTAGAGTTGGTTTAAGATGGACCTTGGGAAACCTATAAGTGCAACACGTCCATGACCATATTTTGTAACTTCAAAACCATCCCCACCTCCACTTGAACCCTGTTAAGTAGATTTGAAAGACAATCACCACCAAAAGAAGAAAAGAAAAACAAGTAATGAAGAAAGAATATAGAACCTGATACCGTAGCAGAAGTTTATACAATATTTAGCTATAGAAATGTAACAGTTGTGTTCTGAGCTTTGCAATCTTTGCCTTGAGCTGACCAAGATGATACTCTGTCCCATCAATACTTCCATTAGCTGACCATTTCTTCTGCTTTCAGCAAATATATATATGATAAAGAGAAACCTGTAGCTTTATTCTTCTGCGTCCGAGCCATCTCGGCTTCGATGATTCCCATTTTCTGCTACGAGTTGCTGGAGATAGGTAAGGATTGAGATATCTTCACTAGTTTCAGCATTAAAAAAAACAACAACAATAATCAGACAGATAGTTCAAAGACATATCATGAAACCTCACTAGTTAACCACTGTGGGGCAAAGCAAGATGCATCATCTGCTCGATTAACCAAATAAAAACGGAACGCTCACCTCTTTAGCGTCGATTATCTATAAACGAATAGCAATTACACGTCTTCCGATCAAACGAGTTCGAAATGCAGAGCTATGCAACATATGATTCTTGGTACTAACAGAGCCATGTGTTCGGAAAACAACATTAAAAATCGAAGCTTTTGCATGAAAAAGGGGGAATTTTGATGAGTGATGGCGATCGGAGGATGGTTCTAGAGAAAGCGAGAAAGTTACATGTAAAGTCTGGGTTAAGAAACCATAGCCAGAAGAATTATGGATAGGCCCAATCAAACGCAGGTTTTTGGCATGAGATCATGACTTCCCATGGATACTATAGAGAACAGTTCATATACCAGTTCCAGAGAAAGAGACTTCTTTATATAACCCACAAAGCTTCCTTATAAAGTTACAAGTCCTACAGAAACTGTATCTAATCTCACATTTCTCGTCTCCCTTACTTGGTTGCTATTTTACAAAACTCAGCTACAAGAAGTTGGGATCTTGTTTCCTTTTCCTTTCTGTTGCTATCTCAAAACAACCTTGCTTATTGGTGGGACCAGTGACTGCTTCTCCGCGAGCTCCCTTACCCGTAACAGAATCGGCATAGGAATGTGCATCGACCCATGTTTCTTGAGACTTCCCTGAAAACACAGCACCATATTCACAACTAAGCACATCCAGGTCTTGGCAAAGGAAAATGCAGTTACAAGCTAAAGGGATAGACTAGAGAGAGAGATAGGTACCATGCTGTTTGAGGGACTCTGAGCAAAGCTTGCTTTCAGAAGATTTCGCCATTTGTCCTATAAAACAAAACGATGATTACAAACAAAGCCTGGATCGATAGGGTTATGTCAAGACGGTTAAAACTTGGATTACCTTGAGATCTACAGAGGTACGATATGAATAAGATGAAAAGGAAAGCTTTTTTATTTCAGACCACTTCCCGGCTCCATACTTTGATACACCCTCGACTAATTTTGTAACCTCGGAAAGAGTCCAAGCTCGATGATGCTTCCTTCTAAGGCCACCACCTTGCATGATTGGCGCGCCAATGTTATTATTGTCATCCGAGCTATTTCCAGATGAGTCTATGTGCTCTGGCTCCATGTCTTGATCAACCTCGGAGAGAATATGCTCCTCGTTGTTGTTGTGACTTGTAGCAAACTGCATTGGCAAACCAAGAATCTGTATCATATCTGGAACACTAAATCTCTACTATCTGCAAATTAGGATGACGAGACTAAGGAAATTTAAAAGACGTTTTGATGGGTAGAACCAAGAAAATAAGTATGTCTTACTTCTTTGTGGACCGGGACAGAAGCAGACTTTACCGCTGAACCTCGGTTCACAACCTCACTGGTTAACTGAGATGGGCTCAAGTTCCGGTTACTCTCTCCTGCACTAACTTTCGCCTCCAAGCAACTGGAATGAGATTCCTACACAATGTTGCATTATCCTGAATTACATTCCCACTTAAAAAGTAACACAAAAGAACGGCGCAGAAGAACATACACAAATCTAAAAGATGATCTTGCGTTTTTTCATTTTTTACATATGTGCTTCTTGAGATAGAATTTGGCATGTAGTACAAGGCACAGACGTAAAATAAGCCAGATGATTGCAAAGCTTTGTCAGTTCAAAAGGAAGGTACGAGATTAATAAACTATATTGAGAAGAATGAGTAAACAAGAGAAATACCATAAGAGCCATAATGTTCTCTCTTGGACGGCTTCTCCGGACATGAGAAACATAAGGAACCTCAATTTCAGATCCAGCAAGGGATACCATCCTGGTGACGGTAACTCTCTTCCCTGAGGAGACGCTAATAGACATGACCTCAGATTTTTCAGATAGCCTCTGATCTTTTGAAGGAATCATTGACTTGTCATTTTGCTGTTTTTCACTTTCTGAAAGTTCTTCAATGTATCTTCGTGTAGGTTTCCTAACTCTTTTTGCAGCCCTCTCTTCACAAGAAAAATCTTCAGATGCGCAATAGTGGTTGACGCTGAGACTATGGCCAGAAGCTTTTGAATTTCCATGCATATGATCAGTACTAGATGGTGCATCCTTCAGGTTAGTAGCTCTTACATCATCACTCATATCCTCGCTAACAGCATCAGTCGCATCATTGGACTTCTCTTGATTTCCAACTAGCTTGTTATCTTTAATTGTCAGGTTAGTTGTTGGTACATCACAGGAACTAATAAGTCCCATTGTAATCCTCCTCTTGAGCCATGTCTTGTCCTTAACAGTTGTCTCACGGCCAAACGTCGCCCTGAATGTTTCTTGCAGTGCTTTAATCGGTAAATTATCCAAGCAGATCTCACCTCTAACTAAAGAAAAATCAGGTTTTTGAGCAGCAGCAGGCAATGCAATTTCTTTTGGACTAGCTTCTGCGTTCGAGCATGGTTCAACCGTATTAGATTGATTCATATCGCATCCATTCTGAACATTTTCTGAGAAAGAAACGGGTTCTTGGAGCAAAGCTTCACGGTTGACTTGATCCTCATCAAACAAGTTGTTTTCATTAGAACAGTGGATGTTGGCATCCGGAGGAGTAGAAGGCATCTGAGATCCATGTATCATGACAAGCCTCTCTTCCTGTTCGACCTTTTGCAACATCTCCTCGTTATACTGCAAAATTTTCAAAGTTGAAGCAAAATCTAAGGAGTAAAGCCAGCTAGTCTCTGATAGAATTCTTATGAAATTCCGAACATTAAAACATTGAGAATCAGAAATAAGAAATAGTAGTTGTCGAAAAGATACAATGCTAGAAACTTAAAATTCTGTTTTTCAATATAAGTGTAATGGGAGTAGCCTCAAGTCGAGAATTCACCTGGTCTGTATAGGGTTCCACATTGTCAGACTGCAATAAACCTGAATTGATAGCTGCGTTGAATAAAAAAAATTATCGTCAAGAAGAAAGTAAACCATAACTGAATCCATGAGGAAAAGCCACAGAGACATAAGCATATTTGGCCATATATCACTAATAGAGAAAAGTCTGTATGAATGTGGTTACAGAAACCACATAATTGACTCTCCATCTGATTTGCATCTAGAATAACCACTTCCTTTAACTGTAGGAAATGTTTAGAGACACGCATCTGGATATACAATGTATTCGCTAGCACCAAAACAAATGTTCCTCCAGAAAGGAGCATTAGTAGAACTAAAATAACACAGGATTTTAAGCAAGAGAGGTTCAACATGTAAAGAATGGTGAGCACCGAACCTTCAGAGCTTTCTAGCTGGGACAACCGAGGAGGTAACTCATCAGCAGGAAGGTAGCATACAGCCTGACAAGCATCTGATGCAGTATGCATATCCGTCTCGTTGACCTCCAGAATTTCTTCATCGGTTGCAGGCACTAGTCTCCCATCTCCTGCAACCTAACCATTTCCATAAACCACTTGAAATAAGATTTTGAAAGGCTAATACCTATAGGCATAGTAGATAGATTTCTCAATTCCAGGAGAAGGAAAACCCTATCAGAATTTTCTTTTTTTTCTTTCCTGTTCTAACTAGGAAGACGGTTAAAGAAGCTACGAACGAAATTTAAGGAATCTATATAAAGCAAGAGGGACGACTATAAGAGTGACATCGAAAAGGACACAATATGTAACCATACCCGGACAAGCTTGTAGGCAACAGGATTTCCAATCTGATTAGTTGAAGAAAACGGTGTGATCCTTGTCTGAGCACTGCCCTCAAACATCTCCCTGCAGTCCTCAACAGTTCCAACCACAGTTCCCATCGCAAATCCAACTCAAACACACAGCCTGAAAACCGAAAAAGGAAAAAGCAAATGAACTGATAAATTCTTCAAGTGAGACCCAAAAAACAATCCACCCAAGGATGCTGCAACTTGACCAAAGGAAGAAGAACAAATCTTTGACAGAGGTTAGAAAGATTTCCAAACAGATCACTATTTATATTAACCAACTGACAGCATCTTTGTCCAATTTCAAACCAAAACGGATTCTCATTCAAACAAAGCACCAAAAGAGTCTCTTCCTGAACTTCAGCGATAAAGTATCTATTTTTAACACACAAAGAAATAAGAAATTCCAAAGAACTCGCAATTGACAAACGGAAGAGCTTTGCGGTTTTGACAGTCAGTTGAATGAAATTATCGAGATTTCGAATGAGATACAGTAAAAGCATATCAAGAAAGAACGAAATCAAAAGCTTGGAAATTCTAATGCTTACCACCGGAAACCGAGTTCGTCGCCGGAGAGTGACGATTACAGCAACAAACCAAACAAAAAAGCGATTACAATTTCCGGTGAGACGAATTCATGTCTAACATTGGATTGATCGAAGATAATTTCAGAGGAGAAGCGAAAAGGCAAAGAGATTTGGGGAAATTTTGGTGCTGCTTTTTTTAGTTGGCTCGCTTTCGACTTTTCCAGTGCGTAGAGCAAATAACAAAGTCCGGACTCCAAAGCGTTTTTATCAACTCAAAATCTTTGTGCTGTTTGGAATCCGTATATAGCTTCTCAGTTAATGACTTCAAGCTTGGTCCTAACATTGAAACATTGCCACGTCAGTAAATAGTTGAATAAAGCCAAAACATAATGAACTACGTTCCGTTTTGGATCACGTGTACAAGAACGCCGTGTCGTCTGGTACATCTAGACTAGGATTGCAGGCCCGTCTAATAGTTTAATTAATTGGACAATCAGTGGGTCTTTTTAGATTAAAAATAACTGTTAATTTTGTAGCTACAATTATACATTAGTTATTTTCCTTATAAAAACAAAAAAAAGTTTGGTCTTTTCTTTTACAAACTAAACTAAGAGAATTACAACATTGTACAAACATATTTGTTGCTAAATAATGATCCTTGAGACGACTTCATTGTGGACTTAGCATTATAGTATGTGTTTGGATGAGTAAATCAAATGCCACGACAACCAAGTTACCATCAATGTGATTCAATCCAGGACCCTCTCAAATTATTTGTAAATCATGTTAAATTTTTTTTTTTATTAAAAGCATATTTAATATGATAGAAAGGAAAATTTAATTTTTTTTCAAGTGCTAATTCATATATCTAAAAAAAAATTTCGTTTTAAAGGAAATGATGTGATTTTAAAGGAAAAATAAAACATATGTGAACGATGTAAGGAGCTTCCGAACTCCCAAGAACTTGGACATAGATAGAGAGTTCAGAGAGACTATTAAACTCCACTTTAATGTAAGCATTGTCTCTGGATCCTCTTAATACCATCAAAAATCTGGTGTAAGGATTGAGTAGAGATGGATCAATGCTAATAATAAAACACAAAGCAACATGAAAAGACCAACATATAACAAACTTCGTTTTTACAAAAAGAATAATAACCCAGAGGGAGTTTAAATCAAGATGTAATTACTTGTTTCCATGAAGTAGAAGTAAACAACAAGATCAAGACAGAGAAATTGGTCTGATGAAAAAGGTTGATGGATTATCTTTGTGATATGTTGTTCCTTTTCTATTTCAATTTAGAGCATATTAGGTTTCTCTTGATGAAAACAAAAAAAATCTCAAAAGCTAGAACGATGACTTTAAGAACAGGCTACATCAAAACATCGCTACTCGGTCAAGCTAAATAGAATCAAACGAATAGAACATTTACTAACCAAAGAGACTCATCGAAGATGTTAAGAGAAAGAGAAGAAAAGTAGTACCAAACAATTATCAACTGCAAAATCGAAGAAGAAAGTCTCAAACTTTATCATCAAAATAACGTTGAGATAAGGTTTGCAGAATGAAAGGTTTGGACTTTGGACACCTGGCAGAGAGAGAAAGAATGATTATAATCTTATCCGATCCAACGGCGGATAATAATTATTCAACCCTAATAAATCAAATAAGAAAGGTATTTTTGTAATTATCCGGTCTCGAGAAACCTCTTTCTCGTCTAGAGGGTTAACAGTGACCTCTTGGTGAGTTCCGGGCGAAACCTCTTATCTTTGAAGTTGCAGACATGGCGGGTACTTCTCTTCCTTCATCTCTCCTCAGTCAAGGACCCTCTTTACTCTTCTCTTCTTCGAATCATGTCTCAGAAGCTAGATCTCGGATTCTGATTACATCTGGGAAACGCTGTCTTGTTCGTTGTTTGGCTAAGAAGAAAATCAGCTTCGTGGATCAGATCCTCGATTACATCGAAGGTAATTTTCAAATTTCTCTGCACTTTCAGTTTCCAATTTCATGATAAAAGCTGAAGCCTTTTGTTTGAATGGTATGTGTGTTTCTTGTTTTAAGGCGGTCCGAAGCTTAGGAAATGGTATGGAGCACCTAAACTTTTGCCAAAGGATGGAACTTCAAGTGGAGATGACGATGAATTTGAAGGTACAAAACCGTATAATAAAACGAAATGCAAAAAAATTACCCAAAATAGCTGAATGGGAATCTTCATGACATAAATTTGTCTATCTGCATTTGGAACTTATGAAACAGAGGAAGAAGAAGATGATCGTGATGGAGATGAAGACGCTGTTTTTGTAACAGATGGTGACAGTGATTTGGGTCAGGTGTGTGTCTCAGGCTTTCACAGAATCATCATCATACATTTGATTTGATGCAACAAGATGAGAGTTTATGAAACTGACAAGTGTTCATTTTTAGCTGATGTAGATGATTATACTGCAACTGATTGTGAAAGGGACTCGGGTTAAAGCACTTGTGAAGGACAAAAGAAAGGCTTTGGAAGCTTTTGGAGCTTATGTTGAGGTTGGTTCACTGAATATACACTCCTGGTTCTGTCTGTTTGTTTCTCTTCACTTTTTGGCAAACATTTAGTTGGAAAACTTAAATTAAAACTGTGAAGTTGACGTCTGGAGATGCAAGCGACGACCGTTTCTTAAGGAAAGCTTTTAAAGGCGTTGGTGCAATCATATCCCCAACCGTATGTTTTAACTATATCCTTCATCATTCGTTGATCGAATTCTACGCCGATCTAAAACATCAAACATTTTATTCGTTTCCTTGGCAGGAAGGTTTCTTAACGAATGTCAAGAGTTTAAGAGGTGTGAAACACGCAGTTCTCTTGTCTCAGGTAAGGATACATCTCCATGACTTTACTTCCGTCGTATTCAATTCCATATTATGAGGACTAGACTGTTATTCATGATGGTACTAGTAATCTTGCGAGGCTTAGAAGTTGGAATTGTCTTTTTTTTGGCATGTTTTGTGTCTGTGAGATCATGGTTTAATGAAGCTGCAGTTGTCTGTTTATGAAAGCAGCGGTGGAATTCAAGCTATGATGAATAACAAAGCCAAAAAACTGGCCGAGGGAGATGAGAACGCCGTTAGATCTTCGAATGTACCTTATACAATCATCAGAACAGGCAAGCTGGAGGACAGTCCTGGAGGGAATCAAGGCTTCAACTTTAGCGCGGTAAAGTCATCTTATAAAATGATAAGACAAAACGTATCACCGCTTGGTTTCAACAAGAATTCTGTGAATAAAACAGGGTGCTGCAGCCAAAGGAAGCATAAGCAAGGAAGACGCTGCTCGTATATGTGTCGAAGCTCTAAGCGTGGTTCCACCAACAGGGTTGATATTTGAGGTAAAATAACATCAGTTTTATTGATGCTGCTTCATTACAAAAAAAAAACATTTGTTACTGATGAAGCTTCTGATTCGGCCAGGTTTCGAATGGAGAAGAGGACGTCTCTGACTGGGAAGGACAGTTGATGAAAGTGATGCAGAGAGAGAGTGAAAAGAAGTAAAGCTTTAGAGTTGAGATGAACAGAACATCACATAGATCATCATCATCTACATCTAAAACATCTTTTTCAACATATATTTCATATGGGTCTCAATGTAATTTTTTTCTCCTTTAATCGAATTATTTGTCTCTCTTTTCTGTAAGAATTAAAGTGCCATGAGACCCTACTATATAGATCCCTTCACTTTTGTAATTTTATAAGATATCCACAAGTAAGTTGATTGAAAATAGATGGTGTGAGGCTAGAAAATGATTATAACACACAAAAAAAGGTGCAATACATGAAAAAAAGTTGGCTAGATTCTCTTGTTTCAAAAGCCAAAAAGTAAAACAACTTGGAAACTTGTGTAAAAATGGAGGAATAAATGTACCTAACTAAAGTTAACACTACAAGTCTCTGTAGTCTTTTTGACTTTTAAGGATCATGCAAGCACAAAGGCAACAGGGATCATCATCCTTTATTCTCTTTTATGGCCTTCTTTTGTTAGATCAGATTTAAGTACACTTCAATTCTTTTTCCTTTTTCTTCTTGTTTTTAATTGAGTTTCATACTTTATTTTAGCTAAAAACAAGGTTTGCAATTCTAGAACCAAAGAAATCACAGGCTCTACACATCATCTACAAGGAGAGGACCCTTTTGAAGTCCAAAAGTCTAATTAAATGCATCAGTTGGTGACAGAAGTTAAATTTCAGAGATCTCAAATGCAACAAAAGAGGAACTTCTTTTATTATCTCAGAGAATCAAAGACATGAACATATTGTAGGATATCATTTCAACAGAAATTACAGAAGCAACACTGTTGTGAAGACACACTCAAGCAATACACAGATATTAATGTCTTTCTGTTCAAGAAGTTGTCATTCCTTGAATCCACACTCAAAATTAGCACTGAATCTACAGAAACAAAGATTGATCATTACCCGGATCTAAATCTCTTTTGGTTGTTGGCCTTGCCATCAGATTTCAAGGTCCCAGTGGATTCCCCTTCTGATGAAGCATCTATCGATCTAGCGAAAGAATGAGAGAGATCTCCATAAAGACTTGCCACTGTTCTGATATTGTTGTTGAGCTCTCTTATCAAACCAACATTTCGACCCAAGTGATCCGCTTGTTTGGACTCGTGGTTCTGATTGATCTCGTTGATCAAAAGCCGGTTCTGATCCAGAATGTCCTGAACTTGAACAAAGCTCTTCTGGAAATTCTGCAACAATTTACCATCCATCTGGTATCTCTCTCCAAATCCAGAAAACACATCTCCTTCCATTCTTGATTCCACCAAGCTCAAATCTTGATTGATCTTGTTCCTGAGATTAACAACAGTATATAGTTACAACCAAAAGGTGGTTTAAATCTACAGGCAAGGCATAGCTTTAAAAGTAAGGGTCAGAAAACTCACATTTAACAGTGTTTTATTCTTCTTCCGTTGACCTTGTCTATAAGCTCTTGATCTCACATAAGATTCCAACTGTAATAAAAATTCTTTGTTTCTTCAGGTATAAATCAATCTCAGAACCCTCAATTTCGGACAAGATACCACAATCAATGTTTTCAGGAAAGAGATCTATATATAGATTAAAAAAAAGAGAGAAGAAGAAGTAATAGCTGTTCTATAAGTAGCCTAGACTAGAGAATACAGATAGTATTAATTTCACCCTATAGTGAGATAATCTCATCAAAAGTAAAAAAACGATTCCATAAAATTCATAGCAATATGTAAAGTTAAGACCCAGAAACCCAAAAGATGAATCCTTTAAGCAAAGCTTGATTATATACAAACAAGGAAAGACTCCAAATCCGGTTTCATTACCTTCAAAGCAGAAAAGAAGAAGCTCCGGGAATAAGCAGAGAGGAAAATCGAGATAATTTTTCTCGGGAAATAAACAAAGAATCTTATTTCTCGAGAAATTATATGACAATTATTGGAAAGCAAAGAAAAAGGAATCTACTTGTCATCTGTAGACAAACAGTCTGAGACAGAGAGAGGAATATATAAATGTTGTTATCTTTTTTTGAAAAATAAGATCTTTTTGGGCATGTCTGTACTTACTCTGCATCTCAATTTTGTAGAGGATAAAGTTGTGCCAGTGCCAGACATCTGGAGCGGATAATTGTGGCCCAACCCGTAAAATTTGTTTTATTTCATATATTAAAATTTAATTGGAAATGTTTAAAATTTACTATATGAAGTGTCCTTTTGAAAAAAGGAGTGGAATAATTAAGAGTCAATTAGCCAAATACCAAAAAAAAAAAAAAAAATTAAAATTAGGAAATAAGAGAGAAAAATGGATAAATTATAAAATAAAAGAGAGAAAATGTTGTTTTTATTATTTTTTGGACAAAAATTGATTGGAAGTAACATTTGTTTTATTTCAAGTAAATTACCGGGTAATAGTAGTAATACTGGTGGACGGTATTTTGGAAATGTTTAAAATTTACTATATGAAGTGTTCTTTTTAAAAAAGGAGTGGAATAATTAAAGATTCAATTAGCCAAATACCAAAAAAAAAATTAAAAATTAAAATTAGGAAACAAGAGAGAATGGATAAATTATAGAATAAATGAGAGAAAATGTTGTTTTCATTATCTTTTGGAGTTGAGATAAAAATGATAGATGGCGAGCCATTCATCATTATATTATGTGCTTACGAGAAATGATGTAATGTTCATATGGATGATATTCGGATCATCGGGTGTATTCAATCTAATATTTGGAAGAATTTGAGTTTTAATGAGTTTTTAAATGATTTGCGTAAATTACGTAATTTGTTATGCTTTATTTTAAAAAAATTATGAAATTTCACCTAAAACCATGAGATTTAGATTTTTATATTTTTAACTAAAAAATTCTACCAAAACATCTTCAAGTCATTAAATTACTAGTATGAAAGCGGGTTTATACGTGAACTAAAAAGATTTGGCCAAAAACCGCATCGATCGAAACATCGTGAGTCAACTCCATTTAATATGCCTGCTGATTCATATGCCACAACGGCAGAAGAGTAAAATAACATCGTTTAACATAAATCAGATATCATGCAAAAATATCGACTTTGATAGTATCCGGACGCACCGTCCAAAGAGTTCATTGACATTTTGAGAAGTTTAAGAGGTTAGGAGAAGGGAAGGGATCAATTGCTGCTCTCTAACGATAATCCATGAGAAGCAACACATATGGGACAGACGTCGAGGACATTGAAGCTCATGTTTGCTCCATATGCTGCTGCTTTCTCAGCAAAATAAGAGACATCTTCAAGTTTGATGCTGAAATTGAGTTTTTGATCCCAATTCTTGAACACACAAGAGATTATTTATTATTATAGAATACAATATAATGAGATGAGACATGTTGATGTTCGTAATCTCTCAGCGGTTATTGCATATGGAATTTTCTCGGAACATACAATTACTATTGGTTGACCAAAAAAATACACAGAAATAGAAGTCAGGAAATGCCTAAAACAAACGAGATAATCAAATTGTTAAGAGTAGTTGGTGCTTCAATGTTCACACCGTGTCCAATTTCCTTCAATATCTCTAAACTCGAGTTTGGCAAATGCCTGAAAATAAAAAGGGACACCTGATCATTTCTATGACATAAACTGTTAGAGAATCTTTGTAATGATCATATTGTTATTTTTACCTTTGTAGACGACGTCCATGCTCCAAGGGAAATACATTATCCTTATCACCCCAAACGATTAACGTTTTCTGAATATTTAATACCAAATCAATTAAAGGTTACAATAATTTACTGTTTTTATGGATAAATAAAAACAACTGATCAATGAATATATCAGTGACCTGTGATATTGCAAAGAACTCTGCCTCTTCTTCTCTTTCCAGCAAATTCTTGGCTAGCTCAACAAGTTCCTGCCGATTTGTCTCATACATCACCTGAAATTTTGAAACTTTAGGGGTGATTCTGCGATGGTGCTAACATGTAGGGTTACTTTTTGAACAATACATAAATTACGGGGCAGAATCGGTAATTTCAACAAACAAAAAAAAACAGAACTTACAGCGATGAATTGGGAGAGGATGAAATCTGGAATCCAGTCAAGGAACGCGAGACCGGTATTCATGGAAACCCTAACTAACAACCGGAGATCCATCGGATTTCTCGGAACAAGAATCTCCGATACATCTCCGCCGTGTTTTTTCATCTCCGTCATCTTCTGATGTTGCGTGAACCCGACTCCACTGCTCACGATCACCAATTTATCGATCATCTCCGGCCAGATCTTAGCGATCCGGTACGCGACGAATCCTCCGTAACTGATAGCGTAAACCGCTAAGCCTCCGTCGCAACCCAGCCTCTTCAAACCTCCGACGATGCTCCTCGCCTGAAACTCGACGCTCCGGTCGGTGTTTCTCGAGTACGACTTCCCGAAGAAAACGAGATCGGGGATGAAGAGATTGAACGATTTCGATAGATCCGATACCTGAAGAATAAACTGCCATTTCGGGTTTCCTCCGTAGCCGTGTAGCATGACGAGGTCCGGCCGGCTGATTCTGCGGTGACCGGAGACCCAGAAATGTACGGTGGATACCCCATCGGCTAAATCGACGGTGACTGGGCGGAGATCGCAGAAAATTATGAAATATAGAGATAACAAGGCGTCGGCGAGCTTGATCAGGATCGGGTAATCGAAATTATCGAATATACACAAAATGAGGCTCTGGAAGAGAGTTATTGCACGACGGATATTATGAACAACGATTTTCATGGACGCCATTAGAGTGGGTGATATTCTGGAATTATTGGCGTCGAGTGTGTGTGTCTCCGAGAGAGAACTGGTTATGGTTCAAATTAGGAAAACAGAGCCTTTTCAATCTGTTTCGGTCTAGCCCGGTTTAGTCCGGTACGATTCGATTTAAAATTCTGACTCCGTTGCTGGTTTCATCTGGTAACGTGTGGCAAAATGCATATCTTGTTTTAAAATTTGTAAGACAAAATAAGAGATCTAAAGAAACAACAAAGGAAAATAAAAATTCATCAGATTCTCACTGTCCCTTCTTATTCTTTACAAATTTCCCGCCAAAGCGTCACTTATGGGCCAAAGCCTATTTGTTATATGTTTGGGTCAATGTTTATTGTTCAGCCCATAATTGTCGATGTATCACACAATGCTTCAACATAGAAATATATCATTGTTGTACCGTTTAGTTTTACTCCACAGTCCACACTAGTCATGGGCATATGGTTATTCGGTTCGGTTCGGTTCGGTTCGGTTCAGTTCAGTTATTTCGGTTTTTAGATACGTTCGGTTATATCTTTTACTATCTATATAAGAACCGAACGGTTTTCGGTTCAGTTTCGGTTTGGTTCGGTATGGATAACAGAATTAATAACCACATAGTTTCGGTTATTTTCGGTTAAATTTCGAAAATATTTCGATTAAATTTCGTTTATTTCGGATAATTGAAGGAGGTAAATATTTTTTTTTTTTGTTATATCTATAGATATCTATTGATTATCGGTTATATAACCGAACCAAACCAAAACCAAACCAAACCGAACCATCAAATTCGGTTCATTCGGTTTCATCCGGTTCGGTTATTATGCCAGGACTAGTCCATAAGTTGAATATGGCAAAAAAAGAAGGGATCGTTATAAGAATCTTTAATAAGCTTCTTCTGGCTGTCAAATAGTGTCATTTAATGGTTCGTCACATGTGCCTCTGGTCCACACTACATTACAACACATACGTACCCACATCTTCTCCTCGTATTTTCTACGTCAACTTAACCCCTTGTGACAATTTTTTTTGTCTCTTCACTCATTACTCCAACTACCGACGTAAAAGAGTGTCTTATTGACGTGATTTGCTCTCTTCTACTTACTTGAGCCACAAGTTAAATTTGCAAGAAGAAACTTGACCTTGTTGTCATCAATCGGTCACTTTTTTTGTTTGTCTACTCTCTGTTCTTCTCAAAATCCTCGATGCTGCGGTCCGAATCCACCGGCTTCTACTTTACCAACAGCCCGGAATTTTCGTAGCTATTAAATATCCGTGTCTACATCATCATTAAGATCACTAGCGATCCAATGATGCGTAACAGGCAGGCAAAGAAAAGAGGCATTTTGTTTGTATCTAAGAGTGGTCCTTGTTTTCAGACGTCCATAATGGTTTCCAAAAGCTTATCTCCGTCTTTCCAATGTTCACCACACAGTTTATCCACCAGCCTCTCTATATAAGCACTGAAGAGAAGAGATAGGAATAGAGCAAAAAAGAAGAGAGTTAGTTATTAAACCAACCAATCAAAATGTTGCGCATTATCTTCCTCTTGTCTCTCCTCTTTGCTCTATCCAATGCCTCTGTTCAAGACTTCTGTGTCGCGAACCTGAAAAAGGCTGAAACCCCTGCGGGCTACCCTTGCATTCGTCCCATTCATGTCAAAGCTAAGGACTTTGTCTTCTCCGGCTTAGGCACTCCTGGTAACACTACAAACATCATCAGCGCTGCGGTCACGCCCGGCTTCGTTGCCCAGTTCCCGGGTCTGAACGGTCTAGGCCTCTCTACAGCTAGACTTGACCTAGCTCCTAAAGGTGTGATCCCAATGCACACTCATCCAGGTGCCTCTGAGGTTCTCTTTGTCCTTGACGGCTCCATTACCGCTGGGTTTGTCTCCTCTGCGAACGCTGTCTACGTGCAGACACTTAAACCAGGACAGGTCATGGTTTTCCCGCAGGGCTTGCTTCATTTCCAGATCAATGCTGGAAAATCTGCTGCTGCAGCCGTTGTCACTTTCAACAGTGCTAATCCTGGTCTGCAGATTCTAGATTTTGCACTCTTTGCTAACAATCTTCCCACTGAACTCGTAGTGGGTACTACTTTCCTTGACCCTGCTACAGTCAAGAAGCTTAAGGGTGTTCTTGGAGGAACTGGCTAAAAAAGACTTGCGCCGCCTTGACTAAAAAAACAACACCTGTTTTTCTTCTCTCTTTGATGGATTCTTGTCTTCTCTGTTTTGTGTTCCTTGTAATTCTTCAAAAGCTGTCAACATTATTACATTGTATGTGAGTTTTTCAGTTAAGATCCTGAGTTGGTCACACCGTTTCTAAGCATTGACCTCTGTGAAAACTTCCAACGGTGAAACTTTAGAAAAAAAACAAAGATTATGCTAACTTTTAGGACCAGACTGTCACATGGGTTTCAGTGGTCCCAAATCCATAAGTTTAGATCCGTCCACTGCAATTATTCTACATTAATCCTAAAATACCATACAAAAAGGAGACATGATGCGTACAATCCTCCTTCAGTCTCTTGTTAACTTAGATCTATCACTGGGAATCAAGAACACTATGATAGTTCTTGTTTTTTTGTTTCTAACGGATTTTTCTAAATCTATCATCAAATTTGAGAAACTATGAACTTTCTTTAACATTTATAAACAGACATTGACACGACTGGTTCCAGATCGAGACCAGAGAAGTCTGTCTGAAAGTTGAAGCAGCAAACTGAATTTTCATCAGAACATTTGGATTACTCAGATCTAAAACAACAATTGAGATGACTTAACTCCAACTGCAAATATCCGCAATGCTCTTTCAAAAAATGTCGATTACTTTCAAATAATGAGCTTCGAATCTCTCTTTGTGTAGCTGTAAAGGTTTTCTATTGATTCAGTGTCTATTATCATTGATCTTAAGAAGAAGAAGCTGTCTTCTTTTGACAAGCAAGAAAGCAGCAACAACTACTTGCAAAGCTGCCGCTACACCGGCGAAGAAAAACCCCACCGTCTTCCCCGTGTTCAGCTTCTGCTTCCGAGGCCGTTGATGATTTTGGTTCCTTCTCTGTCTCCATTTTTTTCTCCGCTGATGCTTCTCGTGAATCGCCTTGTTACTCTCGACCCTTACCGGAGGAGGCGGGAATCGTTGCGGCGGTGGAGTTAAGGAATGAGGCGGCGGCGGCGGTGGTGGAGAAATGGAGGAATCTTGTGATTGTGAGTCAACTAAGATAGAAGCGGAGACGAAGAAGACGAAGCACAAAAGAAATAGACTCAAACTCGGTAATGGTGGTTCCATGGATAGAAAACGCAAAATCTGAGAAATTCCAGGTGGATTCGAGAAAATTACAGAGGAATCGTAGTGAGATTTGAGGGGGGATAAAATAGAAAGCACACAGGAATCTGGAAATCTGCTCGTCAAAAATCTCAGAATTGTGAAATTAGGGTTCTCTGTCTGAACTTGATAGCTTCAGACAAAAATTGCGATCAGACAAAAAAATCTGGAAGCTGTTGAATATCTGCAAAATCAATAGTAGCTAACTGAGACAGTAATCTGAGGAAGGGGAAGTGAAAAAAGGATAAATTGATCTAAAGGAATCGATTTGAGAAGAGAGACGCAAAATCTGAAGATCTTCTTGAACGTTGACGTAAATCTCTGTTATGTTTCAATTCGGGCCTTTTTGATCTTCTTTAATATATTATTTGATCAATAAAGCCCATCATCACATTTTTTTTATATTTTTTTGGGGGATCGAACACACATTTTTTATACTGTATATGATATGCAGATGAGATTCCTATCGTGTTTTGAAGTTGATTAAAGGGGAGCTTGGGGAGGGGATCTGTATTTAAGAGAGTAAATATATTTGTTCCCAATATATATTGACACTAATACATTGACTATAGATATTAAGTTTCTTGAGAAACGGAAAGAGAAATGGGTACAATTTGTAGTTGTTGTGCATTTTTTTTTTTTTTAACTCAGATAATCCGGATTCGAGGGATCATGATCACTGACCAATGAGGATTCTGCATCGCTCTATGCAAAGGATTAGAATCGCCGACACTGAGAACCCGCATATCATCCAATATTACTGACTAATCTTAAGANTTCTGACAACGCCATGTATTCAGCCTCTGTGGTAGAAAGAGCTACCACATGCTGTAATACTGATCTCCAACTAACAGTGTTACCTCCCACCTGAAAAACGTATCCTGTGATAGACCTTCTCCTGTCTAAATCTGTAGCATAGTCTGAGTCACAAAAGCCTTCGATATCAAAGTGTTCTGACTTTGTGAAGGTGAGACACACTTCTGATGCACCCTGTAGATACTTGAAAATCCATTTAACTGCAGCCCAATGATCTCTCCCTGGTTTTGACATAAACCTGCTAACCAAACCCACAGCATACCCCAAATCTGGCCTTGACCCAATCATAGCATACATTAAACTCCCTACTGCACTTGCATAGGGAATTTCATCCATCAGTCTTGATTCTGAACTTAGCTCTTCATTGGTCAAACTTCTCAATTTGAATTGTGAATTTACCGGAGTGATTACTGGTTTACAGCTGTCCATGTTGAATGTCCTTAGAACTTGTTTCAAGTACCTTTCTTGTGACAACTTCAGTATTCCCTTTTCCATGTTCCTAGTAATATCCATTCCAAGGATTCTGCTTGCTGGTCCAAGATCCTTCATCTCAAACTCTGCTTTCAGACTTTCTTTCAGATCAGTTACCTTCTTCATGTCTTTAGAGGCAACCAACATATCATCCACGTAGAGAAGTAGGTAGATGCTGTCATGAATAGTTTCTCCTTTGTGATATACACACATGTCCTTAGCATTCCTGTGAAAACCCTTAGACTTAATAAACTCATCAAATCTTTGATTCCACTGCCTTGGGGATTGTTTCAATCCATAGAGGGACTTCTTCAATAGGCAGACTTTCTTCTCTTGCCCCTTTTCTATGAACCCTTCAGGTTGTTCCATGTAGATTTCCTCATCTAGTGTCCCGTGAAGAAATGCAGTTTTCACATCTAGCTGTTCCAATTCCATATCTAAGTTTACCACCATTGATAACATGATACGAATTGAAACATGTTTGACTACTGGTGAGAATATTTCATTATAGTCCACTCCCTCCACTTGTGTAAAACCTTTTGCCACTAGCCTTGCCTTGTATCTAGGTTCTTCCACTCCTGGAATTCCTTCTTTCAATTTGAAGATCCATTTGCAACCAACTATCTTCTTCTTGGGAGGTCTCGGAACAATGATGAATGTATTATTCTTATCCAGTGACTGCTTTTCCTCAACCATAGCCAGATTCCATTTCTTCCAATCTTTGCTTTCTTTTGCTTCTGAGACGGACTTAGGCTCATCCAACTCAATGTCTTTTGCACTTGACAAAGCATAAGCCACGTAGTCACCACTCTCAAATATAGCTGGTGGTTTAGAAACCCTTCTTGTTCTATCTCTAGCCAGTAGGTAGTTTTCCAGAGATGCCTCTGCTTCCTCACTTTCCTGTTCAGTACCAGTTTCTTCTTCAGGCTCACTGCCTGACTCTGATGAGGATTCTGATGTCTCTGACTCAGCTCCACCTTGACCAGAAGATCCTGTAGCCCCAGACGTCCCTCCTTTCTCAAAATCATTCCTGGAATGTCCCAAAGTAGTACTTTCTTTCTGTACGGTCACATCTGAGCTGAAGACAACTTTCTTAGGTTTTGACTTCTGTGAATCTGCCTTCAACCCAGACTTCATGTATACTGTCTCCTCATCAAAAATTACATTCCTGCTTATAGTAGTTTTTCCTTCTTCAGGTAACCAGATTCTATAGCCCTTAGTGCCTTGTGGATATCCTATAAAGATTCCCTTTACAACTCTAGGACTGATCTTATCCTGAATAGTGTGAACGTATGCAGTACATCCAAATCTTCTGAGGTGACTATACTCTATCTTGTGTCCTGACCAAACTTCCTCTGGTATCTTGAACTTGAGTGAAGCATTTGGAGTTCTGTTAATCAAGTAGACTGCAGTAGCTGCTGCTTCAGCCCAAAACTTCTTTTCCAATCCAGCCTCTGTTAACATACATCGTATCTTGTCCGCAATAGTCCTGTTCATCCTTTCTGAAACCCCATTTTGTTCTGGAGTGTAGGTACAAGTCCTATGTCTCTTGATTCCTGAGTCCTTACATAACTTGTCCATTTGTAGATTGCAGAATTCTAGACCATTGTCTGTCCTCAGACATTTGATCTTTCTTCCAGTCTGGTTTTCGACTAACTGTTTCCATTCTGCAAAATTCTCAAAGACTTCATCCTTGCTCCTCAAGAATTTGATCCATACTTTCTTAGAATAGTCATCGATGAAGGTTAAGAAATATTTGCAGCCAGACATACTTTCTGAATTTGCAACTGACCCCCACAAATCACTGTGAATATACCCTAGAACCTCTGTTGATGTATGCTTAGCTTCTGGAAAAGGTTGCTTATGTGATTTTCCAAGAACACAGTCTTCACAGAAATCCAAAGTGTGAACCTCCTTAGAGCTTAGATAACCTTCTTTCACCAGAATGGTCATGTTCTTTAAACTCATGTGCCCAAGCCTGGAATGCCATCTGTTTGTTAGATTTACCTCTGTCCTTGCAACTGAGGCTTCTCCTTCTACCACAGTGCCTTGAAGATAATATAGGCCTTCTTTGTACTTCCCTGTGATCACCTTCTGGTCCTTGTCACTTTTCCTGTAGAAGTTTATGGTGAAATCTCCACCTTCATATGTACACCCGTTCTTTTCTAGTTGACCATAGGAGATGAGATTTCTTCCCATTGATGGCATGTATCTAACTTCTGTCAATATCACCACTGAGTTATCAGGATTAACAATCTTTATTTTTCCCATCCCTTTAACCTCACTATGTGTGTTGTTTCCCATCATCACCTTTCCACCATTTATTTCCTCAAAGTCAAACAGTAACCTTTTGTTTGGTGTAATGTGAAACGTGCATCCAGAGTCAAGAACCCATTCATCTTTTGCATAATGAGGGCTTGCTGTCAAAACCATTGGAAGTTCCTGTTCCTGAGCCACATTAGCTGAGCTTGATGACTTGGTTCCTTTTTTCTCTGGACAGTCTCTTTTGTAATGACCTTCTTTACCGCAGATCCAACACTCTCTTGCTTTTGGTTGAGTTTTCTTGTCTGTTGAAGACTTATCCTTCCATTTACCTTTTCCTTTACCCTTCCATTTACTATCTGATTTCCCTTCTGTCTTGCCTTTGTAAACGTATAGCCCTTCTGCTTCTGATTTGCCTTTGCTCAGCAGACCAGCTTCACGCAGCTCCACCTCTTTAGCATAAGCTAGTGTAATTACCTCATCTAACTCAAGGACTTCATCTCTTTTTCTGCCATACTTCAGAGTGTGGGCAAGGGCAGCAAATTGTTTCGGCAGGCTTGACAGTACCTGAATTGCCTGATCTTCAACTGAGATTTCAATTCCCAAGCTGGCCAAATCATCTACTAGTTTGAGAAACATATCAATATTTGCTTCAATACTTTTATGCTCCTCCATTTTAAAACTGGCAAACTTCTGTTTCAGATAGATTCTATTAGGTAGAACCTTGGTTTGATAGTCTCCTTCCAGTGCTTTCCACACTCCTGCAGCTGTTGACTGCTTCATAACCTTTCGCAATACCATGTTTGTGAGACTAGAACAGATCAAGTTTCTAGCCCTCACATCCCTTTCCCTCTTTTGTTCCTCGGTTAACACCAATTCTGGTTTAGTCTCAGCATCAGTGGCTTGCTTTTCTTTACCACTTGCTGTTGATGATGAGGCTTCTCCTGTTATTTCCTTGATTATTTTCCCGAAACCTTGAAGTTCCAGTTGCATTAGCATCTTGAACTTCCACATACCGAAGTCCCCTTTCCCATCAAACTTTTCCATCTCAAATCTGTGTACAGCTTCCATTGTAGCTGCTCAATTAAATCTCGAAATCAGATCTTAACGCACTTGAATACTAGACCGTACTTCCCCTTGCGCCTACAACCTGTCTCTCTGATACCACTTTGTTAAGATTGTTGCCCAGTTTCTAAAGCTAATTCACGATTATGTTTGTGTTCTTGCCGAGATTTCTTCCTGAGATGCTAAAGGAATGAATGCAAGAAGAAGACACACAATTGTTCACCCGGTTCAAGGATTTAACGACCTCTACATCCGGTTAGGATCTTTGATCCCCAAAAGCTTCATTATCACTTTGTGTTTACAGATTACACAAGCTCATGTACCTTCCTTATCTTGTAGGTAACAAAGATGAAGAAGAACAGAGGATTAGCTTGTTGTTGTTTCGGAAACCAGATCGGCGCCTTCAACCACCGCCAACTCCGCCGAAGACAACTCCCGGAGAAGATAACCAAGATCGCTTCCACCGCAAGATCTCTCTTCTCTCTCTTGTATCTCTGTAAACGCTGATAAAAGCTTTGTAACAAACTTCTGTTACTTTCTCTCTCTTCTCTTGTAGAAGACGATGATCGACTGTTTATATATTGTGAATGGGTTTCTTATTGGGCTTCGCCTTTATTTTCCTTTGGCCCAATCTTTGTTGACCCACTAAACCGTAGCCCACACTATGAACTTTCTTTAACATTTATAAACAGACATTGACACGACTGGTTCCAGATCGAGACCAGAGAAGTCTGTCTGAAAGTTGAAGCAGCAAACTGAATTTTCATCAGAACATTTGGATTACTCAGATCTAAAACAACAATTGAGATGACTTAACTCCAACTGCAAATATCCGCAATGCTCTTTCAAAAAATGTCGATTACTTTCAAATAATGAGCTTCGAATCTCTCTTTGTGTAGCTGTAAAGGTTTTCTATTGATTCAGTGTCTATTATCATTGATCTTAAGAAGAAGAAGCTGTCTTCTTTTGACAAGCAAGAAAGCAGCAACAACTACTTGCAAAGCTGCCGCTACACCGGCGAAGAAAAACCCCACCGTCTTCCCCGTGTTCAGCTTCTGCTTCCGAGGCCGTTGATGATTTTGGTTCCTTCTCTGTCTCCATTTTTTTCTCCGCTGATGCTTCTCGTGAATCGCCTTGTTACTCTCGACCCTTACCGGAGGAGGCGGGAATCGTTGCGGCGGTGGAGTTAAGGAATGAGGCGGCGGCGGCGGTGGTGGAGAAATGGAGGAATCTTGTGATTGTGAGTCAACTAAGATAGAAGCGGAGACGAAGAAGACGAAGCACAAAAGAAATAGACTCAAACTCGGTAATGGTGGTTCCATGGATAGAAAACGCAAAATCTGAGAAATTCCAGGTGGATTCGAGAAAATTACAGAGGAATCGTAGTGAGATTTGAGGGGGGATAAAATAGAAAGCACACAGGAATCTGGAAATCTGCTCGTCAAAAATCTCAGAATTGTGAAATTAGGGTTCTCTGTCTGAACTTGATAGCTTCAGACAAAAATTGCGATCAGACAAAAAAATCTGGAAGCTGTTGAATATCTGCAAAATCAATAGTAGCTAACTGAGACAGTAATCTGAGGAAGGGGAAGTGAAAAAAGGATAAATTGATCTAAAGGAATCGATTTGAGAAGAGAGACGCAAAATCTGAAGATCTTCTTGAACGTTGACGTAAATCTCTGTTATGTTTCAATTCGGGCCTTTTTGATCTTCTTTAATATATTATTTGATCAATAAAGCCCATCATCACATTTTTTTTATATTTTTTTGGGGGATCGAACACACATTTTTTATACTGTATATGATATGCAGATGAGATTCCTATCGTGTTTTGAAGTTGATTAAAGGGGAGCTTGGGGAGGGGATCTGTATTTAAGAGAGTAAATATATTTGTTCCCAATATATATTGACACTAATACATTGACTATAGATATTAAGTTTCTTGAGAAACGGAAAGAGAAATGGGTACAATTTGTAGTTGTTGTGCATTTTTTTTTTTTTTAACTCAGATAATCCGGATTCGAGGGATCATGATCACTGACCAATGAGGATTCTGCATCGCTCTATGCAAAGGATTAGAATCGCCGACACTGAAAACCCGCATATCATCCAATATTACTGACTAATCTTAAGATTTAGAGAAACCATGTGAAAGTTCCGGTGGCCAACTCGAATCGAACCTAGATGGTGGAAGCCCACCTAGACATTCTTTTACCAACTGGACTAACTCAGTTTGGTTTTTGTTGTGCATTTGTATTTGAGATTTATGTATTTATCTATTTTTATAAATCAAACGACAATGTATTTATGTATTTGTATAGCTTGACACTAATCATAAAACGACAACGTATTTATACATACGATATAGCTTGACAACTAATCCATTGACTATATGCAATATATGTATTCATAAAACGTTATGTATTTGAAGGCTTTACAAAAATTCATTCTTCCAATATAGGACAGTTTTCCCTTTTTCTAGGTAACGACGATTGAAGACACAAACAATTTTGAGAGGATCTGATCCTCAAACGGATCAAACCGAATGAATATTTTCTTAGTGCTGTATACAAATATGAACCCATAATATAACTAAATAATGAATGCATAACAAAATAAATAAATGTTTTTATTAATTCATGGAATCATAATACAACCAATACAGCAATGCCCCCACCCCAATATAAGCGTAATAGGAAATAATGAAACTGTGAACTCCATTCCACGAAATACAAATCGAAATAAGTTATACAAAAAACTAGGTAGTAAACGAAAAAATACATAAATCTCAACAAGTTTATTTCAACAAGTTTGTAATATAATTACATTCAAGATGCAAGAATCGAAATAAGTAATACAATTGTTATGTTGCATATGTATAAATATTAAGTTTCTCCAAGAAATTGAGTGTTGTTGATATTTTTAACATCAACGGTCATGTAGAAGCTGGAGAAAGGATACGAGAGAAATCACGTCTAAGAGATCGACAGTTCTATGGCTCATGACAATAAAAAAGGGTTCTGAGAATCTGACATTTGCTAATTTGGATCCGAATGAGATAAAGACGTACACCCTAAAGAATGATTGGTTAAAAGGAAGACATATCATTAGTTCGGTGCAAAGTTGGGTGTTGATCTGTAAGGAAAATAATGTGCAATTACTATATGTCTTCTCTGGTGCGTTAATGGTGTTAACAAAGCTTGAGAAAGGGTTTGATCCGTTATTGTATGCATTCTCAAACAACAACCCATTTCACGAAAAGCTCAAATTTATCTTCTTCGCAAATATGTCAATAGTGAAATCGTTAGTATACGGATGAACATCCTCACGAGAGAGAACTTCCCTACACTTCTTGGTCTCCACTTGCAGCAGTATCCTCAACTTCTTCCACCATTTCAGCCTTCGATTCACATGACAGAAAAACATCGTTGCAAATTTCTTGGCTATATTGGACTGGGAGTGGGCAAAGAGAAACCGATCCGTTCGAGTTTGGGGTATTTGGAGAACATACCGTTATTGAGTAAAACAGACAATATGGAGTGTTGAGAGTAAAAATAGAAACTAGATGCTCCTAAAGGTGGAAGGAGAAGCATCCGTTAACGGTCCGTTCTTAGCATTTTGGTCATATACTGCCGTTTTGGATCTGAATTAAACCGTTTACTATAGACGAAATGCTTATCCTTCCATCTTTAGGAGTCTATAATCCCTATATCTAGTCTCAGCAATCTCAAACATTGATGAGATGATCTGGATTGAAAACAAATTATGCGTTGTTGACTAGGTTTTAAAAAGCGCGCCCTAGGCGCGCATAAGCGCCATCAGGTGATGGGTAGATTGCCTCAAGAGGTGAAGGCGAAGCGCGGTCCAGAAGGCACGCCTAAGGTGTGCTTTGGCTGAGGCAATGGGCGGTGGAGGCGAGCGCTTCTTGGAATAAGGCGTTCAATCTGTTGAAATCACTCGTTGAGGATCTCAATTCCTCTCACAACCCTGAGCTTCATGACATTGCCGATGTTCTGTTACAGAAACTTCTCACTCGTGTTTGAGAAGACGATCAAATTAACCCTAGTAAACCTTTTTTATAAACCCAACACCTGGTTCAATTTTAATTTATTTATCGACCTAACCGGTTTTGAAGGATTAAACCATGTTTGATACTCTATTTATCAAACAAAATCAATTACCGGTTCATTTTTTGATGAACCAGCTGAACTAATAAACCAATAAAAAAAATAATGAACCAATTTTGACCCATTCTTTTATAAGCTACGATAATTTTTCCCAATTTGAAAATCTGAAATCCCTAATTTTCAAAAACTAGCACTAAAGAGTAAGAGCTCGAAACCTAAAATCTTCACAAGTTAGAGCGTCTCGTATCCAAAAAGCGAGTGCCTCAGTACGTCTAGGCGCTCGAGCGCCATCGGAACCTTTAGCGCATGGACTCGCCTAACGCCATTTAAAACACATGTTATTGATAGAATGCATGAGTCGCAATAGTGTCTTGTGAAGAGAAACTATTTGTATTAGAATGTATTAGAATCACAACAAATGCACAACAAATACAAATCTCGGCTTCAGTTTTTCTCAAGTTATAGTGTCTTGTGAAGAGAAAAACTCGATTTGATGCTCTTGTGGTATAGTGCTTTTAGTATAGTGATACTCTTGCCGTATAATGCTTTTTAACTCTGCATATATACATATGTATCGCTTTAATTTTAATCAATTTGATGCTCTGCATATGTATTCTTGATGTCCTTCACCCATTAAACCTTGATAAATCATCATATTCTTGTCGATTTTGGTTATTTAATTTTTGTTTTGATATATATTCAAATAAAATAAAATAAATTATAGTGCAAAATATAGCAAGATTTTGAATATATTTTTTTCTTTTAATATATATGAATTGATTATTATTTTAAAATATATAATATTAAAAATAATTAAGGAATTAAATATTAAATAATCTCTTTAATGCAAAATATATACTTTCCATATTCTAATCAATAATTTTAAAAGACTATTATATCATTTCCTATTTCAATTATTTTTTATTATTTGTAATAGCATTTCATGTAATAACTTACAAAACAAAGTTCATTTTAAAAAATATCTTCTTAAATAATATTATAGAGATTTTAAAACTAGGATTTAACCAGCGCTAATTATAGCGCGGCGTAATTTTTTTAAAATAAATTGTTTTGAAATTCACAAAAATTGCTTTTATATGAATTTTACAATATAACTAATTAATGATTATTGATTATAAATAAAGTATATAATTTGTAATAATTTTTTTATTTAACCCGTTTTGTAGTGAACTAAAATATTATTCGGGCTAACCCGTAAAAACTTATAATCTTAAAAACATAACTCTAATATGCATCGTTAAAATACCCTAGTTTTTGTGGTTAGTTTACGAACTTTTAAAAAATATAGTTTTCTTGTATCTAACTTTTTATAAAATTAGTAAAATATTTTCAATATTTTCTGATATATATTAAAATAAAATATAATAAATTATAGTGAAAAATATAGCAAGATTTTGAATATATTTTTTTTTCTTTGAATATATATGAATTGATTATTATTTTAAAATATATAGTATTAAAAATAATTAAGAAATAAAATAATAAATAACCTCTTTAATACAAAATATATACTATCCATATTCTAATCAATAATTTTAAAAAGACTATTATATCCTTTCCTATTTTATTTATTATTTGTTATTTGTAATGGTATTTCATGTAATAACTTACAAAATAAAATTCATTTTTAAAAATGTCTTCTTAAATAATATTATAGAGAAGTCTCTCTATGATCGTTCACTAATGTTAAAGTAAATTCACGCCTTCGTTCCAAGCCCATATTCACATTTTCGGCTTCTCATAGAGGTATTGGTACTATCCCTATTGCTACACTTCATGCTCCTCGTATCTGATTGGTGATCTCTCAATTTAGTGATTTAGGATCTATGGGTTGTGTGGGTAACTCCAATGTGTTTTGCTTTGCTTAGTTAATTCTCAAGTGTGCAATGCAATTTATACTTTTGGTTTTGGATTTCAGATTTTGTTCATGAAATCTATGCATATATTGCGTGCTGGATACTTCCCTGTATTGATGCTGATATTGTGACTATTGAACAATTGCATCTACTACGGTGATTTCTTTGATTTGCTTTTGAGAAGCGGAGAAGAGAAAAAATGGCAAAGATGATAAACAAGACGCTCGCACTAACCTATATCTATTTACTTATCTACATTCTACTCTCTTCTGGTTATACTGTACAACAAGGTGAGTTCATAAGCTACTTTACTTTGTGAAGAGTGTATCTGATGCTTATGCACATCTGTATAGTTTGTGTATATGTTGAATTTTGCATGTCATAGAGTTATCTCCAAGCAAGAATATAAGGTGTGACTCGAAATGTTGTGCATATGAAATGAAACTATAGCCAAAGACCTTTGTATCCGGAAAGTTTAATTGTATACAAAAATCAGTTTTTATTGTATCTTTACATAAAATAATATATAATTTAGATATTCAAATTTAAATAATATTCTTATAATATAATAATACAAATGATAAACAAAATATGTTATTGTATTTTTTTTTATCAGAATCAATTAGGCTAAAATTTCAAATATTTGAACTTATTAAATATTTATATTATACGGTAATATGAACGGGTGGATTAGTATTATATTTTTATAATCACTGTCCTTTGCGGGTTGGTTTGTCAAAACATACAAGATAGTGAAATAATTCGAGGCATATTAAAATGACGGATTAACCCATTTTAACACTCATAAAAAATATTGGTTGTGTAGTAATCTAGATTCACATAATAATAAAGTTTACAATTATGATTACATCGATATATACTTAACTAACTTATATTCCTATTATACTAATATACACCATATAGAAATAGTTTATATAATAGTTTACATTTTTGTTAGATAACAAACGTTGCTATCATTTAAAGTTATAAAAAATCTCATAATTATGAAATTTTTCATTAAAATTAAAGTTAAACAATGTATATAAAATATATTGCCCGCACACAACACCTAAAAAAATATATAGAACTGAAATATATTTAATAGGTGTTGTGTGCGGTGCAATATATTTTTTATACATTGTTTTTTTGTATAAAACATCCCAATGGATAATTTAGGTATTTAAAAATATATTTAAAATAAAAAATAGAACTCAAAAAATAAAACATTCTTTATATAAGATGTTTTAGAGGTTTTTTTTTGTTTCAAAATATAAGATGTTCTCATATTTCAATGCAACTTTTACAGTTATTAAAAACCGTGTGACCAATTATATTCTGCAGATTTTTTTTTAATTGGCTAAATTATTTTTAATTTGTATATTAAATGATATTTTTTAAAGAAAAATAATTTTCTTAATCTTTGTGCTTTTAGCCAAAACATCTTATATAAAGAAACGGAGGGAGTATAACAAAACGGATCAAAAATTTGGGTAGCTAAAATCACTAATTTTGAATCATACATGTCATATGAAAAATATATTTTTTCATACAAAATAGAAAACATAAAAACAATAACAAATAAAAAATTGTCGCATGCCCTCATTTTGGATTAAAATTTTAGAAAACTATATAATATATTCTATATCAAAAAGAAAATTGTTAACAAATTATATCTAAACACATAATAAATATGTGTCTCATAATACAAAAATTAAATCTAAAAGAACCAATTATATCTAAACACAAAATAAATCCGTGTCTCATATTACGAAAATTAAATATACAAAAATAAATTATATTTAAACACAAAATATATGTGTCTCATATTACAAAAATTTAATCTACAGAAACAAATTATATCTAAACACAAAACTAAGCACAAATTATATCACAAAAGTTCATAAATAAAAAAAAATCCTGTCTTTTTTTAATTAATAGTAATTCAGGAATCACTTACGAAAGTGAATCACATGATTGATTGTGACTTTATATATTTCAAAATGCTGTCTTTTTTTAAAAACAGAAGTATATTATGATCATCTCTATAATATTATTTAAGAAGGTATTTTTAAAAATGAACTTTGTTTTGTAAGTTATTACATGAAATTTCATTACAAATAACAAATAATAATTAAAATAGGAAAATATATAATAGTCTTTTAAAATTATTGATTAGAATATGGAAAGTATATATTTTATATTAAGTAGGTTATTTATTCTTTTATTTCTTAATTATTTTTAATACTATATATTTTAAAATTATAATCAATCCATATATATTCAAATAAAACAAATATATAATTTTGCTATATTTTTCAATATAATTTATTATATTTTGTTCGAATATATATCAAAACAAAAGTTGAAAATATTTTACTAATTTTATAAAAAGTTAGACAAAATATTTTAGTTCACTGCAAAACGGTTATTTCCAGAGGTAGTTTTCCTGTGAGATTGTTTTGATAAACTAGCAACTGCGTGAGACTCTTAATCTTCCATATCTCAATAGGAATCTCACCCGAAAACCGGTTTTCGAAAAGCTCCAGACTTTCTAGCTTGTTTAGCTTACCTAACGCACTCGGTATCCCACCTCCGAGCTGGTTATTGTTCAGCTTCAATGTGTTTAAGCTGGTGCAGTCTCCGATTTCCGGGGGATACTTTCAAAGAGACGATTCTCGGAAAGGTTAAGAATTGTAAGATTCTTTAACATACCCAATGATGAAGGGATTTTACATGATAAGTTACTTTTCACAATGACTAAAGCGTCAAGACTACTGCAATTGTCTAATTCAGGAGAAACACCGCCTTCGGATTGATTGTATGACAAATCTAAAGTCACCAAATTCATGCATTTGGTTGAACCAAACCGAACTGTTCCTCTGAGGTTGTTGTTAGCCACAAAGAGGTCAGTGAGATTCTCTAGGAGATTGAGACTTTCAGGCAATGAACCAACTAACTTGTTCTTGTGCAAATACAGAATCTCTAGCTTACTGCAATTTCCAATTGACTCAGGGATTGTACCAGCAAACTTTTGCTTATGTTCCTCTGAGGCTAATTTTGTTTATATTTTTCTTATATTTTGCTTATGTTTTGCTTTTATTTTGTTTTTGTTTTGATTAATTTTGCTAAATTTTTTTTCGTAATTCAAAATTTTCAATAGCTATAACATATTAATAAAATAACAAAAATAGATTATAGGTAAACTTATTATGGAACTTAATTTGATGTTCGCAAAAAATAGTTAATATAATTATTTTCAATTTATAGAGTTATATCATTGTAATGACACTATGAATAATTAAGTTTTGTTTTATAAAGAATAAGAAATATCATATGTTACTCGTAGAGAGCACCTTTGAACTCTGTATTTTATAATGTCATCTATACACATTGCGAATTTGTGACATGATCATCGTATAATAATTGCACTTAACATTGATTTGATTGTAATTTATGTGCTAGTTATGTTGGCCAGGAGGGCATGTGCTAGGTATTTTTTTCCCTTTTTCCTTTGCATTGACCTTAGTCGTCACCACGATGTCGTTTTTAATGGCAACATATTCATCTTTTTCTTTTTCCTGCAATCGCAAAGGATGTTTGGATTCATTTCATAATATTAACAAAAACATGCTAATAGCTCTTTAAACAGGAATAAATTTCACTAATCTACTCAAAAGACGATGTTTATTTGTATGAATATGAACAATTTATAACATGATCCTTATTGTCATCCAAGCGTAATTTGATTTTCTAAAACTAACTATCGTGATTGCAAAATTTTATTTACTTCAAACAATTTTTTTTAGCTAAATACTAGTCCCCTAACTCAAAAGATTTATAAAGATAAAATAATTAAAAAAACATACATACAACAAGCGCTCATAAAAATGTTAATATGTATATCCAAAAATTTCAACATCTTTTCATATTTTAAAAACATAAAAGATTGAATGACTCCCCTTAATTAGTCTCCACGCGCGCATCACCAATTTATATAACGAAATTGATAATCCCATATTAATCCAAAATCTATACTATATAAAAGCAACTAATTGAAGCTGCTCAGGCTATCCACATCAGCTCAAACAAAAGATCTCGAGAAGATGCCACATGGTATTATCGTCAAAGGCTTGATCCCATTCCATTTTTTCTATGGTTTCTTAAACGCTCCCAATCCTTCACTTAATTGTAACGATGAGTCGATGATTCATCTTCCTCAATTAATTCTTTCTATCAACTATTTACTCTCAAATCAATTTCTCTTCCAATCGTCACTTTCTCTCTCCAATCTAACTCTGGTAAAACAAATACTTATCAGAGTTGCATGGAAGAGAAGCGGCCAGGGAGAAGAAGAAGGTCATGAAGGAGCGCAGAAGCGAGAATAATAAGATGGTGGAGTAGAGCAGGATCGTCGTCCTTGGACCTCAGTAGCAGTAAGGTAACCCAAAAAAACTAATCCAATTAGTCGTTAACCTAAACTCTAAAAATATGACGATGCCTCTCCATCGGAATTTGATGAAATTCTCAAGCTTCAGAATAATTGGATCAAATTCTCTTCCAACTTCCCGCTGATAACACCATATTTTACTTGTTTTTAAGACTTTGTTTTCATAGGTTTTAATCCCACATTGTATAGTTTTGGGATCTTTTCATGCATTTGAGTCTCATTTAGTTTTAACTTGCATTTTAGAAATCCTAGATAGTTTTGTGTCGTTTTTGGCTTGCTGGAGCATTTTTCAGGTGTTTAGGAGTGCTTGGAGCAGCTTGGATCAAATGAGACACTTGGAGTTCGAAGGAAGATCGAAAGAAGATCGAAAAAGGACAAAAAGAAGCAAAATACACATAGGATCGGTTACTAACCGATCCCGATAACCGATCAAGATTTCCTGATCAAGACATGTGCCTGAAAGATCCAACCGGAAGAACACCTTGCCCTTTGAATTAGACTGGGAACTCTTAACGAAAGTTGTTAGAAATTGAGTTAGCTTTCTAATGGAAGTGGTTTCATGTCATTCTCATCAGCGGTTCGTGAGATGCGTTTGATTTACTGAAGACATGTCATTACCGGAAAATGCAACGGCAATCCGAAGCAGCTGAAAGATTATGTCGGATGGAAGCCTTCCCGTACCCAGTTTAATCTCAAATTTGGACACCAGATAGAAAATTGAGTTAGCTTCGCGTGAGCTTTGGATTTGTGTCATTCAGGGCTGTGGTTCGAGAGTTATGGCCAATATAGTGAAGACATGTCAAGCAGAAATCGTCTAACCGATCGACAAGACCGATGGCACAATTTTAACAAGCGGGATCGGTTATAACCGATCCCCGTAACTGATGCCGTCACTTTTACTGCCCATTTTTGTACTTAAGTCATTTTTACTCATTAAAAACATAAGTCGTCTTCATTATTTTTGTGTGTGCGACCCAAGAACTTCTCTAGAGTTTCTTGGGTTGATCTTCATGTATAATCCACACTTTTGAAGATTTCTTCACTCTTGTTTCATATTATCTTTATTTGATTCTTCTTTTATCTTTTAATCGGTTTAGATTTGTGATTTTTGTTGTTTCTGTGAGTTGACTTTTATTTTCTGGGTTTGTGTTCTTCATGTTCTTAGTATGTTCTTGGTGTTCTTGTGAATAGCTTTTTGTTGGATCATGATTAGACTTGATTTGGATGGTTTGATGATTTCTTGTTGATGTTTAGGCTTAGATACTCATTTGTTCACATGTTTAGAAGTGATCTTAATGCTAGAGTTGACTTGATCACTCAATTTCTAGATCATGGTCGATTTACACTCGAGAGAGGTTCGGTAGATCGTCTAGAAGATTTCTAAACGTGCTTTTCATTCTTAACCGTTAGCCATCGTGATTAAGGTGAATTGTTGGCTTAAAAAGGACCTACGTTTTATGCTTGTTGATAATTTGGTTGCAATTGAGAGATTAGCTAATTTGAATTATCAACAAAGGGTTTAGCATCACGAGAGTGAGTTAAGCTATTCTTGTGTTCCTTGCCAAAGAATGAATTTGCATTGAATGTTTATGCATCACTAGTAATTTGTCTTGATGGTTTGATGATGGTGATTTTGGATGATCTTTGTTAATTCTTTCACTTAGGTTCTTAGGTTGATTCTTAATGCTAGACTTGACTTGGTAAACCGAAGTTTAGAACTGCACCTAGATTAGGTAGTTCTAGTTTGACATGACAAACCGAACTAGAGTTACACCCTAGGATTTTTGGTCTCGTCCCATGCTTTAGGGAAGAGATTCGAGTAAACGGTGTTAGTGCTAGATTAGGTTTATTCATTCGAGTCTTGAACCTAGGCATTTCACACCCGAGAGGAGTTAGATGAATTGCTTGAACCGAATCTTTTGCGAGCTTTACGTATCATTCACAATTGGCAATTGTAGTTTGATGTGTTTAGTGAACTAAATGGACTTGTGATTAATGCTCATCGATTATCATTGATTGCAAACGAGAGTTTAGCTTAATCGGGTAATCGATGAAGAGATTGATACCACGAGAGTGGATTAGTCTTATGCTTGTATTCCATGTTCTAAGATAGCATTTAATGCTTCCGAATTATTCATTGTTTAATTGTTAATCGTCTCTTTGATTGTTTAAGCCATGATCCAACGTTTTCTCTTTTTGTTTTATTTTCTTCCTTTTATTTTCTTTCGTTTATTTTATTTCTTGCATTTTGATTTCTTTCTTCTCTTCTATCTTTTTGTATAAAAACGTTTTTGCTCTAACTTAGTTTGTTTCTCGTATCTTTGATGTGTAATCTTTATTCTCTGTGGGATCGATCCTAAAGTGCTACATCGACATACCGTTATAATTGCGGTAGTGTGCGCATTAGGTTAATTGGTGCGGGTATAAAAACACACGAACATCACCCGCTAATTCTGAATAATTGGATTCACTTTTATGTTTTGATTTAAGCAAAATGATATTTGTATTGCGTTTCTGTTGTAAAGTACTGATTAATCATCTACGCTATTTGGGGCAGTGAACAAGGGCATCCATGACTTTCACCCATTAAACCGATAAATCATCATATTCTTGCCCATGAGCCAATTTCCTGAAACTGGCTCGCAATTAATTTTAATTTTTAAAATAAAATTATAAATGCTGGCAATGAAATATGTATCTCTATAATATTATTTAAGAAGATATTTTTAAAAATGAACTTAGTTTTGTAAGTTATTACATGAAATACTATTACAAATAACAAATAATAATTGAAATAGGAAATGATATAATAGTCTTTTAAAATTATTGATTAGAATATGGAAAATATATGTTTTACATTAAAGAGGTTCTTTATTATTTAATTTATTAATTATTTTTAATACTATATATTTTAAAATAATAATCAATTCATATATATTCAAAGAAGAAAAATCTATTCAAAATCTTGCTATATTTTTCACTATAATTTATTATATTTTACTTTAATATATATATCAAAACAAAATTTAAAAAATATTTTACTAATTTTATAAAAAGTTTAACACAAAAATTATTTTTTTTAAGAGTTTGTAGACTAACCACAAAACTAGAATAATTTAACGGTGCATATTAGAGTTATGTTTTTAAGATTATAAGTTTTTGTGGGTTAGCCCGAATAATATTTTAGTTCAATGCAAAACGAGTTAAATAGACAAATTATTACAAATTAATAGCTTTATCTATAATCATTAGTTAACTATATTGTAAAATTAAGATAAAATCAATTTTCTTAAATTTCAAAATAATTTCTTTAAAAAAATCCTAGTATATTTTTGATTACATCGTGGCAATGAAATATTTATTTCCCAAGATTTCCATATTTACAGTATTTAGGAAATTTGTGCACGCTAATAAAATGAGTATAAGAACCCTACGCTCCGTCTTCTTTCTCGTCTCACAAATCCTTTCATATATAAAACTTCCATAAAACTCTCATCAACTCAAGCTTAGGGTTTCCAGACCCTTTTCTAATTTAGCTCATACTCCCAAAATCCGATCCTCCTTGTTGTACCATAATCGCCAAGTTCCTTACTTCTGGTAAGCCCCTCGAGCGAAACTCACTTAAAGATTCGCGTCTTTTTCTTTTTTCCCGCATCAAAATCCGACACGGTGAAGCGGAGCTAGCTTCGGACTCGGTGACGATACTAATTTTGAGGCATTGTTTGACTTATATTCAATAAACGGACAGGATTTCAAATCTGGGTTTTAGGTTTGGGTTAACAATGGATGACCTTGAAAAGGCAATACTAATTAGCTTTGAATCTGGTGCTGTCGATTCGGCGTTAAAGTCTCAGGCGGTTAGTTATTGTCAGCAAATCAAAGAAACTCCATCTATATGCAGCATATGTGTCGAGAAGCTCTGGTTCTCTAAGCTTGTCCAAGTACAGTTCTGGTGCCTGCAAACGCTGCAGGATGTTTTACAGATGAAATACGGATCCATGAGCTCAGATGAGCAGAGTTATGTGAGGAAGTCTGTTTTCTCAATGGCGTGTTTGGAGGCTCTTGATAATGAGAATGCTGTAAGGGTTGTGGAAGGACCGCCATTTGTTAAAAACAAGCTTGCTCAGGTTTTGGTTACTTTGATCTATTTTGACTACCCTTTGATTTGGTCGTCAGTGTTTGTTGATTTTATGCGTCACCTGAGCAAAGGGGCGGTTGTGATCGACATGTTTTGTCGGGTTTTGAACGCTTTGGATGATGAGCTGATTAGCTTGGATTACCCCCGGACACCAGAGGAGATATCTGTCGCTGCTCGAGTCAAAGATGCAATGAGGCAGCAATGTATCCCTCAGATTGCTAGAGCATGGTATGACATTGTATCATTGTACAGGAATTCCGATCCTGATCTTTCTGCTACTGTCTTAGATTGTATGAGAAGATTTGTGTCTTGGATTGACATTGGTTTGGTTGCAAATGACGCATTTTTTCCGCTACTGTTTGATTTGATTTTGTCGGACGGATTGTCTGATCAAGTCCGCGGTGCAGCAGCTGGGTGTGTCTTAGCCATGGTCTCTAAGCGGATGGATCCCCAGTTAAAACTGCCTCTTTTGCAGACCCTTCAAATAAGTCGTGTTTTTGGTTTAGTGTCAAAAGATGTTGATTCAGAACTGGTATCAAGAGTATCTGCTTTGCTTACCGGCTATGCTGTTGAGGTTCTAGAATGCCATAAGCGGTTGAACTCAGAGGACACCAAGGCAGTCTCCATGGATTTGCTGAACGAAGTTCTGCCATCAGTTTTTTATGTCATGAGGAACTGTGAGGTGGATTCTACTTTTAGTATCGTCCAGTTTCTCCTGGGTTACGTTTCAACTCTCAAAGGCCTCCCTGCACTAAAGGAGAAGCAACTGCTCCACATTACTCAGATTCTTGAAGTGATTAGAATTCAGATTTGCTATGATCCTATGTATCGTAATAACCTTAATTCACTGGATAAAATTGGGTTGGAAGAGGAAGATAGAATGTCCGAGTTTAGAAAAGATCTCTTTGTCTTATTACGTACAGTGGGACGTGTTGCTCCTGAAGTTACTCAGCATTTCATTCGGAACTCTCTAGCAAATGCTGTTGAATCCTCATCCGAGCGAAATGTTGAAGAAGTAGAAGCTGCACTTTCACTTTTGTATTCACTTGGAGAGTCTATGACGGAGGAGGCCATGAAAACAGGATCTGGATGTTTGAGTGAATTAATTCCGATGCTCCTGACCACACAGTTTCCTGGTCATTCTCATAGACTAGTTGCACTAGTGTACTTAGAAAACATAACAAGGTACATGAAGTTTATTCAGGAAAATTCCCAGTACATTCCCAATGTTCTTGGTGCTTTCCTTGATGAAAGGGGTTTGCATCACCAGAACGCTCATGTGAGCCGTAGAGCTTGTTACTTGTTCATGAGAGTCGTGAAATTGTTAAAATCAAAGCTTGTTCCATTCATTGACAAGATCCTGCAGGTAAGCTTGTTCGATAATCGATACCCATTTCTGTAAATCTGATTTATATGTTTAATTAATTTTTTTGTGTAACCAATATAAATGTTTGGGGAAAATCAGAACCTCCAAGATACGTTGTCCCAGTTGACGACAATGAACTTTGCATCAAGAGAACTTTCAGGAACTGAAGATGGCAGTCACATTTTTGAGGTTATGACGTGCCCCTTGAAGCTGTTGCTTTCATATACGTACTTCTGAGTTGGAAAAGAAACTTGTTTTAGAACCTTCAACTAAAATCTCTATCTCCCAATGTGATTTACTGTAGGCCATTGGCTTAATCATAGGGTTGGAGGATGTCCCAGCTGAAAAGCAGTCAGATTATCTGTCTTTACTGCTTACCCCTCTCTGTCAACAGGTTTTGGTTCCTACTATTCTCTTGTTTGCATGACACTATTTTGCATTGTTTATGGCCAAATGTTCTCAGATTCTTTCCATATGATTGTACCAGATTGAGAAAGGACTTGTGGAGGCAAAAGTCACAAGTGCCGAAGAGTTTCCTTTAAAAATTGCTAATATCCAGTTTGCTATTGTGGCAATTAATGCTCTCAGCAAGGTTTGTGCTCCTTCAATCTAGTTTTTCCAGAAAGACATCTTTCTGTATGCATCTTTCTGTATGTGAGATTTGTTACTTGTACATCGAATTTTGGCCTCTTCTGGGCTTGCCCTTACACTTTTGTTTGATATCCAGGGCTTTAGTGAACGTCTTGTTACTGCGAGCCGTCCTCGAATTGGTCTCATGTTTAAGCAGGTTTGTATAAATGATGTGTTTTTTTCCCCTCTTATGAATTCTGTAGATCACTATATAATTCACTGTCCTAATTGAAGCTGCTCTTTCTTTTCTAACAATTGGTAACCTTCTTCGTAATGTAGACACTAGATGTGCTTCTAAGGGTTCTGATTGAGTTTCCAAAGGTTGAGCCTTTGCGGAGTAAGGTATGAGTTTAGTTGTATGTTAATAAGTAGATATATTGTGACCAGTAGTGTCACATATTCTATTCTATTAAAATAATGATTCACAGTTGGGTGATTAGCAAGTTCCACTTCTCTGCAGGTCACATCATTCATACACCGTATGGTTGATACCCTTGGATCCTCTGTGTTTCCGTATCTTCCCAAGGCTTTGGAACAACTACTTGCTGACAGTGAGGTATTAATTTCAAATCTCATCTTATATTTGTTCAATGCTCCACTGCTTTCGTTTCCTCAAAATAAAAATTCGTTGAAACTCCTATGGTTCACTTGCTTCTCTGGGAGTAATACCTACTGATCAGGATACTTCATTTTGTGCAATGATACCGGGATGAGCAAATAATAGTTTGATAACTTTTTCAACAAACTAATTTTACTGTGTTCGCATGGTATTGCAGCCAAAGGAAATGGTTGGTTTCCTGGTATTACTCAACCAGCTTATCTGCAAGTTCAACAGTTCTCTCCGTGATATACTGGAAGAAGTATATCCGGTGGTTGCTGGTAGGATTTTCAATGTAATTCCAAGAGATGGGTTCCCCTCACGCCCTGGAGCTGTTACTGAGGTATTTTGTTTGATTTTCCTTTTTTAACTCAATTTGTAATCTTCATGCATCATGCATGATTTCCTTACAATAGTAAATTATAACCTGGTGATGTCGACATGTCGTAGCATCCTTTATATCCACATTTATAAATCCTTTTTTTTTCTGTGTAGGAAATGAGGGAATTGATAGAGCTTCAAAGGATGCTGTACACATTTCTTCATGTGATGGCAACACACGATCTCTCTTCTGTATTCCTTACCCCTAAAAGTATGCCGTATCTAGATCCGATGATGTACCTGCTTTTGAACACTTCTTGTAATCACAAGGATATTACCGTCCGTAAGGTTTGTAACACTTACCCTTTGGTTACACTTTCACACACTTTTGATGATCTTTTTTGTTCGCTTACTTATAACACTCTTCTTTTATTGTTTGCCATAAAATAGGCATGCGTGCAGATATTTATTAGGCTTATTAAAGATTGGTGTGCCAAGCCATATAGTGAGGAGAAGGTCTGCCTGCTAAAATAATCTTATTCACTTTCTTTTCTTCATGGAAGAATCACAAATGTCATAATGAATAATTGTTTGCTTTCAGGTTCCAGGTTTTCAGAATTTCATGATCGAAACTTTTGCAACAAACTGCTGTTTGTACAGTGTACTCGATAAATCCTTCGAGTTCAATGATGCAAATACTGTAAGCATAAGAAACTTGAATTCTCTTTTCTTTTAGGCGTTTTATCTACCAGTTGCAGTTGTATAAACTGGAGAATTATTTCCACAACTTGACTAGATTTCTTCCTTTGATGAACACAGCACGTCTTGTTCGGGGAAATCATCACGGCTCAGAAAGTGATGTATGAAAAATTTGGTAATGCATTTCTCATGCATCTTATGTCGAAAACTTTTCCATCAGCACATTGTCCACAAGATTTGGCGGAGCAGTATTGCCAAAAGTTGCAGGTTCGAGAAGATTTTTTTTACTCCTTTAAAACAACCATGACAATAGATAACAATGGCCTTGTCCTGTGCTTAAACATAGTTTCTCCTTGTCATGTTTGGTATTCAGGGTAATGATATTCGGAGCCTCAAGTCATACTACCAGTCCCTTATAGAAAATCTCCGGCTTCAACAAAACGGGAGTCACGTTTTCAGATAGCATTCAAAATACAGATAGTTCCATAGAAAGGTTTCTCAGGTCAATTCTGGTACGAGCTGGCAATGTGAACTCTAAAGGTTCGACAACAAAGCTCCCTTTCTTAAATTTCTACATTAAAGGATTGAAGCAATCAATGTCTTTGATATATAATGTTTAGTATCTCTGTAGGTTTCTCCAGATGTAAATATTATTGTCAATGTCTACTTCAGAGGCAACAAGGTTCGTTCTCTCACCATCCACCAGCTCAATCTTGTCATACTGATGATGTTGATTTTAATTATATGTTTTTTTTTCTTTCAAATCTACAGTTGTAACTTACGAAAGAAATATGTTATTGATTCTCTCTCCGAAGTAGTTTACTCAAACCAATGCCTTGCAAGTTCATCATCCAGTGCAACACTCCGCGCAAATTCGATGTTTTATTTGTTATTTTGCCCTTCGTTGTGGGATTTTTGTGTCTATAAAGCCTCCTCTTTTTGTCCTATCCCCAAATTTTGTTGATTATGAATTTTCTGGCTCCTGTTTCTTGTCCATGAAAATACTTAAGAAATTTCTGAGATGAAAAACAAAACTTTGATTATTTAATACGAAATGATTATTATTAGTTATAGCCTCAAATTTTGATTATGTCATAATTTTGTAAAGAAGAAGGTGAAGCAAGGAACCTTTTATCAAATATACATGGCTATAGATAGAATCTTTTATCTTTCAGTAAAGACCATTTTTGTTGGTTGCACTTGGAGAATCCTACAGTAATCAGATTCTTCCTATTTCAACTGCAACTGTTGTCTTCTTCTTTCTTTGATTCCATTCATCATCTTCTTCTGATTTCGCCTCATCCTATTTGAAAAATGTAGCACATGATGATGAATTTGAGCATCTGTGTCTCCGTTTTCGGTATCGAGCTTGATGATGTGGTGAGTGTGAGTGTTGTGTTTTCTGCTTCGTCAAACGTTTTGCTGCTTTTTTCGATACTCTCTCTCTGATTATAGTTTTTCAGAAAGCGTCTTTATAGAGAGAGAGTAAAAGATATTTTAGAGAGAGAGTAAAAAATCTTTCTCCGTTAGGAAAAAAAAAAACAAGAAAGATTTTTTTTATAACGGAGAATTAATAATATAGCCAAAATTGTATGGCAAAATTAGACCTGAATCAACATATTTTAATTTTTTTTAAAACAAAAGTAGACTAATATGTAGAACCTAAACTCTAAATCTTATAGTCCTAAACCCTAAATCTGTAACTCTAAAAACCTAAACACTAACTCTCTTAATGTTTAAAAACTGCAGTCTATTTTTAAAAATTTAGTTTACTTTTTTCTAAATATCTTTTTTTGAAAAAGAATATAAATTCCAAATAGTTTGCTTTTTAAGGTGTTGTTGAAAAGGTCTATGAGGCGGACAAGATTGTTCGGCACTTAGCCTTGTATGTGTGTATGCACAGACGTAATATGTTGAAGTATAAAAAAACATTATTTTGTGGCCGCGAGATTTCAAATCAGAAAAGGAACTTAACGAGTTTAATTTCTTTACGGTTATTGTGTTTTGTATGTATTTAAAAACAAGAACATTAAGAGAGCAAAGATAATCAATCACGTGTATAGAAAAAACATTATTTTATTAGAGCAAAGATAATCAAAATATATATATTTTTTCATTGGTGCATTTGATTTACATGGATATTTTATTAGAGCAAAGATAATCAATCACGTGTATAGGTTTTGTATGATTATCTTTGCTCTAATAAAATATCCATGTAAATAAAATGCACCAATGAACTTCAGAAAAGCAAAATGGACCAAGAACTTCAGAAAAGCAAAATGGACCAAGGTCAAAAGCAACCTCTAATTGATGATGCCGGCTGCCACAAAATCAAACCTCACTTTAATATTTTATTTTCAAAATTGGGATCCAAAAATTCTCTTATATATATATATATTGAAACACCTGAAATCATGATTACATTTCTCCTTTTTTCGTTTTTAAATCTTACATACACATATCATCTGGTCTTTTTCGTATGTTAAGAAGAAAATATTGAAGTCAAAAGGTTTTTTTTTACATTCAAATTCAATATTTCACTGCTAATTTGTAAAATGTTTCATACTTGAGAAAATAAGAATATTTTCGTCAATTTTTTTTTTTTACTTTCTATTATTATTTATTACTTTCCGGTCTGATTTAATTAGATGCATTCACCTCATTCACATTATTCTTATAAAATATCCATATATAGTTCTGTAATGATTCAAGTCTAGTGACACTTGAAATTCCAGGTCAAATTAATTAGTTAGACCAACCAAGTTAGTTCAGTTTGGGTTCAATTTCAATTATATTTTGAAATCATATATTGATATATACCATCTACATCACTGTTTAAACAAAACAAAAAGAAAATAAATATTTGATCATGATAATATGATATAATAACAGTTTACGTAACAAAGTTTACGTTTGCTACTTCTCTAGAAGCAATTGATAAATATCTGAGTACATCTAATGATAATAATTTTTTTACTGACTTTTTTAACCAAAACAAAAAGTTTTTACTGACTAAATAGATTTGTGAAATTTGAAGAATATCTACGTCACGTGCTAAATGTGTCACTGAACTGTTAGAGCAAGATCATCGGGTTGTCTCAATAAAATAAAATGAAATATCCACCAATAAAAATAAAATAAAAAGAGAAAAGGAGAATAATGTCTCAAAAAAATTGAGACATCCTCGAGCTGATGTATCAGTTTTTGATTGGTCCAATTTTTTTTAAAAAAATTAATTATAGAATTTTGAAAAAAATAAGATTTTTATTTTGAGACACTTTTAAAAATGTTTCATGGATGCAGATGCCTTTAGTACAGTTCACATCTTTTTTTCCTCCCCTTATAAGGATAGTTCACATGTTCATTTGAGCCAACTTTTTTTTTTTTGGGGCAAACATTTTTTAGCCAACTTTAAAGGCTTTTGATCACTATTATTTATCAATTTCTCATTAATTTATAAACTTGAAGAAAAACGAGAGACTAGGTGCGTGTTACTACATATTTTTTAAAAAAAAAAAAATTAGACGAAATTTTCACACAACAAATTGGAAAAAAGTTGTTGCCCTGTCGCTTTTCAGAATATTTTAAAATGTTGAAAAATAAATGAATGATAATGAGCAAATTGACCTTAACGAAAAGCAAATATCGGTTCGCTTCGTATTAAATAATATTTATTGGGAAAAGTATTGTGCCTTATCTCATACGGCCACCACGTAGTAACATAACCAATTTAGATTTGATTCAAAAATAAAATACAAAACAAAATTTTGAACATATATAATTTTCTTGCGCATGCAACCATATTTTGTGTATGAGTATGACACGACACGAGCATATTTAGTGGAATTCTACAATTATATTATCATTTTTAATTATGAACACAAAAATGACTGATCAATATGATCTAATGAGATTTTTATAAATGACAGGTTCCGTGTGATACGTGAATAAATTATATATATTTAAATTCTAAATTGATAATTCACATATTTAATTATAACTCATATAATTAGATTTTAAATTAAAACTTTTGTTTAGTTATCCAAAATTATGTTTTGTGATTAACAATTACAAAAAAAACAAAATTGATTCATATTATTCATCAACAATCTTTTTAAATGAATGAGAGGGTTAGAAAAAAAATTTAAAATCTTATTATATAGATATTTTATTTTATTTTTGATTTTCTTAGTTTCCATTTCTAAACACAATATTTTTTTGGTTATTTTGTTTGTTTAAGAATAAATAAATAAAAATTGAAAAAAATATATTATTATATTAACATATATGTCACGATCTAAATTAATAATGACACATATTACGATCTGATGAATTATAATTATATTATATATTATAGGAGCACGTTTAGCTTTATATAATGAGAAAAAGAACAATTGTTTTAATTCTTTTTATTATTCGCAATAGTAGGATTTTAGCAACAACAAAAAATCGCTTAGTTGGAAATAAAATACAATTGACCGACTTTTTTAAATATATATATATATATAATATTTTATTTGCTTTTAACAACTCAGCCTAACGGAGAAAACAAAGGATACCATTGTTCCAAGTCAATGGTGTGGCCAAAGCCACAGGTATTCCAACTTCACAGAGAGAAAGAGACAGAAAATAATCCAACTTATTATTATTATTGAGAGAACTAACATAATATATTTAGCAGAAGCAACATTCTTCTAGATGAAAATGAATATATGATACATATATAACCATTTCATTAACAACTTACAAGTGTATGATAATGCCAACAAGCAAAAAAAGAATGAGATGGCTTGAGATAGTCAAAGAACTTTGTAATAGACCCAAAATTGCCTCTGAAAATGTCTCCTGCACATTATAATAACACACATCTAAGGTACATATGTTATCAGAAACTATTGCAAAATTATCATATAACATACCAAAACATTAAATTGGAATGTTTGTTCCAAAAAAAAAAAAAAATGGAATGAAAAAAAAAAGGTAAAAAGATCAAGGAAAGTATTAATTGGAATAATAATAATAATAATAATAGAAACATAAAGTTTCTTTTTAATAGTTCATGATTTTATGCAACTTCATGAAAAGAGTTTTGTTTCAAAATTAAAGTTTGAAATTGAAAAAATAATTAAAAAAAAAAGAGTGAGTTTAAGAAAAATCTTACTCATTTTCAAATATTATTCACATTTGATTATGCTTTAGTGGCTAATGCCTCCTTCACATTGGATGGCTTTTTAAGACTACAGACTTACTATTTGGGGTCTTCACCAGTCTCTTTCTCTCCAATTTCTCACTAGCAGCCCTTTTCAAAGAAGTTTCATCATCTCCTATATATTCAGATAAAGAAAACCATTAGAGAGACAAAAAAAATATTGTGAAAGAAACAGAGAGAGAGAGAGACTCTTTCAGATGAAACCAATGAGATTTTCTTGGAAGAATATATGTCTTCCCATAAGCTGCATCAACAACACAAACCAGAAGAGTACAACAAACCCATCAAAGGAAAGACTTCTTATGCTCTCCAGACAAACCTCTGTTCGAAACAGAGTCTACTTGTCGGATTTCAGCAATTCAACCATCTCACTCAACGACTTCTCAAACTCTTTCCTCATAGACATTCACATCTTCACCTATGAAGAGCTCAAAACGATCACACAAGGCTTCTCAAAGTATAATTACCTCGGTGAAGGAGGATTTGGGGAAGTCTATAAAGGGTTTCTTGATGAAGGCCTCAAGACTAGTTTGAAAGCTCAGCCCGTTGCTGTCAAGGCCTTGAAACCAGAAGGTGGACAAGGCCATAGAGAGTGGTTGGTAATGATTTTTTCTCCATCTGCATATTGATTGATCACATTTCAAGTACTATATTTCAGCTCATATGAGAATGGGATCATAATAAGTCAATAAAAACGTTTGTTTGACATTATGCAGGCTGAAGTTATAATCCTTGGTCAGTTGAAGCATCCACATCTTGTGAACTTGATAGGATACTGCTGTGAGGATGATCACAGGCTTCTAGTTTACGAATACATGGAGCGAGGCAATCTAGAAGAACATTTATTTCAAAGTGAGTCGGTTAAAAGACATACAAGAATCAAATATAATTGTGATAAAGAGAGATGCAGATTACTAACAATACGAGTACTGTTTGGTGCAATGCAGAGTATGGTGGAGCCTTGCCTTGGCTAACAAGAGTGAAGATTCTGCTTGGTGCTGCGAAAGGCCTTGAGTTCCTTCACAAAGAAGAGAAACCTGTCATTTACAGAGATTTTAAGCCTTCCAACATCCTCTTGAGCTCGGTAATTCGAACGCTTCTCTTCGTGTTTTCCATTTCAATATAACCTATTGTCATTTTCAAATAACTTAATCTCATATCTGAAACTATCAGGACTACAGCTCTAAGCTTTCAGATTTTGGCTTAGCCACAGATGGATCAGAGGCAGAAGACTCAAACTTTACCAAAAGTGTAATGGGCACAGAAGGATATGCAGCTCCAGAATACATCTCAGCAGGTTAAAGAACATAGCAACAAGGCTACTTGTCATAAAGAAACCGCCATTACATTCATCGCTTACATGTTTCTTGGTGCATTTCAGGTCATTTGACGACTATGAGCGACGTGTTCAGTTTCGGGGTGGTGCTTTTGGAGATGCTAACAGCTAGAAAGGCAGTAGAGAAGTATCGGTCACAGAGAGGGAGGAACCTAGTGGAATGGGCGAGACCCATGTTAAAGGATCCCAACAAGATTGAAAGGATCATAGACCCGAGTCTCGAAGGGAGATACTCGTTTGAAGGCATCAGAAAAGCAGCTGCTTTGGCTTACCAGTGCCTGAGCCAAAACCCTAAGTCACGACCCACTATGACCGCTGTGGTCAAGACCCTTGAGCCAATTCTAGACCTCAAAGACATCCAAAACGGACCGTTTGTGTACATTGTTCCGGTCGTAGATGCAAATGAAGTTCATGACATCAAATGTAAGGATGATGTCAAAGTTGTAAAGGAGGAAACAGAGGAAGAGGCAAAAGTCTGCCCACGACATCGAGCAGGTCGAAGGAAGAGACGTAAACACAAGGCAATGAAGTCTCGCGCCGTATTTTCAGACACTACTCTGTACAAGAGTCTAGGAACCAGTTTATACTCCCCGGCAGAGTAATTAATCGCAAGATTGAATTATTTAAATTTTTCTACAGGTGTAGATATTAGGAAACGATAGTATACAGGGGAAATACAAAAAAAAGTTTGTATTAGATAAATGAAAATACCATAGGATTCCATGAAAATTATGCAGATGTTGTGATAGAAACGTAGCTTAAAAAGTGAGCTACATAGATATTTTATCAGTCAATTTTTAAAAAAAAATTGTAACCACAGATGTATAAGTCTGAGTTGTATGCGTGTTCAAAAGGGACAGTATTACTTGGAAATTTTTTTCACCAAAAAGGCTCAACATCAAATCCGAAATTGACTGTACTTCACCAACAAAGAAATTTAGTGGTGTAAGCTTATGTTCCTAGTCAATGTTTTAGAATCTGTTTCAGACAAAACAGATGAAACCAGATTAGATTACATACCTTGGTCATGAAGAAAGACTTCTTAATCCCACCAAACCCCACTCAAAGACGTGTAGAAGTTATGTTCTGTGGTTGCTTTCGTCTCCTCTAATTTGTCTACATGGTCCTGATTGACAAACAAGAACAGAGAAGCAGCCATTTGGTGAACTAGTCTATTTCTATGGAGACTTCAATACCTAACCAGTTATATGTCACTAACAAAAACTCAATCAATACGGAGAACTGTGATAAATCGTTAAAGTGACCGATTCATATATGGAAGCTTCTTTTTTTTCTCCAACACAAAAAAAAAAAAAACAGAGGGAGTAGTTTTTATTTATTTGTGTCGTCTACACTCAATTTTTCAACATACTCGAGTTCTCTTAATCCTTGGAGAGAGATACTCATTTTCAACTTTTGAAAAAGAATTAAAAAAACCCTAATTAATTACTCTAAATTATAACAATTTTTGTTTGCTTCCAAGTTATATTTATCACTCAATATTTAAATCTTTTTTTTATTATTTTTCTAAATTGATACGCTATTAGGGACGCCTCTACACGTAACACCCGGTTCGGAACTCGGAGCCATTAACTCGTACGGCAAAACTCCGGCCCCACACCGATTCCTACGGCTAGGATCACGATTCCTCCTCTCAATCTCCTTTTCTATCCGTCCGATCTCCGCCGAGAATTCATAAAACGCATCGACGATCTCAGCGTCTCCGGTCCAAATAGACGGCTGCTGTCTCTCCCCGATATACTCCTCGTCCGGCGAATGCGTCGACAAGGTATCAACCACCGCCATAAACTTCGTCGTCTGCAATAAACTTGGCATCGAAGAGAAAAAATACTTTTGCGGATCTTCGAGAAGACTCGCGAACTCGGGATCCGACTCGTCGGGAATCAACCTCCGCATCAACGGGGGGCGATTCGGGACGTAACCGCCGTAAGGATACTGTCCGAAATTGAGAGCAGCATGTTGTGCGGAGGCGAGCCAAACTATTGTGGTGATGACGGAGACGAGGTCATCGACGGTGGAAAGCTCCGGCCACCACTCGGCGTCGCGGTGGTCGGCGTGACCTACGTTGATTGACTCGGAGTACCAGGCTTGGAGCTCTGTGTCGGCTCGGATGAGGTTCGGGTTAGGGTAATAACGCTCCACGTAGGTTCGGACCCAGGTTTGGATGGCGGACCACAATAAGAGACCATCATTGGCGTATGGGTAATCTTCGACAAGTAATTTTAACCCATGTGGTTGTGTTGGGTCAGGAACAGCCATTCCCCTGAAAAATCAAATAAAAAAATGTTAGATTCTATAAAAAAACAATTATTATAAGAAAACAAAAAAAACAAAACAAATTTAACCAGACAAAAAATATATCCTATCTCACTAGTCACTCACTACTACCATATCATTAAGAGTATGCATTAGATTTAGTTTAACACACAAATTATAATAATCTGAATAACACTTAATTATTGGGACATTAATTACCTTCGGATGAGATCAGCAGGGAGGCCTTCCATATCGAACCGCCATCGATTCTTGTACGCAGCGGCGCTAATCTCCAAACCGTATTGACCAGCTGTGAAGCACGACTCAATCACACCGTCCGCACTAATCAAAGTCTGTCGTGCCACGGCATTGATCTCCAAAGTGTACCTCATATGAGGATCCAATAATTTGTATATAGGATGCAGCGCGCTCAGCTGTCTGTGAGCAGCCAATATAAACGGCTCCAAACACGCATGAGTGCGTAACCAGTGGTTCACAAGCTGGTGGACGCCAGCGTCATTGGATCCAACGTGGGCTTTGGCGAGCTGCCAGATCCAGTTGGAGGTTGCGTCTACAGGAGGTGTAACTACGCGCTTGGGCTTTATGTCTGAGCCTTGTTGAGGAGGGAGGCTTAGCTCAATGGCTATAGGCTTGAGTGTACCGAGACGAGTCAAGAATAATATGGTTCGAGTCGCGTAAGCCTTGCGCCCATCCAACGCGTTGATCCGGTCTAGAAATGGTAAGTATATGTCATGGTAGTCCACCATAAACAATCGATTCGCGTCTAACGCCTGAAAGTTCAATTCAAGAAAAATTAGATTAATTAATAATCTAATCAAGATTATTTTCTTTTTTGTATATATGTGCAAGTTAATATATAGATTCGTACTTGTTGTACGGACAAGCCGTCAAGTTGACCGATGATGTGATCTTCGGTGAGAGCAGAGTGAATATGTGGACCGTAAATCTGGGGGTCAAGATTGCTAACCGGTGGATAAGTAGTGACTCGTTCTATGTTGACCGGGTTTATCCCAGCTATGGCTTGGCGTGCGAACTCGTCATCACGAAGCCATGCGTATTTATCCTCTGCATTAATATTAAAGGTCAAATGAGCCATTAGATAAGTTAAACCATGTTATAAGAAGATCTAAGTTAGCAGTTCAGCGACTAATATAAAACAAAAAAGCGCTTTTAATTTAATCATATATTCTCAAACTAATTTAATCATCTAAGTTAGCAGTGAAATTTAACTTTTAGGTGAGACCAACTAGCACGTGAAGCATGTTTCTATATTGAAGTGATGTTTCACTGTTGGTTGATTGGTTCCAAGTACACAAAACTATAGCAACAAAAAAAAGTGATTTCCTTTTAAGGATTGGTTCGTAATTTAACGGCATGTGAATATGTGATGGCACATGTGTTGGTTATTAACTCATGAATCTCAAAATATCATAAAGAAAAACGAATTAATTAACGACATAATTAAAAGATTTAATAAATGAGATTAGAAGTAAAATAATGTGCTTACTTGAAACTATTTTGGGAGTATCGTATCTGAGTAACCCTTCGCTAGATTTTTGGAGGGTAGTGACGATCTTAGGCAAAGGGAGCTTCTTGAACATATCATCTTGAATCCCTAACTTGAGAAGCAAGCCTTCTTTGTAAAGACTATCGATCTCGCCGAAGTTAGCAAAGTCCTCAGCCAAGATGCTAGCTTTTAGCGAAGGTATAAGGTTATGCAAAACCGCCTTAAGCCTACAAGCAGCAAAAGTGTCCTTCTTAGACTCCTCGAACTGCTCATCTCGTGGCACGTACATCGGTAATGGTTTCTCTACTCGTCTCTCGGACATTAGATCGGTATCTGTTGAAGACCGGCCGGTTCGACAGCGTCTAGGGTAAGGAAACTCACGGCCGCCAAATGTCGGACGGGCTAGTTCGGGAGATATGTCGGGATTTCCTATGTCGTTGTAGACATCAAAATCGTAGATTCTGTCTGATAATTTCCTTTCTCCTTTACCATCACCTCTTAGGTTCTCCAACTCTTTCTCCCTTAACGTTCTTAGACCCGACGGTGTCTCGCTCGGCAAATAAGGCTGCGAAATATTGTAACGAGACATTTAATTTTTCAATCCAAAATATGTAGTTGAACGTCACGGTAGTTAATTAAGACAATTTTTGGACCCACCATGACATTACTATATGATATATATGATGAATTCACATTTAATGGTGGTTTTGATTAATATATGAATAATTACCTGATTAGTGAAGAAAACTCGTTTGGATGGATGGTCTTTTTGGGATTGGACACATGAGTTGCAGGGGAAGTGAACAGGGCCACATGCGAAACCTTCGATGGTGATACTCTCAAGGAAGAACTCTTTTTGATGCTTGTTGGTCACCGTGATGGCTCCCGGTGAGCCAAAGGCGGAATCCACCGTGAACTCCGCCGTGTAATGGACTCTCTCCGCCTTTGAATTCGATTTCTTTGACCAGTCTTGCAATACCGCCGCTTTACTCTTCTTCGGCTCATTCGTTTCTGTTTTGAGAAATTTATATGGGTAATTTAGCGAAAAAATGTGGGAAAAGAAAGAAAAAAATCAAAACTTTGACCGAAAAAAATTACGATTTCTTTGACTATTTCGTCCCACAAACAAAGAAAATTTGCATTTTTTATGTTATTACTTACTTGGATTAACTTGGGTGCTAACAAGCTCCAAGACGACGTTTCGACCGATTTTATCAGTAAAAGCATCCAAATGCTTAACCAAAGTTTCTTTAAAATCTTCCTTGTTCTTGTTCCTCACCGTCGCAACCGCTCTCACCTTAAACTTCACCGCTTTCTCCTCTTCCTCCTTCTCCTTCTCCTCTTGATTTCTACCGGCAGTGCTAATACGCAGCGTTTTAACCAAATCCTCGCTGATGGCCGCCACGACACCGCCGGAGATAGCGGCTTTCATCGGTCTCGGGTCAAAAGGGTTGATCGAGAACTGCGTTCTTTGTGTCTTCTTCTTGATTGAGAGACGAGATTGAAACGGAGACGAAGCGAGTGATGATCTCTCGAAGATCAGACGACAGCCCAGTATCTCTTTAGCTAGAGCCATTTTACAACTGATGAATACGTGAATCAATGAATAAATCTAAGAGTTTTGTGTTTCACGGCAGTGATGATATTGCAGAAAAAAGGTTAAAGCTTTCACGAAGAAGTTGAGAGCTTTATTTGGTTCGTTCTGATTACAAATAATCGGGAGGTGAGAGCTATTTATATGCCTTAAAGCTTTGAGAAAGCTTATTCTCCGTCCACACGTTTTTTTTAATTGGACTATTCGTAGTTACCTATATTTCTTTCTTTCAGTCAATCACATTTTTTATTCCTTTGGTAACAAAAAGGACCCGAATTTTTCAAAACATGCGGTAGATTTTCTGAATAATAATACGGACACTTTAATGTTCAACTTAAGTTTTTTTTTTTTTTTATTGATGATACCTTCTTTCTTTTCGAAAAAATTATTCTTTGGAATGACTTGCATCACCAAATTGTTATTTTGCTGTAACAAAAATTTACAAGACTAATTGGGTCAAACTGAGTTCCGAGTCAGACACGAACGCGTCTAGAAAGGTTAAGGAAGCAAACGAGAAACTTAAAATGACTCGGATTCTCATACAATTATTGAATGACAATTTTGTCCCTGGTCTTTCCGAAAATGGTGATTATATCCCGGGATCGTCAAATAAAGTTGACCATGGCTTTTAATGAATTAAAAAATACCACAAATGAAGTGACTAAAATAATTCGACATCGAATTTTTGAAGATCGGTTTGTGATATAGTTTGATAAAAAAAACAGTGGATTTTATATTTCACGAAGAAAAGTAATACAATAACTACAGCGAAATAATTTAAATGTAACCCAAAATGGTGTTTATATCCCGGGCTCGTCAAAGAAAGTGTCTCGGACATATATATATGTGCAAGAAACATTTTTAAATTACCATTGCGTACATAAGTACTGTGACAAAAACAAATATCAGCCTTATATACACTACAAGAATACATATCCGTCGGAAATCGGCTTTCCCAACAAATTTTCGACCGATTTAATCCGTCAAAACTATTTTGTCGAAAATGAAAATCCATCAGAAATCGGTCGGGAATTTCCGACAGATTTCCGACGACATAAATTGACCAACCAGATTCCGACGGATATCATTAGTCAGGAAATTCCAAACGATTTACTGACTGTACTAAAATTCTGACCAGTTTCCGATGGTAATAATTTTCAATATTTGTCCTCTGACCGATTTTTTCCCGTCTGGAATCGGGATGTTTTCTTGTAGTGATATGTACGCACTAATAAAAATCAGAAGGTATATTTGTGATGTATCGATCGTTATAAATCTCAAAACTAACACTACAAGAAAACACCCTTTTTGCAACGAACTATATCGTTGTAAAATCGTTGCAAAAGAGGGTTTGAATCAAATTTGCGACGAATCAGAGATCGTCGTTAACTGATCGTCGCAAACCACAAATCGTCGTAAATTCGTCGGGAAAGAACGAGGGACAAAATTTCGTCGCTAAATCGTCGGTAAATTTTCGACGTAAAATCGCCGTAAATATTACATTGAAATTACGGCGAATTATAAATCGTCGTAAAAACAATGGAAATTCGTTGGGAAATATTTCATTGTTAATTCGATGGCAAACATTTGTCGTCGTTAAGCCGTTGCTAATTAATCGTCCTAAAATCGTTGCTAAATAATCGTCGCAAAATCGTCGCTAATAATTCGCTGCTAAATCGTTGTAAATTAGCCACGATTTTATGACGATTAATTTAGCAACGAATTAACGACGAGAATTGTTTGCCATCGAATTAACGACGATTCATAAATATATGATTTTTATTATTATTTTTGAAATTTTAGTAATTATAAAATATAATAATATTATTATCGAAATTATAAAATGAAAATTTTAATAATAATATATAATAATATTTTATTAGAAAAAATATATTATAATCTTTTACAAAAAAAAAAAATTAGAATTAGTATTAGAATTCGAAATCCTAAATCTAAATAACTATATCGTAATCGTCGAGATTCACATCGTCTTCGGGACGTCTCGACGAACCGGATGTGCCTGCCGCTGCCGCTGCCGTTGCCGCTGCCTCTGCCGCTGCCTCTGCTCGGAGTCTTCGCTTTTCCCGCAATATGGCCTGCATTGTCGAGTTCCCTGTTGCCAAGATGTCGAATAGCTCGTCATTCTGCGTAGCATCCAGTTCAACCCGCTGCTGAAGACTCGCAATCCTCGCCTGATATGCCATAGACCGAGTAGCCTCGGTCTCAACCCGCTCCTGAAGACTCGTAATCGTGGCACGTAACACAACTGGATCATCTTCTGGCGATCGTCGTCGCGGAGCATATGAAGAAGCGGCCGAGACATCTCGAATAGATCCCATCCCGACAACCTTCCCCTTTCTCTTAGGGGCAACCTATATTTAAATTTACAATTAGAAATTTTTAAAAAGTTAAAAACTAAAAATTAATAAGTACTAACTATTCTATATACCTGCTCGAAGATACAGTCAATATCGGGTGTGGTCAACCCTCCAGACATGACCGACGAACCACCTGGAGATAGCTGTTGAGAGAGCTGTGTCTCTCGTTCGGTGACCTTGGAAGTCACCTCAGTGAAGATGTGCTCGGCTGTCTCGGAAACAAAGGAACCATCCTTCTTTCGGTGCGTCCGCTCAAAAACCTTGGTCATCGGAGGGAGTACACCTCCGTCTTCGGCGGCCTAAAGAAAAAAAACTATGTTATTGACGAAGTAAATTACATAAATAAATTAATTTAAATAAATTTAATTACCATCTGTAGACGAACACCCCCAAAAGGTGTTTGCCCAGCTGTATGAGGCAAAACCTTGAGTTTTCCGTCCGAACCAACGGTGTTGCGGGAAGCCGAACACTTCTCAGCAGTTATGATGGACTTCGGATCCAGCCAATACCGCACCAAGCCGTCCCAAACGGCTTTATCCATGTGCAGGGGCTTTGCTAAATCGCCAGAAATCTTCCATGCTTTCTTCCATTCACCAATCACGCCTTGGATACGAAACTTCACCCTCTCGAAAAACAAAGTTTCAACCTCGCCATGAATCGAAAGATCCCAGTTATATTTTTGCTGCATGAGAAAAAATCTAATTACATATTTTATAAAGTTAAATTAAATATATATATTTAAATATAATTAAAATAATTAAGGGAAAAAAATTATTTTTTTTATATGTACCGCAAACATCTTGAACCATGTATCCTTGACGTGTGGCGGGAGCTGGGTAAAATTGGTATGAGGCTCGATAAAATAGGACTTGATGATTTCAGAAATGGTGCGTCCAACTTTGGATTCAACTCCAAACCTGAAACAAAAAAATTGTAAAATTATGAATTGTTAGAAATAAATATAAATAGGTAATAATAAATGTAAAAAAAATAAATATATATATTACCATTCCGACCTGTCAGTATGATCCGGATCTAATCTCTTAAGCCTATGACGGCCCGGCTGTGCAAGCAAATCATGAACCGTCATGTGTGCATATGGGGCCGGGGCACGGACTCCAAGTTGCGGAATCTGAGGTGGTTGTGGCGGCGGAACACTCTGTGTTTGCGTCGCCGGGACGAAATCCGTCTCCGTAGCCTCAGAAGACACGGGCAATCCGGTACCCGAAGCATCACCAATCTCTCTCAAAAACTGAGCGTAATGTGAACGACGATGGCCCATCTGCATAAAAATGAAAAAAAATACTATCTATAAACACCCAGGCAGTCTGCTATTTTTCCTAATTTGATTCCGTTTCTACAGACCTAAATTGTTCCATTCCTATCTATACTAACTAAAATTAAAAACATTAAAAAAAAATTTACCTTTTTCGCAAGGAATTCGGGAGGAGTGGTCGAGCAAGAGCAAGAGAGAAATTGGAAAGTGAATGAAGAAATTCTGAGCGTGTAATTATATAGGATTAGTTGTCATCGCTAAATCGATCCTAATTGGCGTCGAATTCGCGACGAATCGTTGCTAAATCGAGGCAATGAAACCGTGGCTAATTCGTCGCTAATTTTGCAACGATTTTGTGACGATTCGTTGACCCACACGCGGGAGTTTAATTGACCGACACACGATAAATTAAATTCATAATTTATGACTAATCGTGGCTAAATCGTCGCAAATTTGCATCGATTTTGTGACATTCATATTTTGCGACGATTTAGCCACGATTAGTCATAATTCGTTGCCAAATCGTCGCAAATGTTGCAACGAATTAGTGGGGAAATTTGTAAAATCTGTTTTAGGGTTTAGGGTATAGGTACAAAACTGTAACGTTGATTGCAACATTTCAGAAACAACTTTACATGTTTACCGTAAATTCAAAATCATGAAATTATCAATAAGTTCATCGAGATTGAAAAATAAACAAAACTGAGAGTTTGCGTACATGTTAGATTATTAATACAATGATTCAGTTTGTGGATATTACTGTTATTGACCGAGTTTCCATTTTTGAACAATTCTCTAAAGTCACGATCAATTTCATTGAAAGATGAATAATACAATGAGATGGTAATAGGTTAATTATGGTTTAGGGTTTAGGGCAAAAGGTTTAGGGTTTATGGACGAATCGTGGCTAAATCGTCGCAAATGTGCATCGATTTTGTGACATTCATATTTTGCCACGATTTAGCCACGATTAGTCATAATTCGTTGCTAAATCGTCGCAAATGTTGCAACGAATTAGTGACAATCACAATTAGCGACGATTTTGCGACGATTCTTTTGAAATCCCCTAACCCCAAACTAAATCCCATTTCCGATCACCACTCATTTCCCACCGTTGTTGGGGCAATTAATAAATTACAAGACACATATGTCTCGTAATTTATTACTCGCCGCACCTACGGCGGAAAATGAGTGGAGATCGGAGATGGAATTTAGTTCGGGGTTTAGGAGATTTCATAGAAATCATATCACTTAAATTTCACAATAATTACTCGATCACAATATTATATTAATACATTAAATTCACAATAATTACTAGCTAGCGCAGTCACTCTGATTCATTTTCGGACGAAGAGTAGTACACATCCGTTTCTTGATCATATGGTTCATCACTTTCTTCGAACTCATCTTCCTCATCTTCTTCCTCTGTATCGTCTGCGAGATATTCAACTTGCCTGTTTTGAGGATCTATCAAAAGGATGTCTTCATTGCTCTCATTTAGTTCTGGCATATCAGAGCAATGATCTTGCTGCATTGGTAGTTCCTCATCAACCCCCACAATTCGACCCCTC
>PKML01014013.1:281392-331075 GCA_002933935.1 Eutrema yunnanense
TTAAGTAAAATTTCCTTCATCTAAAAGCAACATTTATTTTCCTTTTCTGTGCTAACTTTACTTTTATGATTAAGTCTAGATTATATTTTTTCCTTTATTGTTATTAATATTATGTGTCAAAATCTAATTGGTAATTTTTTCTTACACGTGTCAAAATCTAATGAATTAACTCGACACGTGTCGCGATCTTGCGAGTTACTAACTTTGAATCATTCCCCTTTATATATATAGATATATATATATATATACCTGCAATTGCTTCGTGTACATTTCCTGGTAGAAGTTCAGCAAATGCGAAAGGAAGTAGTCGTTGCATAAAGACGTGACAGGCATGACTCTTCATCCCGGCAAACTTTTACCCATTCTCAACACATTTAGCTAAATTAGAAACGTACCCGTCCGGGAACTTCACATCAGATGTCGCCCATTTGAACAAAACTGACTTTTCTTCCGCACCCACTCGAAATATGGGGACATGTGCATTCCCATTGCTTGTAATATGTAACTCATTCCGACAACAAAGATCAGGCAAGTCTAACCTTGACTTACCGCTGTCTTTAGTCCTTCCACGCACGTTTAACACTGTATGCATGATGTTATCAAAAAAGTTTTTCTCAATGTGCATGACATCCAAATTGTGTCTAAGCAAATGATCCTTCCAATACGGAAGCTTCCAAAATATGCTTTTCTTATGCCAATTGTGATGCTCCCCATATCCATCCGGCATATTAGCTGGAGTGTGCCAATTTCCACCACGATTGACTGTTTCCAATGCACCATAATGATCAATTTCTGCTTCTATATCTTCCCCGGAAATATAAACAGGAGGAGGAACACGAACAGCTTTGTTCTTTCTAAACAACCGCTTATTTCTTCGATATGCATGGTGAATCGGTAGAAATCGGCGGTGACAATCAAACCAACTTGTTTTTCGACCATGTTTCAATTGAAATGCATCTGTCCGATTGAGACAATATGGACAAGACAATCGCTCATGCGTAGTCCAACCTGATAACATCACGTAAGCAGGGAAGTCGCTTATTGTCCACATAAGCACCGCACGCATTGTAAAAATTTTTTTCCTTTCAAAATCATATGTCCGAACCCCGGTATACCACAACTGCTCCAATTCCTCTATCAGAGGCTGCAAAAACACATCAAGGGAACGCTTCGGATGCTTCGGACCTGGCACTAAAATACTCAAGAATAAAAATTCCCTTTGCATGCACATATCTGGAGGAAGGTTGTAAGGCGTTAGGATTACTGGCCATAAAGAATATTGCCTACCAGACATACCAAATGGACTAAATCCATCAGTGAAAAGACCAAGATACACATTACGTTTCTCTCTAGCAAAGTCTGGATGTACCGTCTTAAAGTGTTTCCACGCTTTTGCATCTGAAGGATGAGTAACCTCCCCATCTGTTTGCAAATGATCTGCATGCCATCTCATCGATGCAGCTGTCCTCTCATACTGATACATTCTTTTTAATCTATCAGTTATAGGAAGGTACCACATCCGCTGGAACGGTACCTTACTCCGACCAGTACCTTGCGGCTTATATCTTGGCTTATGGCAAAATCGACATTCCTGCAACTTATCATCATCTTTCCAAAAAAGCATGCAATTGTCAACACAGACATCTATCATCTCAGAAGGCAACCCAAGACTATAAACCAGCTTATGTATCTCATAGTAAGTTTCAGCAGCTAAATTGTCCTCTGGCAAATACTCTTTAATCAAATCAGCCCAGTCATCCATCCAAACCTCAGCTAAGTTATGATCAGTTTTAGTAGTCATCATCCTAGCCGCCAACGACAATTTAGAATGTCCTTCTCTACATCCATCGTAGAGTGGCTGATTTGCAGCATCTAGCATATCATAAAAAAAATTTGCATCTAGATTGGGTTCCTCATCATGATGATCAAGTGCAAATGTACTTACGGTTTCATGAAATGCATCTGTAACCATGTCATGAATCCTATCATTATCTTCACCATGCTGCTCTGCATGATCATCAAATTGATTAAAATTATTTGACTCATCAAAATTCGATGCTTGATAATTGCTACTACTACTAGCTGCATTTCTCCCATGACCCTCTCCATGATAATACCATATATAGTAATGCGGCATAAACCCTCTATTTAATATATGCGACCACACCTTCGAGATAATGATAAATTTCCTATTCAAGCATCTGGCACAAGGACAATACATCTTACCACTGATAATCGTATTATGTATACTTCATGCCTGATGCATGAATCCCTCCACCCCATCACTGAACTCCTTTGTTAGCGATCCCTCCGAATCAGGACGATTATACATCCATCTTCTAATTTCGTATATTGATATTTTTTGTTGGTCAGAAAGAAGTAAATGTTTTTGAATATGAAATTTTTATTATGAAGTTGGCCACTATATATAGATTTTTATTTTAATTACCATCGAATTACCTACGATTTTACATCGATTTTACAACGAATTTAAAAGTCTTTACATCGACTTTACAACGACTTTAAACATGTTTACCTAACCGAACACCGTGAACTTAAAACGTGCTCACCTAACTCAATAATCGTTGGGAAATCGATGTAAAGTTCAACTTATAATAATCATTGTTAATTCATGGGTAATTTTACCACGATTTTACAACGTTTTATATAAACCTCGGTAAATCGTCGCTAAGTTACAACGATTTTACGACGATTTTGATAATCGTCGTAAAATCGTCGGTAATCACCGGTAAATCGTCGCCAATTTGCGACGATTATACAACGAAAATTTTCGTCCCAATTTTGCGACGATTTTACGACGTCTTTAAAAAACGTCGTAAAATCGTCGCAAAAACGATTTTAATTTGCAACGAAATAAAATCGTCGCAAAAATTCGTTGCAAAATGCCGGTTTTCTTGTAGTGTAAGCTAATATACATGCATGCAAAATGACGTTTCAAAAGTCCAAAAATCCTTCAGCTCGTTGATTATCATCTATCTTTTCTCCCTTTTTCTTTCTTTTTGTTATGATTAATTTCCTCTCTCTTTGTTTTAATTGATCGCGGTATCGGATTCTTGTAAGGAGTTCGTCTCTGCATAATAAAAAAAAAAATCAACTTTCTGTATAAATTAATCAATGCTCAAACTTTTATAAAAGAGATAATCTTTTCTTTTGTAGAGTTTTCAAGGAAGAAGAGTATCTTTAAGTCGTTATAGCCACCGTTTTGGTACAACAAATTGCTCACTTGCCGCCTCTTTGGTTTGGCCAATGTTTAGTCGCTTTATATACTTATTAGTCTATGAAGCTTCCTTAAAGCTTCAAATATTTAATTACTTATTAGTCTTTAACATCGTATACTAAGAAGAGAAGCATATTCACGTACGTTTAAAATTAATTTTGACTCAAATTCTGCATAGACGACCATCCAAATAGTCCGAGACTAGTCTACCATGGCACTTAGTGCAAATGTATTTTTGGATTCGAGACAATCAGTTTAATTACATGTAACGGATCTTAAAACATGTCATGCATGTTGCATAACACGTACAAGTGAAATCGAACTTAGATCCAAGTAGCTATATTTAGCGAACAGAATTGAAAAAACATTGAGCTAGTGGAGAACAAAAAATCATTGCAATTGTTTTTTTTTCCAACACATTAATACTTGTTTATGTATTTAATAATCCGTTTTTGTTTATATATAATCTTTTTGACCAATTATTTTGTTAGACGTGGCGGAAGCATGGTCGTTTTATGTTGGTCAAGTATTAAGGCTTTGTCTCCGGCATCGTAAACAACTCCAAAGGAAATTATAACCTACAAAGTCAAACAATATAAATATATGAGCTCAAACGTACACACACAAAATCAACCAAGAGCTTGTATCTCAGTGATTTGGGAATTCCAATGGTATGGATAGGTGTCCTACTGTCCTGGGTTCGAATTTTTTTGGCCACTCTTCTACGTTTAAATCAGCAAATTGTTATTGTGTATCCTGGTTGTTAGACCGCTGGAGATTAGTCTTGGGCCTAGTAAATCTTTAGATACTCTAGTTTATCAAAAAAAAAAAAAAACCTACACACAAAAACTAGCTTTATATCAATATTTATTTTGCATGTATAATACTTACGTTGTCTCTAATTTGACAATATATGGGTCCTTTAAATAATATCATGCCCCGTTTGAATAATTGTTCATTTGAACTCTTCTTGCACCTAAGAATTTCAACGGCAGATATTCAAATTTTCCCTTTTTTATTGAAATTTTCTAGTTAACTTAACTCACAGAAAAATGCAAGCACGTGAAAGATAAAGTTGTGTGCGCGAGATACTCACGTCACGTGTCACAATTTCGTGGACGCCTTTGTGAGCCACCCAAGATCGAAGAGCATCTCCACCGATAAAAGAATAAGTAGGAGAGAGAAGTGATATGACATTTGTCTCTTTTCTATTAGCTTATTTTTATTTTAAAATTAAAATTTAATTATATGATTAAACTATATCAAAATATTAGTATTTTATTGTTAAAATATCCAAATGAGGTTCTCAAACCATGGAGATGCTCTGAGAGTGATTTACACTTTGATACGCTTATTTGAGTTTGCATTACAACATACACATTTTTTTTAGTTTATGTACACCTTTGTTATTTTTTGACATTTGAAATACCATAAATGCCTCTAAAATAATTGGTTCGAAGAGGAGAGAAAATACCTTCACATGAAAAGGGAAGGATTTTTTAAAAAATTATTTTTCCTTTCCATCCCACATATTTTGTTTGTTTGTTTTCTTCTCATAAAAAAAGAATCAAACAATTTTTTTTTATTATAATTTTTTTTTCCTATACTTTAATACTAATTTCACAATATTTTATTTACATGTGGTTCAAACCTTATAGATATATATAAAATAAAGAACATATGGATCAATACCTTTGTTTATGGCTAAATAGATACACACATATAGAACACTTGTTCGCGGCTAAATAGATATGCATGCGTATCCACGCGCATATGGAACATAAGTTAGCGCTAAATGGATACGCATGCGTATCCACGCGCATATGGAACACGTGTTCACGGCATAATCGATACGCATGCTTTTCTCGCGAATATGAAACATGTGTTTGCTGCTAAATAGATACGCATACCTCTCTCACGTCTTTCATCGAACACTTTAAATGCGTATTATGTTTGTCTTTGTCAGGCCCGGCCTAGAGGCTAGTCAGCTTAGGTCATGGTTTTGGACCACCTTTTTTTTTTAGTTTTTGATGGGCCACAAAATTAGTTTTAAATTAATAAGTTATAAGGTTTTAATTTTTAAATTTGAAACCCATTTTTTATAAGGCCACCAAAAAAAATTTATACTTATCCTTTTTTATACCAAGTTATTTTATTTCCTTTTTTCCAATGATTTTCAAATTAAATTGGAATTACGCCTTAAAACTTTAATATTTTATATTTTACAAAGAACCACATTTTTTTTCTTTGTCTCAGACCACTATTTTTGTTGGGCCGGACCTGGTCTTTGTGGAGGTGATTTGTTCTCAAAGAATTCTTAAGTTTACCGTGGGGAAGAGAAAGAGAAAGAGAAAAATTGATGAGATGAAGAATAAAATGGAGAAGAAGAGAGAGAAAAGAGAAAGAGATTGAGTAGGAGGATATTTTTGACTTAACACACACTAAAATAGGCAAAAAAATGTGTCTAAACTTGAAAGTGTTTATATCTGATATTACAGATTTAAAAAGTATGAAAGTAATTATTTTAAGATCTAATCCCATTTTTTCACCTATCTAGTCATTTTTCTTATATATAACAAAGCTTTCAACAATATTTTATTTTCTAATAGAAAAGTAGCTTTTATTGTCTTAAAACGGATTAACCGACGTCAAAAAAAAAAAAACGGATTAACTATGTTGAACAGATCCATCTTGGTATAACTATATCTTATTAACAAAGAGTTAACCGATTTAAAGAGAAATTATCATTTAGGGGGTGTATTGAACTGAGTATTTAGAGTGATTTGAGTTTTAATAAGATTTCAGATGATTTTGATGGTTTTAGCTGATTTTAAAAAAGTTGTTATGATTTTGTATTAAAATCCCCTACAATCTCACCTAAAACCATAAAATTTGGATCTTTGTATTTTTAACTAAGAAAATCTCCTAAAATCATCTAAAATCTCATGCAGTCATTAAAATCCCAATACTTAAAACATTTTCAATAACAGTGGATTTGATATGATTTTAACAAATTCGTGTTTGAATAACAGATGATTGTAGATGATTTTGAGTGACTTTACATAAATCTCATATTCAATAACACTGTATTTGGGAATATATTTTCAAATCCTTAGTTGAATAACAAGGGATTTTAATAAAATCTCAAAATCTCTTAAAATCCACAGTTCAATACACCTCCCCTTGTGTATTTTGATGGGTTGCGAATTACTCCAACGTACTATTTCCCAAAGTTTTTCTTATCAACGATCTCCGACCAAAAAGCATGTATGATATATGTGTGGTAGTGGTGTAGTACCGTCCAAGAAGAGTAGGGCTCCAAAACAAACGGAACTAGCTAAGAAAATAATGAAACTAATTACAAGATTGATACTTTCCTCGGTGATGAGGTGAAAGATGCGTGACGCCACAAGTTGTCTTCCACTGGCGGAGAGCTTGTTTATGCTCACATTTATCCACGGGACATTAGGACTTGAACTTCAACTCCGATTTTTAAGAAAATACTAAAAAAAACAAAAAATGGCACTTTTAAGTTGTAGTGTTACATTAACTTTTTTTGTCGCTGCAGTTTTTTACTATAATCAATCGGAGTTTATAATTCTTTTTGTTTCGCTCTACATCAAATATTAACACCTTATAATAATTAATTCATCATTTCAATAAGCGAATTCATGAGAAAAGTTCACATCATTAATATAAAATATATATATATACTTAAATAGATCAGAATTACATAAAGAATTATGTTCAAATCAGACTAAATAATATGTAAGATAGCTGGATATAATAAATATAGATATAACTTTTATATATAAAAGAGTAAAGTTTCAAGCCTTCATCAAACGATAATCAAAGGAGAAAAAAGAAATCAAGAACCAACGTCTAAACCACAATGGACTCTAGCTATATGCAATGCGCTCCCTCGAAGTTGATCCATACCTCTCAAAACCTTAAAAACAAAAAAAAAAACCATCGTACCCCAACTAATTTGGACCACTAAAGCTACGAGAATAGATATGAATGCCAATACTATGTTTGATACATAGATCCCAGGAAAAATACTATAGAACTCAAAGAAGTTGGCGACGTGTAGGCATCTTATAGATGTGGCTGGCTATATATGATTATGAACCAAAAGATGGTTTATAATACTACTCCCGTATAGATAAATAATAAAACTGATATTTTAAGATCTATTTGTGTGTTATACTTGCACAGTTTAAAATGTATATTTTCTTTGTTGCACAGTTTAAAATATATTATCCTAAGTTCTAAAATTTCTTCCGCCAGAGATGACTCTACTGCCGGATATTCAAAAGTGGATGGCTCCGGAGTCTCAAGAAATGAGGACTCCATTGCTGGTGACTAAAAAATGGATGGATCCATGTTGGAACCTGCTGGAAATATTTCCAGGTTAACTTCTTATTCTCTTGTTCTTTTTGTCTAGCTTTTGTTCAATCACAAAAGAAAACATAATAATGTTTTTGTAAAAAAAAAATAGAGAATGGTATGGAAGTAAAACTACAAGAAAACATGAGTATATAACGAATTCGTTTCAAAGCGGGTCTTGCCATTCGTCGTATAATAGATCGTCTTAAGATCTGAAAAAAATACAAATCATCGTTAATTCGTCGTAAACAAAATCGATGTAATTTTTTTGTAAACAGAAATCGTTGTAAACGAAATCGATATAATTTCATTGTAAACAAAATATATGTAATTTCATTGTAAACAAAAATTATTGTAATTTCGTCGTAAACGAAATCAATGTTAATTCGTTGTAAATTACCAACAATTTAACAACTACTTGTAATTAATTTAAATAATCTTAATTAATATATATTTCGAATTTATTTTTAATATTTTATATATAATATAAAATTATAAATTAAATAGAATAAAATATATTAATAAATTTAAATTCAAAATACAAAATAAAATTCATAATACAAGATAAAATTCAAAAAAAAAAAACTAAAATCTAATACTCGAAATCCACAATCACATATTCACACGACTTAATTCTCTCAACTATTCAAAAAACACAAGTCTTTTCCCCGGAACCATCAAAATACTCTGTCCCCGATCATTCTTTGGCCGGAATCACCCCAAAACTCTGATCTTTTCCATCTTCTTTACTCTAAAAAGATTCACAAATCTCATATACTTAATTAGCGGATCTATCCTTGTTTCTGGACCCTAAGTCATTTAACCGTTATATCCTGTTTTCCGACATCTATGGACCCGACGCCCAAAATCATGGTCATAGAACATAATGATCCAATTTCAGATTGGATCAATCTTGGATTGGATATGATATTACTGTTCAGATTGAGTCAGCTCTGTGTGTACTGATAGACATATCTTGCGAATGCCCCTAATAATAAACCAGTCATTGGACTAGGGAGGATAAAAAAGATAAGGACCTATTTGCCAAACCCTAAACAATATCTAACAATAGTTCATTCAAAATATTTTTGTTATATGTGAAAAATTGAATATATTAGTGTTTATACAGTAGTCAGCCATAGTTGAAATCACACAAAAATACTCCAACCATGATTTCTTAATCACTTGATGAACTTTTCAGCCACTGAACTATCACTGTTTTTCTATTGTTATTGGTTTAGTGAATTTACATATATTTGTTTATCTGATTAAAGTAGTATTAATACGTTAAACTTATAGCGATGTATTAACTGTTTTAGTCGTAATTACTGAAACTTTAGTATCTATAATGAGAAAAATATGTAGTTGTAGTACATATGGTCGAGAGAGGTATTTGATTGACGGAAATATATAAATCGAATATTAGTGGATGATGTATAATTTGGAATATTATTATTTATGTTTAGAATAGTGGGTTAGGAACTGAATACCAAAACAGAGAAAAAAAGGGAAAAGGTATGAATAGGAAGACAATAAGTGATATACGTATACGTCGAACCAGTTTTATATTCTCGACTCGAAGAAGACAAGACACACACACAAAAAAAAGATTCTGGTAATGATTTCATTCCACTGGGCCAGTGGCACTGGCTCGAGTTAATTATTGCAATTCCCAAAAGATTATATATAGAGAAATAGAAGTAAAGGGTTGATATATATATATATATATATATATACGGTAAGAAGCAAAACATTGTGTGAGACTTGAGATCGAATATATATCATGTCTCTAAGTGGGAGAGATCCTCTTGTGGTGGGAAGAGTTGTTGGAGATGTTCTTGATCTTTTTATGAGATTGGTCTCTCTTAGGTTATTTATGGTCAGAGAGGTTATTAATGGTTTGGATTTAAAGTTTTTTCAAGTTCTGAACAAACCAACAATGAGATTGGAGGAGAAGATCATAGAAAGTAGAAAGTAGAAGAACCAATGTGTAGAACATTCAAAGATTTTCTCTTCCAATCTCGACAGTTAATTTGTTCAGAACTTGAGAAAGCTTTAGATTCAAACCATTAGTATTTAGATTCAAACCATTAGTAACTTCTCTTTGGCCATAAGTAATCCTAAGAGAGACCAATCTTGTGAAAGGATCAAGAACATCTCCATGTTAATTTAACGGACTCCTCACTTACGGGTATGACTTTTTTTTTTTTTTTTGGGGTTGTCTCAAGTTGTTTTTTGTTTAAAAACTGATGGTCTGATAAGTAAATATTATCGCCAAGCCAGTGTTTAGATACTCTACTATATATGGACATGACTACTACCTCTTTCCTAATCTAAGCTTCGTCTTCTTCTTCTTCTTTTTTTTCTTCTTCTTTTATTTTTTAACTTTAAGCTTTTAGTTCTTTGTTGTGTTATCATTTTTCAAACTTAACAAAAAACATGCAAAATAAAACTCGTGCTTTAGTGATTGCTTTGATAATTCATAATCGATCTTCTTATAAGGTTAGTGTTAATGGTAATATGGGATTAATGAAGGTTATGGTGGATCCAGATGTGCCGAGACCAAGTAACCCTCACCTCCGAGAATATCTCCATTGGTGTATCATCTCTCTTCATTTCAAATTAACTTTGCATCAAAGATTTTTAACAAAAAAAAACTTTATTTAAAAGATACATAAAGGTACACACTTCTTGTTCGAATGGAGCTAATAGAATCAACTTTAAGAGATCAATTTTTACTTTAAATGTCTTACGTATTCATTTTTAAATGTACTTTATTACTATAGATTTAAATGTACCTGGAAATGAATTACACAGAGATTCTATATATACAAATACAGAACATGACTTTTGTTGTGGACCAAAACTAGTGGTCAGGGTTAGTTTCTGCTTTGGAGTGTCATGTTATATCATAGCTAGCACGCAAAATCATGTGTTTTTTCTGTCGTATTACATTTTTATAATTTAGACGATTTAAAAAAAAAAAAAACCTTTGATGCATGCTTTGTCCAAGTAGCAATAGTTGGTTAATTATCTGGTTGCACTAAGACCATCTCTAATGTATTACTCTATTTTTTACTTTAAAATAGAGTAACTCTAAAATAGAGCTGGGTTTTGCTTCAATGTATTACTTTATTTTTCACTCTAAAAATGAATATTCTATGGTATATTCTATTTTTATTTTATTATAAATATCATTTATTTGTAAGAAATTACAATTTAATTCCACTTATTTTTTTTCTTTCAAAAACTTTCATAAATTATGATTTTATTTAAATTAAACATTTATCACATAAGAAAAATTACATTACATCATATAAAAATAATAAAACATATAAGACTTTGGTTTAAACATCACTATTACCGTATTTTTCCCATAAATGATCAATTAATACATTTCGAATAAAAAAATGAGCTTCTCTATCTTTGATTTTTCTAAATCGACCATGAAATTCTTCGAACCGAATATCATCATCCTCTGCTATTTGGACCTCTGGAGGTGGAACTTCTCTTCCAACTTCAATTGGTGCATCGAGATCACGCTCATCCTCGATTATCATATTATGTAAAATTATACATGTAGTCATTATATCATGTAGCATGGTTTTTTTCCAAAAACGTACTGGTCCTTTCACAATAGCAATTGGTTTTATGTGATTTAACTTTAAAAAATATTATAATAAAGTAATTTAAATGTAAAATTGATTTTCTTGTATTTAAATACTATAATTATTATTTATTTCAGTTATAATTACAAATATATAAAAATTAAAGGACCATTCTATAAATAAAAAAGTTCAACTCTAAAATAGAGTGAGAAATAGAGTTACTCTAAAAATAGAGTAAAAAATAGAGTTACTCTATTTTAGAGCGGAAAATAGAGTGGGGTTGGAGATGGTTTTACTCTAAAATAGAGTTTAGAGTGGAAAATAAAGTATGGTTGAAGATGCCCTAAATGGGTACTCTCGTGATTTCAATTTTTGAAAAGTTATATTATAAGTCGTTTTTCTAAAATAAGATTATAAGTAATTATATAAATAACAACAATAAAAATATATAGCTGGTGTAGAACCATTAATAAACCATTGATCAACCATTGGGCCAATGATCAGTTATTTATCTTTTTTTGTCAATATATTGTTGTTTTAATAGACAAAAAAAGATAAATATATAGTTAATTTAAAATTAATTTAATATTATCAAGTATATATAGATCCTTTTATCTATTGTTTTTTAGCAAAAAAAAAAAAAAATCTATTGTTTTTTTCTGGACAACTATATAGTTCCTGTTATGCAAATAGAAAAATAGAAATTCTATAGTAAATGACTTAGAAAAAAATGCGATGATATACGTATGGCTCCACTATTTTACGAAATGATTTGTTGAACTAATTGTCTAATCATAAAAGTTTAAGTATCGGTACGAATCGGGTAACACGTCGGGGATGGGTAATGGCCTAATAGGTAATGGGTATCAGTGCCCAACGTTATCGTACGCTAGATTATATATTAATTTATACATAATTATTGAATTCCTTTTATGCAAATGGAAATCCTAAGTAAATGACTTTGAAAAAATGCGATAGACGTATGACTGCACTATTTTACGAAGTGATTAGTTGAAGTATTAGGTTAACTAAACCCTCAAAATGATGGTGCGTATGATCTACCCAATCTTTCAGCGAGAACCTCTCAAACCACACACTTCTCTCTCGTTTCTATTTCCCAATCAAACATAGAAACTTATGTCTTCACTTTCTAATATATGGTGTGCCTATTCTAATGATTGAATCACTTCTTTTATACATACGTGAATTCAGCCTTTATTCCGAGTAAATCTCAACTTGAATCTTCTCCAATCTATCATAAGTGTTGTTACTTCAGCTCGCGTGCCGCTCAGCTCCTTATTTGCATTCCTAATGTTGTTGTGCCAATCCATGATCCAACTTCTGTAACCCGCAAAGACTTCTTCTATCAATTTCATCCTTTTCGACTTACTTTATCAGTGCAAGAGCATATAGTTTAGACAAAAACAAAACACAGTAAAGCAGAAACCCAAAACTGAAGCAACAACACATACTAAGACAACACTAGAACAACTCGTCCAAACACGATTTGAAAATAGGCAAAAGAGTGGTAAAGGTCCATGGTGTATATGCTCAATACGCTACATATGCATATTGATATTGTAATAACTTCTAACCAAAAAAAACATAGAAAACGAAACTTAAAGCTCAATTCTCTTTTTGGCTAAATTCATTGTTAACTTGAGACTTTCAATACACATAAATAGAAACTTGTGTTGTGTACGTCTTACATTTATTTCTCGCATGTGATCCCTTCCACCTTCTAATTTATATTTCTCTTTTTCTTTTTTTTGTTCGATTTGATTATATCCTAAGAAGATGTATAGCAAGTTGAAGTAAAATTTACGTAGTCGAAATGTCGAATCAATGTAGTTAGCCAATTTGTGAGTGCCTACACGTTACAATTAGGGACCCCTTACAATTATGCTCAAATTATAAGATTCTTATATTTGATTTTATCATAATAGAATAACTTCCAAATTTTAGAAACTATTGTGAGTTAGTGATTATTGGACAACCAACCCATCTACTTACTTTTTTAATCAAGAAAACATATCTCAAACGTTTGTACATGTTATTTACAGATTCATACGTTACATTATATTCATTTTGATCAAAATAACTACAAGTTTAAAGAAGCACCTTTTTCATTTCTATTTTGTGATAGAGAATCATCATATAGATAAGCATGACCCTACCTTCGATGGTTTTTGTTCATACATGTCTTTTCTAAATGATAAAATTAATAAGAATCTCCTTTTTTATCATCTAATTTTAATCGAATGGTATCGACATTATTTTGTTCTTGTTCAATTGGGGAAAAGAAAAAAAGAAAGTACTAAGAAAGAAAAAGAGCAAATTGTTATTTTAAAGCATTTAGCCCAAAAAACTCCACAGGTACACAAATCCGGCAAAAACACATACAGAGACCAATTTTGGTTACTGACGAAAAATTCCAATCTGAAAACCGGATCCTTTTCAAGTGGTGGTCACTAAACCGACGGTTGTTACCGGTTTAAACATTATTATTTTTTTCAACGACGAGCTTGTTTAAGTCAATCTAGCGAAACAGCTATCGGACCTAGACAAAACATTTGAAACACATTCATCATGTTCATCTTTAGAAGGACTACTAGGCATTGATCTAAGCATCCTTGGAGAATCTAAGCTTCTTCTCAAGATCTGTCTCATAGCAGAGATCAAATGTCCGGTTGGATTGGGAGGTGGGCTTGAGGATTTGAACTTATAACACATGTTCATGTGTCTTGCCATGGCTTCCTCTGTAGTTAGCAATCGTTTTGTTCTTATAACCTCGTACTTAACGGCTTCAGAACAGAGACCACAAATCCATTTCCCCATGTAATGCTCTCTGATCATCTCTATGTACGATTGTGTACACTCCTCGGTTAACCCGCAGCAGTCACACGTCACCGGCTCTGGCTCATCGTCCGAAATTTGTGTCGTCGATGGCTGATGCGAGACGATCATCACCTCTGGTGTTGAAATTATCATCGTTGGATCACTTAGTAGACTTGTAGTCATGGTTTCTCGATTTAAACCCTGTTCGAAGATTTTGATCAAACAAAGGGTTAGAATCAGATTCATATTTCATCTTTAAGACAACAAAAAAAATATAGAATCAAGAAGAGAAATTTACCAGGAGAAAGGCAACGCAATTTGCTAGTGATCTTCTTGTTTGTCTCTGTTTTCTGAAACAGAGGAAAGATTTCAAGAAGAAGAAGAAAAACTGTATTTTTGGTTTTCTTGAAGAGTTATCTTTCGTTTTTCCACTCTCCGTCTTCTAACCCTTCTTCTCCAAGAAAAATTTCACAAAACAAAACCATTGCAAAAACAATAAATTAAAAAAACACACAAAAATATTTTTGTTTCCTTTGGCTTCTTGATATCAAATTAAAAATTTACCCTTGGTTACGAAAAAAAAAAACCTAGTAGTTCGTAAAAATCGACGAACCTCGTTTCAGAAGAAAAAAAAAAACCTAAATTTTTTTGGGAAAATATTTAGAGAGAGAGAGAGAGAGAGAGAGAGAGAGAGAGAGAGAATGTGCAGGCGAAGGAGAAGCAATGATTGGTGTTTTAAAGGGTAGAAGAAACTGAGGAAAAAAGGAAGAAGAAGAATAGTATAAGCCACGTCAGCTATTAGATGTTCTGATTAACTTTAATCCTCACCGTCTATCTGGAATTTGCCAGCTGGCGACGAGACCGACCTCTTCTCCACACAATCAAAAGAAGAAGAAAAAATTGAATTTAAATATGTTATTTAATTCAGCCGTTTCGGTTTGGTTTACATTTGACTAATTTAGCTAATCAGAAATGGCCACGTGGTATATGACGCCACCTCCAATCAATTTTATTGTTCAGCAGCTATGCACGAAACAAACATATAGGTAATCACGGCATTAGTTATGCTAATATTAAAAATTATGTATTTCCGATTTTGAGTTTAATCATATCATCATAAGGCGGTTGATACTCTGATCAATTAATCCTCACCATCAATCGTTTTTTTTTTGGGTTAGTTTGTAATTTTTGAAAATGTTTGGATAAATGAGGTAAAACATCATACTCCAATGTTAATCGTGAAATCATTAATTATTATTAATTGCGTGTTAATCGTGGTAACAATAATATATCACCTTTCTGCCGCCAATGCTCCAATGCGGTGTATTCAGCAGTAGCCAATTATTGATTAGATACAATAATTGAAATATTTATAAACCATGATTTTCTGTTTTTGCAAGAAATCATGCATAATTTCATATACGACTAAATTTGTAATCAAAAATAAAAAACTTGAAATTCAAAAGACATGTCATTAACTCTTGTTAAACGGATTTACTAGTTAATAGCATTACAATTCAACTGCTACACATACTGTTTTTTTCAATTTCGAACTAGGAGTTCTTATTCAGCCAAAAAAAACAATTCAAATTTGGTTGAATAAGTCTAGGGTTTTGTGGATGGGTGGTAATAGGACGGACTTTGGGCGCTATCACGTTTCGAATTCGATCTATCTGCTGCGCGAAATTATAATACATTGCTTCTTGACACACATACGGATATGAGTCATTGTTTACGACTTATTTGAATATCCATAAAGAGACTTATATATGGGTTATCCTTCTCCTAGAGAATTAGTTTAAAGCTCTCCATAGATCTGAGGTCTACCATGAGTTACCAATAAACAAAAAAACAAATAAAAACTCCTATATCGAATTTCTTACAATTTGAAATTAGTACAATTCATTCAATACATCAGACTTCATATTATTGATTACACGTGCATGCATACTTTTATTGTGATACTGTTTCACCTAATCATATGAAAATCCGGGTCTACTAGAGCTTTTGCAAAGTTTTAACACACACAAAAAAAAACAATCGAAATAGTTTAAAAGCACTCTACATTTTGTGAGTGTAGTAGATATGCTTACACATACCCTATAAATCCTCATATGATGTTATTCTCAGAAGTGGCTTGCAAAAAGAAAATTAAAAATATTATTTAGCAAAGGACATATAATGGCCACGTATATAATTCATTTTTTAGTTGAATGATTGCGTGGAATAATTAAACGAAAGGATATGCCTTGTTGGCGATTCCTTATAACACCTTATGGCCAATGAGGAAAGAGCAAGTTGCAATATTTTTTTTAATAATTTCCTTGTCACTTTAACTATTTATTTTATATTTGATACAATAAGCAAATAGATCGACGTTGACACGCACACAAAAAAAAAAACCAAACACATCGGCGAATATTCTGCAGATAGAGAAATAGCCAAATAAATTGTTTCGGTTTGGCCGATTCAGGTTCAGGTACATAGAGATGTATGTTTGTGCATGTATTATCAATATAGCTAATACGAAACTAATAAAAACTATAAATTATTAAATACTAGCTCTAAGTCCATCATCGTATTTCATTATAACATAATGTGGACAAAAAATGATTCCGAAAATGTATATTTCTCTTCTCTTATATCATCATTAATTATTAGCGTCCATATATACTAGTATGTTCTAGAAACATGTCTTAGAAAAATATGATCTGTAAGATCTTGCACGTTAAGTCGTTAACCTAATCTATCCAGTTCGAATCATATACATAAAGCATACGTATATTATAAACAAAATATTATAAAATGTCAATTATGAAGCCGTAATATGAAAAGTGTTCACATTGATCGGATGGGAAAATTTCAAGTGTGTTTCACGTGGATGATAGATTCACACAACCCATACATATAGAGAGGTAAAGATTCTTGGATGTGTCCTTGATTTTGGAAAATTTGGCCTTTCAACATTTCATAAATTTTTAACTCATGTTTCTCGATAGTTCGACGACGAAAAAAACGTCGTGTTAATATTAAGAAAATAGTATTTGGCAATTTCATGGGTTAAGTATGGGGTTTAGTGTAATTTAATATAGGTCAACTCCGAAATAATTCGATATGATGTAATACACATCTAAAGTAAGATATTGACGTGACTTGACTTATGCATAAAAAATCTGACTTGGAGAAATTAAAGACAAAAAAAAAGTTCCGGAAATGAAGGGCCATCACAAAAAAAAGCCGACAAAATTCCAAAAAAAACATATTTTCACGTGATCAGAAATAGTAGACTGGGTATTTACTAATTAGCATCTATATTTTAAATATATATTCTTTTTTTTTTAAATTGACTTTTACCATTTTAGTCGAAACTTTAGAAAATTATAGACTATCTATCTCAACAAGAATAAAATACAAATTTCACCTTTCAAGATACAATTACAATCATTCAGAATCTTGTAGTTTCCATTTTTAGAAGGAAAAAAGGGCAGCAGATAAATAAAGAACTAAATTAATCTGAGCAACAACAAAAAAAGAACTAGGAGATTTGATGTTAGCCATAAACACATAAATGGGCAACATACAGAAGCCCAGTTGACATACATTTGACTTCGAGCCTTAGTCCTTAACCCCAATTTAGATTGTAATATTGGGCCTGGGGCTAGGCCTCGAGAGCCAGAGTGAGATTCTATTTTAATATCGTTTCACATGTTTTATCTTTATTTTGTTATTTTGACCATGAAACATAAATTTATCAAATCCGATTGGTGATACAAAATGGTAAGTGGGAAAACAAAACGGTGATACTGAAATAGTTTTTTTTTGTAAGTGGTAGTAAATAATGGTACGAAAAAAAAACTGAAAATACCACTTTTAGTACTACTAATTTTTACTTTTTTTTTGTGATTAGTAATTACTCTCTCCGTTTCTTTTTATAAATAGTTTTGGCTAAAAGCACGAATAATTAAGAAATTTATCTTTTACCAAAAAATATTATTTAATATATAAATTAAAAATAATCCAACCAATCATAAAAAAAACTATAAAATATTATTAGCCACACAGTATTGGATAAAAGTAAAAGTTGCATAGAAACATGAAAACAACTTATATTGTGAAACAAAACAAAATTTTAAAATTACTTATAAAAAGAAACAGAAACGGAAACGGAGGGAATATTAAATTGGCATCTATTCGGAGTTACATGTTATACTCCTGATCTTGCAATACATCATTTAATTAGTTAAAGTTGTACCGACAAAAGTATATTAAATGAAAATAGAGTTGGTAATGACAAACACATTCATGGCGTTTTTCAAATGATTGTACTCTGCTTGTTAATTGGGAAGTGATTACTAGTATAATATACACAAACTCTTTAAAAATAAACAAATATTGTTTCACGCCTATTTTATAGTCAAATTAATAATATCGTAAGAGTAGAGAAATAAATAAAATTAAAATGTCAGCAGAGTGTGGTTGGCCCGACGCCTACTGTTTAGTGGTTACAACTTCATTACAACTTCATTATATAAAAATAAGGTAGGACCGTCTCGAATCTTAGTGGACCAAAGCCTAAAAAATAAGTAACTAAACTTAGGCCAATTCTATTAATTCTCCTTACTAATGGAAAGCGTGGCAGACATCATTCCGTTAAATCAGGTTTTACTCAGCTCTTATTGAAAAAAGCTAACCCTATATTTTTAATTTTGTAATGGATCTATTTATGCCAATACATACTTTTGGCTAATTATGCAAACTAAATTTGTAATCAGTTAGACCAAAAAAAAAAAAAAAAAAAAAAAAAAAAAAAATTGTAATCAGTATTTGAAACTCTCCGATAGAAATAAGTATCTGTAACAGTAATAACCATGTTAGTTTTTTCAGCCATCATTTTCATAGTAATCATAGCTAGAAATTATAATAAACACCTAATCAATATATAAAAACCAAAATTGTTTGTTTATTGTAAGTAATAACTGTAATGTATTGTACATGGCCTACATGTCTATTGATTTGGTTCGCCCATACTGAGAAGCCGATCGTGGTGCGATCTCGACGTGGAGGATTCTGTACAAATATTTTTATTTACAATATGTTCTTGTATATATATATATATATATATTTTTTTAAGACATCACCATATTTTATTACGATGATTCAAATAAGTTGGTTTCGAAAGGCATTCAGTTCGAAATCAAATAGTCTATATAGAAAAAGGCGAAACCGCGTGCTCGGGTCTTTAGCATACGGGAAAAAAAAGAGATATTAAACTGAACAAAAGAGGAACGACGGTGATGGAACTCACTAATTTATGAAGCTAAAGCATGCCATTCTTCTTCGTCGTCGATCAGCTTAACCATTTGAAGGCAATCCGATTTCGAACAATATAGACGATTCTCCCAGTAAATGAACGGTTTCCATGACCCATAAAAGCGTGTGAAATTCAGCGTGAAGGGGGTATAGACAGGGCCGGTGCTGAAATAGTGGGGGCTCCAGCCCAAAAAAAAAATGGGGCCTTCGTTTTTATGGGTAAAAACAAAAAAAAACAATTTTGGTTAAACAATTTTTTTTTAAAAAAAATATTGGGGCCTTATTTTTTTAAAAAAAATTTGAGGCCCTTGACCCATGCTTTACTTGGCTGTGTCCAACGCCGGGCCTGGGTATAGAGATCTTTCTTTTGCGAAAGAGCCTAGATTTCGTCTTCCATTCGCTAGTTCTATAACACAGTCGCCGCCAACATTTTCATCATTTCCTACCCATGAGGCGTCTATTTGACAGCGAAGTCTTAGTCCGTTACTTTCTATGCCTTGAGGGGTACCCGAATGAGGGTTGATATCTTCACCTATATTTGAGACCAACTGTGCTACTTTCCAGATTTTTCAGAATTGGATATTTTAAAATATAATTAATTTTTTTTCTATTTCAATTATCTTTTCTTATTTGTAATAGTATAATATGTAATAAATTACAAAATAAAATTTATTTTTAGATGTAAGAACAAAAAAAAAACCAATTTAAAATTATCTATATATAAAAAAAAATCCATTACTGTGCTGGCGGCGGGATGCTTCCACGTGTACAGAAACCATTGGGTAAACAATCCCACTTATTAAAATCTTCTGTTGCCGTTCCTTTCACCGGCCGAAATAAATCCTCCCTTTAAACACGGTCCTGAAATCTCTTTAGTTTCTCTTTCTCACTCTCCACAGATTTTTTTTTTTGCTTTGTGAAGAAAAAAAATGTCTGAAGAATTCGCAATTCGAGTGGAGCAAGGTCTTAAGCTCTCAAGACGGATATACTACGGCAAAGGCATCACTCCTCCCGTTCTCCCAGATCCTCCTTCATCGCCGGAGAATTTCCTTCCGACGGCTATTACGGCCTACGCTTCTATCACAGATCCGGTTGCTGTCGATAATCCCGACGTCCCGAGCTACCAGCCCTACGTGCACGCACGGTGCGATCCTTCTGCGCTTGTGCCGCTTCAGATGCTCGGAATAGAGATGAGAGTTGATTGCTGGCTCGACACGGCGTTCTTCACCGTCACCGGACGGTGGCGCGTTCACTGCGTTATGCCTAGCAAACGCTTTGACTGCTGCGTCGCTGTTCCCATGGGGGAGAAGGTCATTTACAACAAAAACGACAAAATCTGCTTTATCTATCTTTGCCTTTTTTAGCATAAACTTTACAGATATTTTTACTATTTTATTTCTAAAATATTCAGACACTGATAATCCAAGACATTTGATTTTTCTAATAGGGTTCACTTCTAGGTGCTGAGATTGATGTTCTGAGCAATGAGAAATCTTACAAGACCAAACTAGTTACGGAGGAAGAAACTGCTGACTTTGATAACGTTCACAAAGACAAAGATTCACGTTTCTTGAAATCTCAAATCTTTACTTTCAAGATCCCACATGTTAGTTTATCCTCTTTGCCTCTTGTTAAAAAAAAATTCTGGATTCTGATAAAGATATGAAGGAAAGGGGAAAAAATAATGCTGAAAGCTTCGAATGTTGTTATTTATATAATAGGTTGATGGAGGATCAATCTTTTCGGTTAATGTGAATTGGTCACAGAGATTGGTCTACAGAGACGGCAAGTTTCATCTCAATGTGCCTTTTAGATTCCCTGCTTATGTGACTCCTGTAGGAAAAGAGATTTCTAAACGAGAAAAGATTGAGTTAAATCTCAACTCTTGTGTTAATGGCGGCGAAATAGCTTGCAGTTATTCAAGCCATCCTTTCAAGGTATAATTTACTATCAACAACATTTCAGAATGATACACTACGGATTGTTTAATGTGAGACCATTCTCAGGTGATTTACCGTGAAGCTGGTAAATTAAGCTGCGAGTATGAAGCTGAAGTATCATCTTGGTCAAGGGTTGATTTTGGTGTTTCATTCAATGTGAGGTTTCTTGATTCTCTGAAGCGTTTTTGTATTCTTCTTCTTCTTTCTTATTAAGATTGATACCTGTTTCCTTTCCTTTCACAGGTTTCCTCTGGTGATCTTAGTGGCCATGTTTTGGTCAAGTCTCCATCTCCTTGGGATCCAGATGACAGAGGGATGTTCTGTTTGTACCTTTTCCCTGGAACCACCAAGCATAAGCAGGTTTTCAAAAGAAGAGTTGTGTTTGTGATCGACATAAGCGGAAGCATGAAATGGAAGCCGCTCGAGGATGTTAAGAAAGCCTTGTTAGAGTCTTTGGCTAAGCTAGAAGCTGAAGATGTTTTCAATATAATCGCCTTCAATGACGACATTTTGGAGTTCTCAACATCAATGGAGTTTGCAACAGATGAAACTATCTCTGCTGTGACTGAATGGCTCGATAGTAATTTAATTGCAAGTGGTGGAACAAACATGTTACTTCCACTCCAACAGGTCCTTGTCTAAAATCTCTGTTACTAATCTGATCTGTTTCCAAGATCGTAAGTTAAGACCTTTAGACTCTTCTTGTGTGTTTAGGCAATGAAGCTGCTTGAAGGAAGCAAGAATGGAGTTCCTCTTGTATACCTTGTCACTGATGGATCTGTTGAAAATGAGAGAGAGATATGTAATGCCATGAAAGAATGTTGTAGCAGAAACGAAAAATCGATTTCTCCTCGGATATCTACCTTTGGCATTGGTAAGTAAAAAAGTATACTCTTCTTTTGCTTGCTTCCTTCTCTCATACAAATATCATAATCTTGATTGTAAACATTCCGCAGGTTCGTTTTGCAACCATTACTTCTTGCAAATGCTAGCGCGGATAGGGAATGGTTACTATGATGGCACGAACAATACAGGTAAATTGTAATCCCCACTGGTTTGGTTTATTTCGTTTACTATCGCTGATATTACTAATTCAGAATCAAGACTCTGTATTAACAATACACCTAGCCAGATTCATTCGAGCATCAGATGAGTAGACTATTTGATTCAGCTTCTTCAACGATCGTAGCCAATACCACTTTCGATGCTCTCAAACTCCTCCGCTCAGTCGAGGTACTTTACAACTTGAATACAAAATCAAGTTCTTGGATTTCTTTCTTGACCTTCTCTTTGTCTTCTTGTCTTTTGCAGCTGTTTCCTTCTCAGATTCCAGACATTACGCTCGGTCAACCATTGATCTTGTCTGGAAGATACAAAGGACAGTTCCCAGATGAAGTTGAACTCAGAGGCACACTGGCTGATTTGAGCTGTTTCACAATTGAGTTAACAGTGCAGAAAGCTAAAGACATTCCTCTAGACAAGGTTAGTTAATGACAATCATATAACCTGAAAAATGTAAGAAACGCAACAAAGCTAGTTTTTCTAACCTTTAAGAAACAGGTTCTTGCTAGGAGACAAATCGATGAACTCACTGCTCAAGCTTGGTTCGAAGACAAGAAAGAGCTACAAGAGAAGGTGCAGGGATTGTGATTTGACATTGCTGGTCTTGTTTCTTTTAACTAACTCCATTTTTTCTTGAATCATCAGGTCACGAGAATGAGTATACAAACAGGGTTTCCTAGCGAATACACGCAAATAGTTCTATCACTCCAGCACGACGAGGAAGAGAAGACTATGGAGAGACCAGTTTCAATCAAGGAGATTCTTAGGAACCCATCGTACCAAATCCACAAGCAGATGCAGAGGAACAGCGAGAGGACGAGTTTGCTTGGGAAGCAAGGGTTTGGGTTCGGTAACGTGGCCGCGACGTTAAAGAACGTGCCGCCGTGGATGGAGGAGCCGAAGGAGCCGGAAGGAGCGGATATTCTGATAAGAGCGGCGTCGGGAGTGGTGGATCGCGTTTGCTGTATGTGTTGCTTGCGGTGCGTTTCGAGGGTTAGCGATCAGTGCACAATCGTCTTCTCACAGCTTTGTGCAGCATTGGCTTGTTTCCAGTGTATTGGCTGCTGTTTCGAAGTCTGTGGCTGTCTTGATCTCTAAAGTTCAGGACATTGTATTGTAAGAAACACAAAATAAAATTGGGAAATGTAAATTCTATAATAGATGGATTTACTTTCTTGAGAGAAAAAAAAAGGTTAAATAATCTAATTCTAATGTCTAATATCTGTATGGATGTGTAACTAGAGTTGTGATATAGGCAGGGATAAACCCACTAATTACAACTCTTGTTTAAGAACCGGTTTTTATACTGTTCATAATTATTATTATTATTTTTTTTTTTGGGTTAAAAACCCCAGTAAGATCCTCCCATTGGAGGTGCCCTAACAAGAATATGGGTTCAACTGACATCATATTATTTTAAAATTTCTTATAGTTTATTTGGGTTTATTATCATTGACATCCGACCAAAATTGATGTTGAATCCATAAACTATTTTTTTTTGCAACCGTATTTTATTTATCCTGACCCAAAAACAAATTCTAAACATTATTCATATATTAATCTTGGTTTCTTCTAACAATATTTTGAAAGCCTAGAAATAATGTTTGTTTTATTGAGAAATATGTGTTTGAGATTGTTACGAATGAGACAATGATAAAATAATTTCAAGATATAAAAGATCGTTGGATAATTTTGTAAAATGAGATATAAATTTTTTTTTTTTTGTATTTCTATTTTCAAAATTTAATTTGCATCCGGTTAAAAAAATTCTTAAGTCCGCCACTGGATATAGGCCAAGTTTGAAAATACATGACTAATGTAGTTGTGACTACTAATATACAGTTGTTGAATTTTGTCTGTCAACTGGATAATTGGGACCTTGTTGGCTGCCATGTGTGTGAACGGTACAAGAGGACAAGCTTCTGCATTTTAGGCTAAGCACTCATCAAATAGCCAACCCCTTAAGTCTTATGCAGTGTCATTTTGGGAATTCACACATAACAATGGCGTGTGTGGATCGGTTTGGAATCGTTGGTATTGGTACCAGATCTCGACCTGCGAGATCCAGTCCATTAAGGACCTGATAACAATATATTCTATAAAGGTATGGGTTCGGCCCAATATATCGAGCCGTCGATATCTCGAGCTTGCAAGGACGAATCTCAACAACCCGCGATCTAGAAGGACGAGGTCAAGGGCAGTTCCTAGATTTGAGGCGTACGCGGTGACATGAGATCCGGAAGTGGTTCAGCTCGACGACAAGTATAAAGAGACATCGCGGCTTAGGTTAAAGGGGACTTCTCTTCCGGCTAAAAAACAGATTATTTGTAAAAGCTCTCTGAGATTTCTTTGCTTGTAAAAAAAACCTTATTGATTCAATACTAAATCCAATTCGTCGAGTTTATATCCAAATTACATCTTTGATTCATAGATAGAAACTAGCCCATCAAAGTTCTTCCCTAAAAACCTTTACAAAAAACTAGGTGTGCGATTCCGCATCGACAGTTGGTTTCAATTGTAATATAAGCAGAGGAAGATCTAAATTCTTCATCGTGGAATGTTGTATAGTGTCCTATTTTTGTAGTCACTAATTAAGAACACCAAATTATGTATCATTGTGTGAACCAAATGCCTCATAACTAATAGAAACGACTAGGACAGGAAGTGACATCTTTTTTTTTTATTGCAAGAATTAGTGAAGAATCTAGTTGTTGCTTATACTCAGCTAAGCGAAAGACCATCCTACATAATTTATAATTTTGTTAGAATCCCATGTCGGAAATTGGATGAGATTTATAGTAGTATATAAGAGACATGAAACAAATGCACTCATTACTAAATGACTTTGAATTGGAAATCCATAAAACTTAACATTTCTTCAACCTAACAAATATAAATTAACTTGTGTCAAATAATAGACACACACCTGAGCAGGAATTTGATTGAAATCATGTAATGTTTTATGTTCTATGTGTTGCCATTTATAATATAGCCGATCGTAGAATCAATACATGTGAATATTCCAGCTGTAATATGATCATGATGGTAAGCAAAATATATGAATCACAACAAGGCAAATACTTTACTTTATATATGTAAAACAAGCTAGGACTTAACTCGCGCTTATTGATATGCGGGTTATATTTTTTAAGAAATTGTTTTGAAATTTAAAAAAAAATATTTTTATCTGTATTTTATAATATGTCTAACTAATGATTATAGATAAAAATATCAAATCGGAATAATTTGTCTATTTAACCCGTTTTGCAATATATTAAAATATTATTCGGGCTAACCTGTAAAAGCCTATAATTTTGAAAACATAACTCTAATATGTACTGTTTAATGACGGGTGTTTGTGTTAGTCCACGAACTCTTAAAAAAAAATCAATTTTTTGTCTAATTTTTTATAAAATTAGTAAAATATTTTTCAACTTTTGTTTTTGATATATATTCAAATAAAATATAATAAATTATAGTGAAAAATATAGCAAATTTTCAAATAGGGTTTTTTCTTTGAATATATATGGATTGATTATTATTTAAAATATATATAATATTAAAAATAATTAAGAAACTAAATAATAAATAATTTTTTTAATGGTAAAAAATACTTTCTATAATTTGTTCAATAGTTTTAAAAGATAATTATATATTTTCATATTTTAATTATATTTTGTTATTTGTAATGATATAATATATAATAACATATAAAATAAAGTTCGTTTTCCTAAATGATATTTTTAAATAATATTATAGAGATATTGGAAAGAGAGATGATGATCAGTATAGATCCAAATTGAAATTCGATGCTCAGATTCAAAGACAGACGAAGAAAAAGTACCAATAAACCAATAGACAGTATACAAATCCAAAGAGAATCACTGTTTATAGAAATATATTTTAATGGTAATTATTAAAGGGCATTGAAGAAGGGAGAATTGTATAGATTGAGAAGGAAGCGGAAGAGAGAAAACATTCCATAAATGGAAAGATTTGGTAGAGTAGGAAAGGTTACAAAACACAAAAAGACCTCGTCATGCTCACTCCATGTGCTTCCCCTCCATTTTCTTCATCTCGATGATTCTATCTTTACAACTACTAGCTTGACCGTCTGTCAAATTCAAAACTACTTAAATTTGTTTTTTTCCTAAAACAAATCAAATATTGTCAAATTTTTTATTTTTTTTTAATTTGTCTATTATAATACCTCTTATTAGTACACTGCAGAATTTTATCTCTTTTATCAATATGTTTAAAATAGAGTAAAAGTGGAAGTTTGTTTAAAATTTCGGATTGAAAATACAAAATATGAAACAAAATCTTAAATGTTAAAATAACAGTTATTATGAAACTAGTAAAGTAATGTTTTTTGATTTTGTAACCAAAGTGTTGGAGATTTCTTCCACATAACCGGGATGCAAGCTGGAGACCTTCCCTACTCTGCCCCTTTAAATGGCCAGGTACATTACGCTAGGGGAACTACCGAAACCAGTAAATATTATAATGTTTTTATTTCATAAAAGTACTCCCCTCTCTTTCACTAACAAAACGTTTTGATTTTTTTTTGTTAATTTTAAGTAGTTTTGAATTTGACGGATGGTATAGTAGTTGTCAAATTAAGATAGATGGGTTTTGTTTTAGATCTTTATAATAAAACATTATTTAAAATTGAATTTCTTATTTGGTTTATGTGAATAATTTAGGATCCATCTTCGAAAAATTGTAGTCATACACGCAAAAAAAATAGTGATATTTAAAATTTTAACCGGTGAGCGAGTTATTTTATCTAATATAGTATCTTGGAAGTCTTTATGTGACAATTTAGATATTTTTTCGTAAAATGACTAACAAATACTCTTTTTAATGTCAAAATAAAAGATATTTAAGATTCTTACATATAAATTAATGAATTATTTTTTAAAAAAACTAAAACATCATTTATCATCTATATAAAAATAATTCAACTACTAATAAAATAAATTTCATTTACAAACAGTCACAAAAGTAGAAAACATCACTTAATTTGAAAGAAACAAAATTCTATAAACCATCATTAGAAATGAGAGAAAGGAAATCTATAATTAGAATAATTTGAGCATAAAGTTTTTTTTTTCTTCTTTGACAATCTCATGCTGACGAGTTGCATGACGATTAATTCATGTCTAGTACAGTAGTACGTTTTTGCTAAGTTATATTAATAATACTTGCAGTAGTTTCATAAAAAGACATTTATAATTCAGATGTCTTACACGTGTTCTGTTTAAAATCACAAAACATCTGAAAACCTCACTTTTGTTGTTAATCACGATTAGCAAATGTTTAAGGCAACGTAGTAACCATATAAACCACACATTCGTTGCAATAATGACGGTATAAGTGGTCCCAAATCCATTTATTACCCTCATTTTCCTCTCATCTTATATAATACTTCCTCCGTTTTAAAATAAGTGTCGTTTAAGAATTTTTTTTTGTTCCATAATAAATGTCACTTTAATTTTTAATGCAAATTTTGGCACAAAATACCTAATTTAATCTCAGTTTTAATGAAAAATTCCAAGAGTTATTATATATTTGAAAGATATAATTGAATTTTCAATATGTTTTATTAATTTGTGTGCAAAGTGTCAAAATAACACTTATTATAAAACAGATGGAGTATATACCAATGCAACCATTTATAAATTGTAATGACCTCTTATTGCATGCGTGTAAGAGTCAAGTCGCCACAAACACTAAATTAATCTCGATTTTGCTAAAGATACTGTTAATTAAATAATAGAACAATCAAATTGAGATCAAAGAGAAGAAGTTGAAGTAAAAACAAAGTTTCATGGGGACAAATAAGCTAGATATGGATGTTTCCTCCAATGATGTTAGTTCATTTGGTAACATGAAACGCCATTGGATTTTGATAACCCCCTTTAATTTATCTATTTTATGTGTAATACGAACACAAGCTATTCCGGATAGTTGAAATTTATATTAAATATTAGTTTAATACATTTACTAAAAATTACAACAAATAAATTATCTAGATTTATCGACCAAAAAAGTTGTTTGGTTTTTTTTTAAAAAATCCCTTACATACATGTAAAATAGTAATACATAACCAAGAGTTTTTGGCCCAGTGGTAGTAGCAATATTTGCTGGGATGGGTATGTGCCCTCCCCCTGGGTTCGAGTCCCTTTGGCCACCAATGCTCTGCTTAACATATTGTGGGCGTGCACCGGCGTGTTGTGCCTCTGGTTTACTAGTGGATTTTCCCAGATTAAAAAAAAAAAAAAAAAATAGTAATACATTAACATACGTTTTACAGTTTACTCCTTTTGTTCCCTTTTATAATATGGTTTTTATTGCTCTTACATTTTATTGTATTTATTTGTATTTCGCAGTATATATTATTATTGGTTGAGTTGTTTTTAATTAGTTATTAAATAATCATTTTATGTTAAAAAGGTAAAAGATATATAGTTTCTTAATGTTCATACTTTTAACGAAAACATCTTATATAATAAAATAGAGAGAATAACATATATTTAAGTTTGTGATTTGCAATGGTATAATTTAATATTTGACAAAAAGTGATTCATAGAATTATTGATTCTAGTATATATTATTATGAAAAGTTTTTACAAACTTAAGTTTTTTTTGGAATGCTTCATAATCTATATCAGCTTTCAGTATCATCATACAATATTTTATGTTATCTTATGTTAAATGTTTTTTTAGAATTACCAACATTGATGCAAGAGATATACCGGAATATGAACATAACATGATTAACATAATTGATTTTTTTTTTGGATTATCAGAAGGTTATGGACCGAAATCCGTAATCCTCCAGACCCGAAACCACAACATATAATATTAGTTCCGTCTCAAGCGTCACTCGATTCAGTGACCTCTAGACTTTGTCTAAAGTATTTTTCCAATCGAGCTAATGATATTTGGTATAATTGATTTTTTTAATGAAAATTTATGCGTTTAATTTGAGCACTAGATCCGGTTGGTGACACAAAATGGAAAATGTATTTAAAAATAAAATAAAATAAAGAATGGTAAGGACATCCATATAGCTACAAAAAAAAATTTTGATAATATAAAAACAAATATTAATACTATATTACTATTCTTGGAAATATTTTTAATTTTTCACGATTCTATTTTTGACGCAACCGTTATAAAAACTGTTATGGATAAAACGGAGGTCCAGAGACGACCAAGATGCATCAGGTATCGGAGATTTATATTTGATTCAGCTTAATCAATTTATGCTACAACTATGGTTTCTTCAATGTTAAAGGGGATGCCTTTTCGTGTGCCAATATTCATCCGAAATCTGGGACAATCTCACGCATCGTCTACTATGAACAAGCTACTCCACTGATTGGAACAAAATCATCATTCAATTTCACAATTCCACTCTGGATCGGACACTTCTCTTTCTAGCTGCCATAAAGCCATCCATGAATGAAGAACTCTCGGCATCTTTTAAAAATCTCTATGTAATTTCCAATTAAATCAAGTAAAAGTTACATTCATCGTAAAATAGTTTTTGGGTTTAAGTAAATTTTACATTCAATTAAAAAAAATGAAAGGAGATGTCTTTTAAAATGCATACGCTGATAGTAAATGTTAGGTATTAGATTGTGAGCATTGAGTTTTGTCATACAATGTATGATTTGAAAGTTAAGTTCATCGAGAAAATGCTAGTCACACACAAAATTTACATCAAAGTAAGACCGATTACAAAGAAAGAACATAATAATTTGTTAGTGAAAAAGTTTTTTAAAAACAAATATAGTTGTATTTCATTTATAGCGTTCAATCGTCTTTAATATATGGTATATATTTTGTTTGTGTAATAACTTGTATTTTAAAAAATCTGTATAATAATTTTGTATTTTTGATTTGAAATCAATGAAGTAAGGTTTGAAAAACGATATAATAAAATATTACCATTTTTTTGTTTTTGGGTTCTAAAGCTACCTTTTACCTTTAAGACACCCATTTATTTATTTATCTACAGTAAAATTGTAACTTAGAAATGAATTAGCAGAATTAATTCGATTTAAGTGGACAAAGCAGGGGCAGGCACAACGTGGCGAATGTCGATTGGACTTAAGTTCACGTGATTGGGAGTGGTGTGGTGGGCTCAACTCTCCGATGATAAAGCGATGCTGTTTTTTATTGCTTTCCTTTTGTCTCCTTTTTTTTTTTCACTTCTCACTTCTTAATCTGTTTCTTTTTTCTTTTTTTTTAAAAACTATTATGTAATTTAATTCATAGTTCACTATGATGTTAAAATAAAATAAAATAAATTCATACTTCACTTTTTAGAGTACTTGTTTTTGGTGAGTTCTTTCTCTGCCAACAGAAAATCCGGTTATCAACCGGTAATTGTTCTCTTATCCTATAGTATGGAGGTTTCACTTGGATTTTTTATCTCGGAATCATTGAAAAAAAATAATTTCTTAGAAGAAAAAATAAGGTTTTCGATATATCAAATCGGGATAACAACAAAGTCAAAATATTTCAAAAAAGCTATGATACAGAAGCATTAGTATCAGATTGTCGAAGTTTTAGGATTATTATCGGAAGCATCAGATTTTATCATGTGGTGTATAATTCAAAGGTTTAGCCAAGATATGCTACCGACATACACACTTCACATCATATTAAGATCAAATACGGAGAAGGAAATAACGGATTTCATGATTTGTTAGCGAGTAAGACTTGTCTATGGAAAACATCGTCAAAATCACTTATTTTGTTGTATCTTTTTCACTATATGGCGTATATATTTGCTTCTATAATAACTTGTTTTCCGAAAGTTTTGTATGAATTTGTAATCCCAATTTAAAATCAATAAAATTGTTTGTCGTATAAAAAATGAAAAATTTGGAGGGGGGGGGGTGAACAAGTAGTGGTAATGGTATAAAATAGTATCAAATGACAAAAAATTGCTATAATAATACAAAGTTTAGGAAAATTGTTAGAATAGTATTTTTCAAAAAAAAATTGAACTTTTTTGGGTTTAGGATGTAGGGTTTAGGGTTTAAAAATTTATCCCAAAAATATTAGTTTTACAATTTTCCTAAACTTTATACTATTTTAGCAATTAATTTTTTATTTTGTACTATTTCGAAAAAATTATAAGTAACCGTGAAAAATGGTCTGACTAAGCCATTTGACTTTTTAAAATATGCACAAATTTGGTATTGTTAGATATGCACAATTTTGGTTGAGTTTAATTTGATCTTCTTTTTTTTTTTTTTTTGGCGGAAGAGTTTTGTTGTACTTTATGGAAAGAAATGTTATATCAATGATATACACAGCTTCGTGGCACCATGGAAGAGTGTAATATATTGATGATTTGATATAAAAAAAAGTGTTACACCCCCATAACTTATTTTAACATATATATGACTCAATTATTTGATGGACAATAGAGAATTAGAGATACGATACATTGTATAGAGAGACTAACATCTGAGAAATCCAGAAGGCAAGGGGACAATGTCATGAGTTCCTTCGTGGGGTTTTGCTTGTTTTCATTTCACTCTTTCTTTCTGTCTCTTTCCCTCTTAGAGTTTTCTGAAATGCTCTATAATTTGATGTTAGCCATACAATAATAGTGTGCATATATAATTGCGTATAGTCTTTTATTTGTGGTTAGAAAAAAAGAATTACTTTTGGTCAACAACACGTTGCACAATAAAAGCTAGCTAGGGTCACAAATTAAAACGACGATTCATAAAAAATGTTTTATGACGTTTGATTTTTACGGTAACTACTAAGACATTTGATAGTTATTTTAGAAACTTTCTTTCCCATATTCTTTTCCATTACTACGTTAAGTTCTTAACATGACGATTTCCGTCTGCATCATACGAATATAACAATTTACAAATAGTCAATGCAACACGTAGAACCAAAGCGAATGGTTCAACACAGTAATACTAAACTTGGTTAGTTTTAATCTGTCAGTAAATTACACACAAACAGCAAAACTCAAAAAGTAGTACTAATGTGCCTCTCCTACTGGTTCTGGGTTCGATTTCCGTTGGGAGGGGTCTCCTCCAAATGAATGACTTTAACATAATACACTATGGAGATGTACGGACCCAGAACCTCGACAATTCAAAAAAAAAAAAGTAATACTTATTGCAATAATTTAGGTTAGCAAATACTTTCTCTCCAATATATAATACACAAATATTTAGGTTTGCAATTGCGAGTGAAAGGTCACATAATTAAGTTCTTCTTCATCGTTTTTTTGCTGATTTGTCATTTTCTATACCACTTTCAAACAACAACAAAAATATATCTTAAGTGACATATTCAACATTTTCAATGAATATATCTCCTAATTTTTTTTCTTATAATTTAAAAACTATATTTCACCCACACAAACCCTCTAGAAATTAAGTCGTATTCCATATACAAGAAAACTATTTAAAATGATAAATCCCTGGAAAACCACACACAAATAACAAAATGTGTAGAAGCCTCTATATCCTCGTGTCAGCATATTAGTAGCCATTCAACGACGACACATTTTTTTTTAGAGTTTCAATCTAATTTTTATCTCCTTTTATGGATCGTCGAAAAATGCTAAAAAGAGATTATTGACTTTATGATGAAACGAAGTGCCATTATATGATGAATTGTGATGAAAGCCGTGACGTTCTCTCCGATACAAAATTAATAATTGTTATAATACTCCATTAAATATTAATTAAGTTATAATTCAAATTAAATACGCACAGAAGAATGTTTCTCGATCGTTTGCATGGGGATATGAGCCGTACGTCGTGAGCTGTATAAAAGAAGAGTGTGAGAAAAGGTTTTATCTGAATAGAAGTTAAATCCAAAACCAACCAACTCTCTGATTATTTCTATCAAAAAAAAAAGAAGATTTTTTCTTCTTCCTTATTTTTCTCTCTTTTGAAGAAGTGAATCTGGACGCAGAACTAAGACAGTCAATTTTGGAACTTGAACCATCAAATTCATCAAAAAAAAGTTTCAAAAATCTTACTAGTTCTTTAAATTTATGCTTGTATTTAAGCTTCTTGATTCATCAGAAACCCAATTATTTCGTCTCTTTTTGTCTTTCTTCTTTTTACATTTTCCTCCTCTTCTTATTATTCTGGGTCATTAAGACATCATGAAGGTTCGTTTAATCACTCATTCAATCTGGTTCATTGATATTTCAGATAATGTAACAAGATTACTCATAATGGTTTTTTTTTTTTTTTTTTTTTAGTTCTTCGGGTGGATGCAGAACAAGCTACATGGGAAACAAGGGAATACTCATAGACTAAGCATATCCTCTGCTTCTTCTCGTAAGTTCAAGACTACACAAACTAGATTCTATTGTCTGCTTATTCTTTGAAAACAAAAATTTTGATAACCAAAGTTGTTGTCTACTTGGGACATGTGCAATTGCAAAACACCCTTCACATGTTCTCCTTTCCATTGATTGGCTCTCTGATATTTTTCTTTTGTGTTATGTAAACAAGATCAACCGCGAGAGGAGTTCAGCGATTGGCCTCACGGATTACTAGCGATTGGAACGTTCGGTAGTGTGAACAAAGAGCAAACACAACAAAAACTAGATCAAGAAGTGATTCAAGAAGCAGATCATGCGCAATATAGAGATCAAGAACTTTCTTCTTCCGATGATTTAGAAGATTTCACTCCCGAGGAAGTTGGGAAACTGCAAAAAGAGCTGACGAAGCTCTTGACAAGAAGGAGCAAGAAGAGGAAGTCCGATGTGAACAGAGAACTTGCGAATCTTCCTTTGGATAGATTCTTGAATTGTCCTTCGAGTCTTGAAGTCGATAGACGAATCAGCAACGCGCTTTCTGCTGGTGGAGATTCTGATGGGAAGGAAGAAGACATTGAGCGTACGATCAGTGTTATTTTGGGGAGATGCAAAGCGATTTCGACAGAGAGCAAGAATAAAAAGAAGAAGAGTAAGAGAGATTTGAGTAAAACCTCTGTTTCTTATCTTCTCAAGAAGATGTTTGTCTGTACAGAGGGTTTCGCCCCTGCTCCTAGTCCTAGCTTGAGAGACACGTTTTACGAAACGAGAATGGAGAAGGTACTGCTAATTAACACGATTTCAAATACTACTTTAAGTGTTTAGTTTTGTTCATGTATATCTGATTATATGGATTGTATATGCAGTTGCTGAGAATGATGCTACACAAGAAGATTAACGCTCAAGCTTCCTCGAAGCAAACATCAACAAAGCAATACTTGCAAGACAAGCAACAGCTTTCGTTGAAGAATGAGGAAGAAGAAGGAAGGAGTAGTAGCGATGGGGGTAAATGGGTTAAAACAGATTCTGATTGTGAGTTTCAGATCTTTTGAGTTCTTGAAAATTAAACAAGAAAAATACATGAACTAATTCGATTTTCTTCTTTTTCATTTTTTTTTGTTTGCAGTCATTGTTCTTGAGATCTGATCCACTTTTCTCCTTTTCATGTTACAAGAAAGTACAGGTAATAATTAACCTGATCAATGAATCTTAATTTCGTTAGCCTTGCTTCTTTCTAATTGCTGAATCTGATATTAGATCTTATGTTTTTGCAGATAGAGAATCTTCACTGATATCAAGACAAAGAAAATTATAAAAGAAATGATCAGTCAAGTTTCTTTTTCTTTCTGATGAAAGTTTTTGGGTAATCTATCTGCAGAGCCCCATGATTTTTTTTTTTTTTTGCATGGTTGGGTCCATAATACCAAACATGTTCTGGAAACTAAACATCAGATATATAGTACATGAGATCTTTACTGTATATTCTTACATACATGTGTGTCTATATATATATGCATACATGTATGTAGTTGTGTATTTTTCAGGTGGATAACCTTAGTTTATTTAAAGACTTTCTCTTTTTCTCCACACTCTGTTTTGTCATTTTTCAGTCATTTTACATGCTTTTTTCATCTTGTAAGTTGTGTAACACAGACAAGACAACTACATATTCAGATTGATAAAACTTTTCTCTAAAGCCTTGTAATTATTGTTACCATTTTGTAATTTCTTACGAGGAGCAAATAGTACCTTTTTTTTTTTTTGAGTATCCCATAAATAATCTAATAGTTGAACATAGAAAATTAACATAAAATTACGAAAATTTAAATTTAAATTTAAACTATAGTTATTATGTATATAATTTGAAGTTATATTTACAAAATATTAAAAGAGGAATATGGTGGTGGTGACGAATGGTCATGGACATCAATCTGAAGTTGTAGAGCAATATATACATTTTCCACAAACCTCTGAATAGACTAGAGTCTTCAGTAACCAACTAATGTACTTTCATATACTCTATATGTTTTACAAATAATGTTATTTTGACACATTTCACACATATTAAAAAAACTATTAAAAGTTAAATATTACTCTATATTAATACATTAAGATTTTTCTCTCTATAATTAATATACTAAAACAATAAAATTAAAACTGGATTTTTGTTTAAAATTATGCATTGAAAACATAAAACACAGTCTTTGTAAAACGTATGGAATATTTGTTAGTTGGGAAGGCTGGATTTATTTCTCAGGCTTATTAGAGCCTCATTAAAGGATTTTCATGAGGGTATCTCAATTTGGAAAAAAAAATTAATACTATTTAATTGAGAGAGTATCTCAAAAAGATACTTTATCAGTTAAATAATATTAAAAAAAATTTCCCAAAAAAATTTCCCAAAAAAATTTCCCAAAGTGAGATACTTGCTTCAGAACCCTCAATCAGGGTGCTCTTATCTCCCAAAAGTAAAATCGAATGGGCCTAGAAAGGCCCAGTCTTAAAAAATATAATAATTTTAGCAGCAAAACCCTCTGGCTAAACTAGAGGCTTTGCTACTCCAACTTTTACTTTCATAGAAACTTCGAACATCTGGAAACGATGAAGGAGCAACCTTTAACAGCCGTACGATCGACCCATAAACACATCTCAGTTTCTCACTGACTTCCTTCCTCAGTCATCAAGTTTCTTCTCTTTCTCTTTCTTCAGATCTCTGCGAAAAATCCGGTATCAATGTTGCTCCATCTTCTTCTTCTTCTTTTCCTGCTATGCCTGACGTCTTCTTTGGTCCAAGCGTCGGTGCATGAGTACCGAAGCGAGAGATTCATGTCCAAAGGCAACGCCTTCGTCTTCCATGGCGGCAGCGAAGGCATCTACTCCTCTTCTCCCTCCGACAATTTCACCTCTGACTCCGAATCCATTTCCTTTATCCGGTAACTCTAGGGGTTTTGTTTTAGCTTTCCGATTCCATTTCTATAGTGAAGAGTAATTCCATTAGTTTCCTCTTTTAAATCTGCTTAGGATCAATAGAGCAATGTTCGTCGCTTGGGTCATTATTAGTTGGAAAATTGTTACTAGAGGAGTCTTTAAGGGCTTTGGATCTTAAAGATAAACAAGTCATTTCTTCTCCATCATCAAGTTGCAGCTGACTCAGTTTGTATGCCCAGAGTTGAAATTTCGTACTTTTTAAGCTGTGATCGTTTGTTTGTTTGTGTTAACCTTAATTCCACGGTGACAGTTTTGAGAAGATCACATTCCGGAGGCCTGGGGAAGTTTCTAACAGATCCTCATTACCTATCCACGCGGTGGTGTTTGAGGTAGAAGACCGGGAAAACATTGGGGGATCAGCTTATGGTGGGCAGAGAGCTGTCTGTTGCACATCTGATCTGGCTAAACTCGGTGTATGCTCACACGGAGAGATCATTCATCATCCTTCTGCTAAAGACTCAGGTTGGCCACAAGTGTTCGGTGTTTCGTTGGTTGAGAACGAGTTGTCTGGTACGCTGCCAACAAGATCCATCCAGATCACTAGGACCGGAATGTACAACCTCTACTTCATTCATTGTGATCCTCATCTCAAGGATTTGGTTGTACAAGGTAAAACCATTTGGAAAAACCCTAGCGGATACCTACCCGGTAGAATGGCTCCATTGATGTACTTTTACGGGTTCATGTCTCTTGCTTTTGTGCTGCTTGGCATCTTCTGGTTCTCTCAGTGTGCTAGATTCTGGAGAGAAGTGCTTCCGTTGCAGAATTGCTTAACTCTGGTGATAACACTAGGGATGTGTGAGATGGCACTTTGGTATTTCGATTACGCGGAATTCAACCAGACCGGGATCAGACCAACCGTGATCACCATCTGGGCAGTCACGTTTGGTTCTATCAAGCGTACAAGTGCTCGTATTATCATCCTGATGGTTTCAATGGGCTACGGGGTTGTCAGACCTACGCTCGGGGGCTTTACATCAAAGGTTATAATGCTCGGGGTCACCTTCTTTGTTGCATCTGAAGGACTTGAACTGATGGAGAATGTCGGTGCTATTAGCGATCTCTCGGGGAAAGCTCGACTGTTTTTCGTTCTTCCTGTTGCAATATTGGATGCTTTCTTCATCATATGGATATTCAAATCGCTCTCTGCTACGTTCAAGAAGCTTCAGGCCAGAAGGTTGTTGGTCAAGTTGGATATATACAGAAAGTTCACAAATGCTTTGGCTGTAGCCATTTTGGTTTCCGTGGGCTGGATTTGCTACGAGGTAATACAACAAACAACTGTCTTTAATCTCAATAGTGCGAGAACCGTTGAATTCAAAATCAGAATAAGAGCTGTACTAATTTTTTTTTTTTTTACTTTTGGCAGCTTTATTTCAAGTCGAAGGATGTTTACAACGAACATTGGCAAAACGCTTGGATCATCCCGGCCTTTTGGCAACTTCTCTCCTTCTCGCTCCTAATGGTTATCTGTTCTCTCTGGGCTCCATCGCAGAACTCGACTAGGTAACGCCATATCCAAGAAACACAATTGAAAATGCGATATGAAACTTGATGTTGGTCGGTTGTTTCTTATGAGGAACATAAAACTCTCATCAATAGTAGTTGGGCCTAAAAATGAGAATTAAACTGCATATTAGCAAATCGCACGCGTCTAATTGTTTGTACCGTCCTTATCTTCTTATAGGTATGCATTCTCTGGATCGTCTGGTGATTCAAGCGGGGAGTTTGAGAAGGACGATTACACACTAACCCTCATTAAACCATCTCCGATTCCTTCTCACGAAGTCAAGAACCTCCCAGAAACCAGATCTTTACAAGGTGACAAAGAAGAACCAGACAAAGATTTGGAGGAAGACAAAAGGGAGTAAAGTAAAGTAATGAGACAATAGTCACAATCGATCTTCTTCTACTAAGACACTTCTCTCTCTTTATCGACACCTCAAATTTTACTATATGTAGTCTTTTAGGTCACGTGAGTTTAGTTTGTACAATACAAAGGCCATGAGACCAAAGCAGCCTTTGTCATCGGTGTTGTAGTGTTAATTTGTGTGCCATGTTTTTCTTTGTCACAATGTAATGTTTAAATTTCATTTTCTTAAGTTTGCATTTTTACACTAAAGCTTGGTTTTTTCCTTGTAACATATGCTTTGGTCTATGAAGGACAAGAATAGAGACCAAAACTAACCATAGCAAATAAGAGTACAACAAAGGGACAAATACAGTTTCATCATATGGACAAATGAACCAAAAAGGTTTAAGCTAGGAATTTGGCAAGTAACCAAACAGATATATTATAAGTTCATACAACATTACAAACCTCATGAATCTGAAAAATTTAAATCAAAGTCGTATCAATCCTTCTTCTTTCTTGCTCGGTTTTGGGCTCATCCGCAAAGAACCCGAATTTGTGAAAAGAATTCAAAGAATCTGTTTCCGTAAAACTCTAAAAATCAGAAGAGTGAAAAAAACCCACTTATCTCTCATTCTGATCGTCTTCTCAGATGCTGAGTTGCAGATAACCCCTCGAACAAGTCAAGAACCTCGGTCTCTAGCTCTTCAACTGTGATCTTGATGTAATTCTCCGGGTGTTTCCCGCTCTCTATGTGGCTCCTGAACCGCCCGAGAAACGATCTGTAAGCCGGACTAAGCTTCTCCAAGATCGAGATCTTGAGCTCTTCCCTCAGCTGAGAATCTGGGACCAACCATTGCGATTGAACCCTATGAACTTCCTCAAACAGAGCATTGAAAGATTTGAACCTCTCTCTCAATGCGCTTCTGGAGACGCCTGATGCGAAGCTTCCTTTTGTGCGTAACCCTTCGTCTCTTAAGCAATACAAGACTTTGACCCAAGCGGCTCTTTGGTAATACGTAGCGGCCTGCCTGAACTTACCCGTTAGCTTTCTCAGGTAGAGATCTCCGATCATTTCCCGTAGCTCCGGCGACCCTTTTATCTTCTGGACTATGTAGTGTACGTTGTTCATGACGAAGAGATGCGATAAAGCTGCGTCTCTGTAGTACTTGGACTTTCCTTCCAGATTGAATTGCAAGATCAATATGATCCAGATCAGATGGAGGGCTAACGGACCTTTGTTCTCAAGCTCCGAGAAATCGATTTCCGGTGTGTTTGAATCGTTTCTCGATGGTTTGGACATGATGAGATCGATTAACGTTGGTCTGTACTCTGAGATCAAGCTAATGTAGTTCATGACGTACCTCGTCAATGGATGTATCGTTCCTCCGGGAACGGTAACTCTAGAAGGTTCACGGAGGACGGCGTTTTCGAATTCGGATAATATCCCTCTCGCCGCTTCCGCCAGTCTCGACAGTATCTCCGCCGCCTGAACCCTAATCGAATCCGAAGATTTCAGATCGAAAACCGATTCGATGTCTGGCAAAAGCTCAATCAGAGCGTCGTGGAGATCGAGGATCTTGAAGAGCTTTTCCGGCGATCTCCGGCTGATGCTGATCGCTTCCGCGAAGTTGAACAGCTGGATCGCCGGACCTTTGACGGTTTCCATGAAGCAAGCCTCGTGGATGTTGACGGCTCCGACGCTGTCGAACACATGCTCGCAGAGCAATTTCTCGCTCGCGAACACAACTCTCACACAGATCTTAGCGGCACGGATCCATCGACGGATCTTCTGCTCCAGCGCTTCCCAATTTAACCTCTGAACATCGCCGATGCTCAGTTTCTCGATCCCTAGCCGCCGGAAGCTCGAATCGACGGCGGACTTGCGCACGCTTCCGTACACCTGAATGCACTCACGGAGATAACCGGCAGAGACCATACGCCGAGCAATCCAGCTCAGATAAACCACCGCATCGATCGGAATGAGCTCGATCTCGCGTATGCTGCTAGTGGATCTACTGTAGCTACCCCGTCCGGTCGGGAGCCGAACCGTCCCGGAACTTGAACTGGAGCTCGACCCGGTCCGTTTCAGAAGATCCGTCTCTTCTTCCTCCTGCTGATCATCTTCCTCGTTACAGTTACCATTACTCCCATCATCTTCAACCTCCAGGTGAGCAGAAGAGGAAGACGACATTAGAGAATCAGAGTTGATCGGAGAGCTGTGGCAGACGAGAATATTCCGAAACTCGTCCTCGAGACGAGCCATGGCGATCTGGATTGCCGAGTTTGCTCGATTTTCAATCTCTCCGCCGGATGAAACATACCGTTGGATTTCATCGACGGCGTGGAGGTAAAGCTTCACCTCCTGCGGATCGCTGAAAATCATCTTCTCCCTGGCTTCTTCCGAAGCCGTCGCGTCCCAGCGCATAATCACCTTCTCGGCCGAGTCGAATCCGGAAACCGAACAGTCTCCTCCGTCACCGGCGTCGTGACTTTGCTCCGGCGGTTCCATGGTTTCATAAGAAAAAACAAACACAGAGAAACAAACAAAAAGCGTAAAATAGAGAGATTTCCTTTCTAATGGTGGGGACTGGAAAAAGCAACAGTAGAATTTAGATGCTTTTAACAGCTCTTAACCGCCATGCGAGGCGCCTTTTTCACTTTGATCGATACCACAAATGTAATACTGTTAATTTGAAATTCACTGTTTATTACTCCTCCTGTATTACAAAAGGTGTAAGATTTTATTTTTGTTTTACAAAAAGTGTTATTTTATATTTTTTAATGTATAATTTTGAACAAAAATTCAGTTTTACTCTTATTGTTTTAGTGTATTAAGTAGAAAGAAAAAAATTGTTTAGTATATTAATAAAGAATAATATTAAATTTTTAATAGTTTTTTTAATATATGTTAAATGTGTTAAAATGACACTTTTTATTAAATGAAAAGAGTAATATACAAGTATTTTTGCAAATTAAACTAATGCAAGTTATTACCTAAAATTGAAAAAAAAACGCAGCAAAAAGCTCTCTAGCAAAACCCTAGCCGCCGCTCTCCTCAACCCTTCTCCGATCTCCCTCTCCGGCCGGTGGATTTAGAATCGCTGCCGTGAGAGGGAACCCCCTTTTGTCTATGTGTCTTCCTCGGCTTCGGTTTCTCGGCGATTTCAAGGTTGTGTCTTCAGATATAAGTTTTTGCTTCGTCTGAACGTGTGATGCTCTGCCGGTGACGGTGTGGCTTCCCGGTGGTGTGAGCTCATGTAAGCGTGGTGGTCCTACTTGGCTCTTCCCTCCGTAAGTTACTCGAGGACGGTATCTTCTCGGGGATTGGCTAGTTTTCTTCTTCGCTTCTTCGAGTCTCTCCTCTGTGCCTTTCTGCCGTCGGCTTCTTTCTGGTGAGTTCCTACACATAATCCGGTTTCTAGGTTGGTTGTAGTGGTGCTGTCTTCTTTGATTCTGCTTCCCGTGGACGGTTCATATCTTGGTTGAGTTGCTCCTCCGCTTTCTTCCTAGCCTCCATATTGTAGTTGTAGAGTGCTAAGATCTAGCCTTTCTCTGCGTTTTCCTCTTGTGTTTTGCCTTATGCTCCTGAAGAATCTTCTCACCGATGGGTGAAGATCTTTTGAAAGTTCAAAGGCGGCGCTGCTCGCCAGTTGTACATCCTACACAGTTTGGCTCTTCGCTACATGTGAGATCTCTCTCTGTTAGCGACTTAGCTTTCGCTCCCAGTTTGGTGATGGAACTTCCAATCTCAACTTCCCCTCGTCATGAGCCTCCAGATATGCTTTCACAAGCGTCTATCGAGATTCCCCAACTACGAGAACCACCAGATCCACCGGATCCTCCGGATAGTTGGTTTTTCATCACCGACAACGGTCCCCTTCTCATGTCCTATGTCTCCTCGATGACGTGCAACAAATCCGGATACCCTTCAGTGTGGGTTTGGCCCAATTTGACGGCGCGTTTCGCCGATCCGGTTCTTCTTTGGTTTCACACCGTCGGCCCTCAACTCATTCGGTTCAGCCATCGTCAAAAAAAGCTGCTTCCTCCACACGCATCCTTTACCCCTCTTCTCATTCGATTAAGCTATCGGAAAAGGTTACCGCCTCCCTTTTACCACTTCGGTTTAGCAATCGTCAAAAGCTGCATCCCTTATCCGCCTCCCTCACGTCTAAAGCTTTCGTTGGCTCCCTTGGTCTTTTCGTTAAGATAGTCACGGGTACTTCATGTTTGGGATTGGAGATTACAACAACTCCCGTCTCTTTCAGAGGTGGCTTCCTCCCGAGCCTTGTGCCGAGAAACCTTATGAACGTCTTTACCGACATGTTATCTTGTGTAGCGGTTTGTACGGGGACTGAAGAGACATACGATTTCGTTTCTACGAATATCGGAGGTAGATGTTCGCCCTCAATGTCACTTGTGACGAATTTCAAACTCTCCGGCTGTGCCGTGAAGTTCTTGACGCATTTGAGCCTTGTCTCAAATTCGTTGTCCATCTTTCAAGATGATGATTTATCTGCTTTTTGTTTTATTGCTTTGAATTTATTTTGTAATTATATAAGAGGATGTTTAATTCCCTCTTTTTGAATTTTAATCTAAGGAAGAAAGTGTTAAAAAAAAAGAATTTTAATCTAAGGAAGAAAGTGTTAAAAAAAAAAAAAAAAACTAATGCAAGTTCTACTGTGATTTTTGTATTTGTTTTAATCTGGTGTCTTTTAATAACATGAATCATATGAATTAAGTCAACTATTCGACTGCTACAATGGGTCGACATTCACGTGCTTGCACCCGATTTCCCATGCATTATGCCTTTTTAAAAGATTCACGGTGACAAAATTAATTTATTTATAAAATCCTATTTATTAATATTTCTTTCTTGATATGGAAACATTGATATTTGTTTTTTGTGATTTGAAATATTAACTAATGCTTGCTCTTAGGTGGATATAAATTCAGATAATTGTCACTTTTAATAAATTTATAATAATGGTTGTAGCAATATAATTTTTGGATAAACATTAAAAAGTAATTGATATGCGACAGTCTAGAAACATGAAGTCAATTGACATATAGAAGAAAAATAATGTTGCACGAGTGGTGCTCTGCTGGATTCAGCCAGTGACAGAATTACTCAAGTCTTTTTTAATAACCCTATAAATAAATACAAATACGAGTTCAATTCGACGACGTTTTTTTAGCAAATGTACTTTTATTATAACTAAATGTGAATGTGAACAGCTCACCTTGCTAAACATTTATTGGGTAAGCAAATGTCATTAGATGTGTCGATTTAATAATCATCACGTATTTTTATTTTATTTTTGATATATGATGTTTCGGAAATTCATATTTATTTGTCCCGGTTCAGTGTTGCATGGATTTATATATAACTAATGTCACTTCACTTATTATATAGTATTCCATCTAACCTATTACTACTATTTAATACTCTTTTCATTTCATTTTAGGTGATAATTAAAGTTTTTACATACATGTTTAAACATTATTATTTTCTACCTAAATAATTCAATCAATAATAAAACAATTACAAAATACAAATAGTCAGAAATTAATCAATTTTACATAATTTAACTAGAACCATCACTTAATTTAAAACAAAAAAATTATAAGAGTTTACTTATTTTTGTAAAATATAAAAAGTACATTAATTATACTCTCTCTGTTTATGAGTGAAAACTCTAAAATATCTATTTTTAAAAACCAGATAGAGTAATTCATTTGTACTCTATTTTTTTTTGGTTCCAAGAAGACAAGAATATGAGTGATTAAGTTAGAGGTCTATAAATCATGGCCATAATTATGTATAATACTGTGTTAATGAAAAAGTACATTAATATTATACTCCCTGTGTTTATGTTTTAGAAAAAAATTGTTTCAAATAAATAAATATTTTCAATTTTCTATGCATTTTTTTACTAATTAATGGTAAGAAAATTTAGAATTCAAAAAGTATTTATTGAAAATAATTGATTTCTTGAATTATTATTGGTTTAGAGTCATAAAAAATTGTTTAATGTAAAAAAATTATATATTTATAAGTGAACATTAATTTTTTTTTCTTAATATGTGTGAAAATTCTAAAATATTTATCTTTGAACATTAATCAAATTCAGTCTTTGGCATAATTTTTTTTTTGTTCCTAGAATACGAGTGACTAATAATCAAATGCAGTGTCGGGTCTTTTGTTGTCTGCTAAGTTAGGCGTCTATAAATCCTGGCCATAATTAAATTATTTCTGTGAGAGAAATAAAAAAACAATAATAATTTCACGATTCGTTAATCTCCAGCTGTGTTTAGCTGTCATGCAATTTCAATATTTTATTTTTATCATTTTTTTACGTCACGTACGTATACACAAACACGTGATATAGCCTATATCATATAGGCATATTATTGATTCGTAACTACTAATCTGTGACTTTCATAATCGCTAATGACTTTTTTGTACCGAAGTTTACAAGTTGTAATAAAACCACGAAAACACAATCTGATAACCTCAGTTTGAATTTTGAATCATATACAAATCTAAAGAGAGGGAAAAAAAAAAAATGGTGAATCCAACGGTTGGAATTCATCGACGGTGAAGCTAAGTTTCTATGGTGATGAAGTCGTCGTTAGAATCTTCTATCGTTAGTTCGGCGACGACTTCAGTCATATTAGGTCGCCGATCAGGATCTTCTCTGGTGCATCTCACACCGATCCGTAAAACATTCTCAATCTCATCCGACGACGTTTTGTCATCGGCGGCTGCGGAGACGACCATCGGATGTAGCAGATCCATCCAGCCACCTTGTTCCGCGGCGGAGCCGATCCACTCCACCAAATTCGTCCCGCCGGCTCTATTCAGACCGGCGTACTGAGACGGGAATTTCCCTGTCAGGATCTCTATGACCACGACTCCGAAACTGAACACATCCGATTTCGCAGAGACGATTCCATCGCGTTCCGCTTCGGGAGATTTGTACGCGACGAGAGATTGAAATTGAGCGTCGGGATTGATCAGTCTTTGGAGTCCGAATTCGGAGATGAGAGGTTCGCCGTCGTCGGCGAGAAATATATTGCTCGATTTTAAGTTTCCGTGCGGCAGGCTTAGAAACCCTAACTCATCGTGGAGGTACCACATCGCTCTTGCGATTCCTTGAATAATTTTAAGTCGAGACGGCCAATCTAATTGAAAATCCCCACTGTGATCGCCGTGTAATCGGTGAAGCAAACTCAGATTTGGGACGAATTCGAACACCAGCAGTTTCTCGTCTCGCCGGAAATGGTAAGCAAGAGGCGTTAATATGTTCACGTGTCGTAAGCTTCCTAATTTCTTAATCTCCTTGTCGAATACATCTATACTCACTTGATTCATCACCGTCACACGCTTCACCACCACCGCGACGCCGCTCGCGATCACCGCCTTGTAGGCAGACCCCACGCCTCCGCTGCTGCTAGGGCGGCTACTTCCACCGCCGGGATTGCCGAGAACGTGAGCCGCTGCTTTCATCAAGTCCGATAAACCAAAAACACCCTTTTCTTTGTTCACCATTACCAAATCCGCCATCCCCGTCATACCCATTGATTTATTCGTCAGCTCGCCGGAGCGACTGGTCTTACTCCGCCTCTCGCCACCAGTTCTTGATCCGTCAACAGTTACCTGTCAACCACATCAAGAATTTTGTGTTTGTAAGTTACAAAAACTCTCTTCAGCGTTTTATAGCAGTGAATTCATATAGCATTGCTGGTGTGAATAACCTGAATTTGTTGGTCGTCACTGCTGTCTTGTTCAGAGGTACGACGCGTCCGCTTCCTCTGTCTCTTCTTTTTCTTCTTCCGGAAGACTAAGGAGATGATGATAATGATAAAAAGGACTCCTAGTGTACCGAATGCTATATAGTATTTGCTCTTATATGCATCTTTCATTGTTCCTTCTATTGGAACTGATGCACTCGAATTTCTTGGTTGCGAGCAGGTAGTTGCTAGTTTCGCACCGCAAAGGCCAGGGTTCCCTGCGAAAAACCTCGCGTCGAACTTTGATAAACCAGGCGGTATTTGTCCGATTAGTCGGTTGTTTGAGAGATCGACATCAGCTAAAGTCGGCTGGGTAAAATTCGGTATAATACCGAGGAAATGATTGTTTTCGAGGTGTAACTCCATTAGATTTGGCAGTGTAGTGGCCAAAGAGAGAGGAATGAGGCCAGAGAACTCGTTGTTGGACAGCCAAGCTTTCTTTAGAGATATCATCTTTTTGAAATATTCAGAAGGGATATTACCAGAGAATCGATTGCCTGATAAGTAAATCGATTTCAGAGCGGTTAATCGGTTAAACTCGGGTATATTACCGGAGAATGAGTTGTTCATTATGCTTATGGTTCGTAAAGCGGGTAGGTCAGTTAAGGGGGTGACGTCGATGTTTCCCGAGAGACCCATCTGTTCGATCTGGAGGCCAAAGACTGAATTTTTGTTGCAGAGCAATCCGACCCATCGTTGTGTTCCTCCACAAGGCTCTGAATCTGGTGTCCAAGAATCGAGAGACTTGGCGTTGGTTAATGACTCCTTGAATTTCAACAATGATTCTGATTCGGTTATCGAATTAGCAGAAAGTGCTGTTAGAGATAGCACGAACGGCCATATTAGCCAGGCCACGGCCATTTACTCTTAACCGGAGCTAGGCCGCCGAGACTTTGTAGGAAACTTGTTTTTTTTTTTTTTTTTGCGTTGATTCGATTTACTAATTTTCTCGGTTTCTGTCTTGTTTCTCGCTCTGTCTCTGTCTCTGTTTCTGTCTTTTGTTTTTCTCTGTCATTTGTGATCCATTGGATGAGAGAAACTTAGGAGCTTATGGCGCGAATGTAAGTTGAAAGAGTCAAGATTGAGAAAAGCAAAAACGATTACGAAATAATTGGGAAATGTGTATTTTTTGTTGGGCCAATATTGCTACTGTTTTTTTTTTTTTTTTTGCTAAATCCATGTTGCTATTGTTAAGTGTTGATAATAGAGCACGAGCCCAATCTGGATCAGAGTTATTTATTTATAAAATTTTACTAGGGGTGTTAAATTGGACTCAACCTCATAGGATTAGCCCGGCCCGTGTAAAAAAATGAAACTCTAAACCATGTGTTTTGTAATAGGGCAAAAACACAAAAAATAAAGTTAAGGAATTTTATTAATTTAAAAAAAAAAAATCAAAACACTTTTCAATATTTTATATCAAATTAATTTTCTCGCAAAAACCGCAATATCATGTTTTCCAACAAAAACCGCAAAATCACATTTGCCAAAACTGCAAAGTCGCATTTCCCCACCAAAATTGTGAAATCACATTTTTTTTCACCAAAAATCACAAAATCATATTTTTCCGGCAAAACAGAGTTGAGAATATCGGAAGCGGTTGTCATAGGTCATGGACGACTCTGTTCTCGATCATATTCAATCTCACATGCTATCACTTCTTCTTTTATTGTTGGTCTCGCCCAGTGGCGAACCCATGTACATTAATAGGGTGTCACATGACACCTCTTAAATTTTTTTATATATAATTGTATATAAATATTGAAAGAATTAGTAATATAATAGATAAATTTTGGTCATTTGACTCCATAATATATATGTTTTCTTTTCAATATTAGATTTTGACACCAATAACATAAATATCTGGGTTTACCTAGTGGCGAATCTAGAGATTATATTCAGTGAGGGCAAAACCAATATTTTACATTGGGCTGTGAGGGCATAATTTTAAAATAATAAAAATTATCTTCGAAATTTTATAAAAATCAAAATTTGAGTGGTGGCAGCTGCCACCCCCTTGGCTCACCTGGATCCGCCACTCGGTTCACCACTGGTCTCGCCTGCTATCGTCTTATACTGGTGTTGAACTCTTTAGCTTTTATTAAGATTTTTTTCTTTGGGGTTTTGATGTGAGCGTGACAAACAACAACAAGGAAGATGAGATTGTAGCTAAGCATGAGACCGAGAATGAGCTTGTAGCTGAGGAAGATCTACTTGTTCCAAATGGTCCTATGACAAGAGCAAGAACCAGAAAACTTGCTAAGGCAATTGCTGGGCTACTTAAAGGAGTTAGACACATGAATCATGATCCAGCCCAGCTAGTTGTTTTAACATGCATCCAAGTCCAAAAGGAGGCCATTAACAACATGATCCAAGAACACCAGCCCAACGAATTCACTCACTTGTTTTTGGAGTCCACAGCCCAAAACAAGCCCATAAAACCAATGATCTCAATCCAGCAGCCAAGCACATCAAAGATAATTCAAAGTGGGTAACACAATTCTGAGTCAAAGCAAAAACGTGTGCACTGTTCACGGCAGTTACTGTTCATCCCGCCAACCAAAGTTTGAAATTGGTTTTGTGTGTTCTCTTTGTCAAAATAAGTAGGTTACTTACTTTGCTTATTTTCTTCACCTTTCCTTAATTTCTGTAACTTGTCTTTTAACTAGAGTAAGTTAGTAACTATAGTTAAGTTAAATTATGAGTCTATATATGTAATGTTCAAGCATGTGAAATAAACAACAACCTTGAATTTTAAAAACTTATGCAAGTGATTTGCGATTTCTTAAAGAGTGATTCTCTTTTGTTCTGAGTGAACTTTTCGATTATCTTGGTGTGATTCCAAATAATCAACTGATCGATTCATAAGGGTTTGTCATCACCCTTGTGCGCGGGTCATTCTATCGGTTTTAGTTCTTGAGAGCGTTTAAGTGTGTCAAGCGTAGAGAAATATCGAGAGTGAATCTTGCATCTCTTCCCATTGCACCACGAGTCTTGCGGCCTAAGATTACTTCACCGCCTTGTTCATTTGAATCAATCACGGTTCAGTTGAGTCAAGGGTTATCCAACGCCAACCTTTGAGTCGTTTTTGGGCAATTCCGTATCACGTGGTATCAGAGCAAACTCAAAGCCTTGGTATTATCCTTCTTATCATTTTCATCTTCATCTATCTTACCATCAAACTACTTTATTTCTTCACGTTTTCTTTTATCTTCCTTTTCTTCTTTTATTTCAAAGTTTTTCTTTTCAATTCACCTTCCATATATTTAAATTCTGTAATTTTATTTTCGTATTATTCAGTTATAAAAAAAAAAAAAAAAAAAAAAAAA
>PKML01014013.1:331176-399215 GCA_002933935.1 Eutrema yunnanense
AAAAAAAAAAAAAAAAAAATTCGTTTGGTTACTTTGGAAAATTCATTAAGCTAAGCTTGTCTAGTTCTATCCGAACTTTGGAGAATCGCTGAGTGAAAGTGAGTTTGTGAGGACATCTTGAGTGCTGTGTGAAAGAGTGAAACACTTGGAAAACACTACGGGAAACACTTGGGAAAAAGTCTTTGGGAAACACTTGTGTGTGTGAGGAATTTTTACTACTGATCTTGTTTGTTTCTTGTTTCAGGTTAACATGTTACGAGATGAACAAAACGTTGATCAAGGAGGAGATCAACAACAAAACGTTGATCAAGGAGGTGATCAACAACAACCGGCTATTACTAATCCCCAAACCGGTGTGAATACTCTCCAAATACAAGCGCTGATGGGGGAGATGAGAAGGATGTTGAGGATCGAGATCGATCAGGTCCATGAGAGGCTAGATCGGATGCAAGAGCAACAAAGACAACCGCCTGTTGAACCAGTTAGAGAAGGACGAAACCAGCCAAGAGTAGCAAGGGCTGAGGGTGGCGTTGCTTACTATACCGAGGAGGAATACTCGCATAATGAAGACCAAGAACGACCTCGACGTGCTAGAGACGCAAGAAGGCGACATGATGCTGCTGGACACTCATCAAATAGTAGTCAAAGGAGGCCTAGGCGTGTGCGAGAAGCAAGGGGCCGAGAAGAAGATAGTCTAAAAGGACTAAAGCTAAAAATTCCACCATTCTACGGGAAGAATGACCCTGATGCGTATTTGGAGTGGGAAAAGAAGATCGAGCTAGTCTTCGATTGTCAAGAATATTCAGAACGAAAGAAGGTGCAATTGGCAGCAACGGAGTTCTATGACTATGCGATCAATTGGTGGGATCAGCAAGTGACAAGTAGGAGGCGCAATGGAGAGTACCCAATTGACACTTGGGAAGAGCTTAAAACATTCATGAAGAAGCGGTTTGTTCCTAGTCACTACCACCGGGAACTTCATCAAAAATTGAGGAGACTAATCCAGGGCAGTAGAAGTGTGGAGGATTACTATCAAGAAATGGAGTCTCTCATGCTCAAGGCTGATATTGATGAAGACAAAAATGCTACCATAGCCAGATTCATAAGTGGTTTGAATCGGGAAGTTCAAGACAGAGTGGAGATGCAAAGCTATCTTGATCTTGAGGAGTTGTTGCACAAATCTATCTTGGTGGAGCAGCAGCTCAAGAGAAGGGGGTTTACACGGCAACCATTCGGGTCCAGCATAAGGCCAAACTACTCCAAGGAAGAGAAGCCAAGTTTTAGGCCAAGAGCAGAATCTAAACCAGGAATGGAGACTAAACCGTTTACTACAACTTCTACAAACCCCAAGGAGAAAGCCGAGAATTCCAATACTAGAAACCGAGATATTCAGTGCTACAAGTGCAAAGGAAAAGGGCATTATGCGAATGCTTGTCCAAACCAACGAACCATGGTGTTAAGAGAGGATGGGGAAATCGAAACTGAGGAAGAAGTAGAATCGGAAACCTTCGAAGAGATTGAGGAGCTGCTTGTGATTGGAGGAGAATTACTAGTAGTTACAAGAAGAACACTACTCGTGCAAGACAAGGCCAAGGAGGAGGAGCAGCGTGAGAACCTGTTTCACACACGGTGTCTTGTGAAGGATAAGGTGTGCAGCCTCATCATTGATGGAGGGAGCTGTACGAATGTGGCAAGCGTCACGATGGTAGAAAAATTGAACCTGACAACAAAGAAGCATCCCAAACCATATTACCTCCGCTGGCTGAATGATAAGGGGAACCTGAAGGTAACCAGACAAGTGTTGGTTCCATTGTCAATAGGGAGCTATGGGGATGAGGTTCTTTGCGACGTTCTACCTATGGAGGCTGGACATATACTCTTGGGAAGACCTTGGCAATTTGATCGCAAGGTGATTCATAACGGCCTCACCAACAAACACTCTTTCGTATTCAAAGGTAAAAAGATCATTCTGGTCCCTATGACTCCAAATGAAATCTATCAAGACCAGAAGTTCCGTGAGAAAAGAAAAGAGGAAGAAACTGAGAGTGCCCAAAACACTAAAAATCAGAAAGACAAAGAGAGTGAGAGATTGAGAAAAACCGAGTTAAAGGCCTATGAGAGCAGACCCGAGAGGAAACACTCTAGTCTATTAGCGAGTGCTAGTGAGATCAAGAGGGTTTTATTTTCTGAGCAAGCGGTGATTGTACTTATGTACAAGGGAGCTCTCATGAGCTTAACTAATCCTGAGCCGGAACTTCCGAGCAGTTTTATTTCTGTCTTGCAGGACTTTGGAGACGTCTTCCCCGAGGACAATCCAAGTGGTTTGCCACCAATCCGAGGGATTGAGCACCATATCGATTTCATACCAGGAGCTTCACTCCCAAACCGACCTGCATACAGAACCAATCCCGTGGAGACTAAGGAGCTACAACGGCAGGTTGATGAGCTTATGGAAAAGGGACACATCCGCGAAAGCATGAGTCCTTGTGCTGTACCTGTCCTGCTAGTCCCTAAGAAAGATGGAACTTGGCGAATGTGTGTTGACTGCCGCGCCATCAACAATATCACGGTAAAGTATCGCCATCCTATCCCTCGCTTAGATGACATGCTAGATGAATTACATGGTTCTTGCATTTTCTCTAAGATAGATCTCAAAAGTGGTTATCATCAGATTAGGATGAATGAAGGGGATGAATGGAAAACAGCCTTTAAAACCAAACATGGATTGTATGAATGGTTAGTGATGCCTTTTGGGTTAACTAATGCACCTAGTACGTTTATGAGGCTAATGAATCATGTTCTGACAGAACTCCATGGATGCTCGAAATCGGAGATCCCGTCTCAATTGCTCGGATTAATTGCTGAAAATCTGAGTTAAAGATCACCTTCTTCATCTTCAAAGTCGACGCCTGGAACATCGCACTTCTTTATGCTAAGGCTTCCGCCATAAGGGCAGACGGCACATGGAACAGAGCCGAGGAGTGTTCGGAGGTTCGATCAGAACCAAAGTCAAAGGTATAGCCATTTTCATTATGACATTATCGAATGACTAGCTTTTTTTTTTTTTGTCAACTTCGAACTACTAGCTATAACTTTGAAGTTATTAGTTTTATTTTTAAATTACTATTAAAATCTGTTGACCCAAAAAAAAAAAAAAACTGTTAACATCGTTAGCTAGGCATATGCTATTGTCAATTTGTCATATTACATATGGAGCATATGAAGAAGCTGCAATTTTTTGGTATTCACAACAAAAGTATATGTCGGCGTCAAAGAACCCATTATTAGCTTTAGCCATTGTCGTAACTTGTAACGGACCTAGGGATGTTAATCGGGCTATCCCGGTCCGAAACCCGTAAATTCCGCATATATTTGAGTTTGATTCGAAAAAAAACCGGGCATATATTTCAAAGTCCGGCTCGGACAGGGTTTCAGGCTTTTCTTTACAAACACAAAATTCATAATTCTCAAATGAATAATTAAAACAAAATATTTATCAAAATAAATCTAAATTAAAATGTATTATATCAAATCCAATTAAATTTAAAAGTAAAAGTTGACAAAAAAAAAAACAAATAAATTCAAATAAATTGTTTTACCAAATAAAATATAAAATCAAAACACTTCAAATCTAGGTAGTAGAGTTTAGATTAGAATCTCCTTCATCGTCTTCTAAATCTTCATCACCATCAAGAGGTACATATAAAAAAAAAGTAAAATAATATTAAGTTTTAACATGTATAAATCATATAGAAATATCATTGAAAATCTATAAATAATGATTTTAAAAATATGAAGTAAATATGGATGAATAATAATGGTACATGGATCACGAAATGTATAGAAAATATGTAAAATTATTATTTTTAAAAAGATAAATGTTTAAATAAAATCTCTAACTAATTAAAATGTAAAGTTTCGGGCTTTTCGGGCTAGTCCGAATCCGGTCGGGTTAAGCCCGAAAAACACATTAGCCCGAATGGACTTAACCCGAAAAATCCAATTTTTTCGAGCTTATATTTTTAGGTCCGAGCCCGCTGTTTTTAGGATCGGACCGACACGGCCCTCAGATTTTGGCCCTAATTGACACCCCTAAACGGATCTAGGTACTTCCGTTTCACCCAATGTTTGAAATGCAAACCTTCTATTTGGCCGTCACACATTAATGCAAATGAGTCATTTGAACAATTTTTATTGCAAATATGAAAGTGACGTCAACTGGAAACATACAAACTCATATCAGTCATACATACACATCAAATACACTAAAGTTTCTATATATTAATAAATTGACAAAAAAAATTCCGGTCTCCAAATTAGTTTATCAACTAAATAATATCTCTATAAATTGATAAAATAGTATAGTTTCAACATTATTAACTTATGGATATTTGACTGTATCACATAAAAAAATTATATTATACGATTTGGATTCATTTTTTCCAGATTAACTTAGCTACAACAATGTAGATATAGATATTATGGTTTTCCAATTTTTTGAGTGGGTGTAAGTTGAAAAAAAATAAAACACTTGATAATAAAATGTTTTTTAGTCTGATTATAATGGGTTTAACTTTAATTGGTAGAATAGTAATCTGTTGATTATGAAAATACTTCAAAATTAGAAAAATCGTAAGATTATTCATTTTAATTTGAGAATTCCCGAATAAACTAAACCTTCTCAGATTTGTTGAGATTTTTCTAGATCTACCAAAAATAAGTATCAAAGAGACAAAAGTACAATTTTATTAATCATACATGACTTATTTATGATAAATCCTTAACTTTAAAAACCCTAAAACAATAAAAAGTAATTATCTAAATGTACAAATGCATAATAATGATCCAAATATCACGCTGTATCATCATGCATCCACATTGATTTCTTTTACTCCATTTTACGCTCATTTGTTTACCGATCACAACCGAATTTATTTTTGTTTGATAAGCATTTGAATTTCATTATGTAATGAGATGTTGTAATATATTACAAAACATGTTAACCAAATGGATATTTTTTTTGATTGAATTATAAAAGGACTTCATGATAAAATAAAGATTAACCAACCTATTTTAAGTGGTCTTATTGAGACCGGTCTTATTGAGACCCATGTCAGTCTTTCAAAAGATTCCATCTATAATTAATCAGACAGTATGATTGTAATTACGAATTTTCGGAGTTAGAGAATATATATATGGTTGGTTTGGCAATTTGGCACCCTTCAGATATAGATCTGAATATCGTTGTGGTCTTGTGTAAGCATTATAGAAGCAACAATACATCTATATTGGATAATTATTATATATACATATAAATGTTATATATAGACGCAAGTTGTTGTTCAACTGTTGAAATGTATGATCTGGATTCTGGAAGAGCCTTCAAAGTTAGAAATAGTTTGTTCTCATCGATAAGATCTTGCAAGTTGCATGCGATGCATAATAATGATTTTTTTCCCCCTTGGCACCATCGTCTACGACATTTATTATAGAATATTTTATGCCTCATAGCTTTTAAATTCGTTAGTCTCTAGCTAGTTGGTGCTATGTTTTATTTAAAGAAATTTCAACGCACAACTCATTAAACAAAACGACTAAAATTTAATTTTTGTAGTAATCATATTAGGACTAAAGAAATATTTGAGAAGTAGAAATTTCTCATCAGAAGTAGAATACATACATTAAAGAAAAAGAAAAAGTTTAGATGCTTGTAAAATATTTACAGGTTTCAAATTTCTCTTTTCACTTTCTATATATTTTTTTTGCTAAAATTTATGTTGATTTATTAAACTTAAGGGACGAGATTACTTAGATAAAAAAAATGTCTTACATTGACGTAGCTACTCCGGTATAAACAAAGCCTGATACAAAATCTTTTTTAAAAAACTCTATTAAAATGAAGAGTCTCTAAACTACAAAGAAAAGAAGTGTCTTACATAGTTACATTCACTTTCGATATATACATTAACTTTTGTTGTGATATGGTAAAAACAAAAAAAGTTCATGTAAGTATTATGAATGTACCCAGACCCGGCTGTTTAAAAATGTTATGGAGGATACTTTCTTCTCGTACTTCCCTATGAGTTAATTGGATTCGGCAATATCTTATTCGTAAGGGCTCTATATGGTCGGTCTAACACCAATCTTCTCTTGGCTCATGGACATGGAAAAAACTGCTGAAATACAGAGGGCTTGCTGCATCATTGTACAAAGTCGAAGTGCACAACGGTTTCTCAACATCATTATGGTATGACAGGTGGACACCACTTGGGAGACTGATTGACATAACGGGGATGCGAGGTTGTGTTGATTTGGGCATACAGATTCATTCCACTGTCGAAAGTGTGCTGACGACACATCGACGACGGAACCACCGTACAGACGAGCTCAACCAGATTGAAGAAGCGATTTATAATCAACGTCAACAAGGAGCATCGAATGAAGATGATAAGGTACTATGGCGGAACCAAGAGGATAAGTTTCATGCCAAATTCAGCTCAAGAGATACTTGGAAACTCACTCGGGAAACGCATCCGAAAATAGATTGGCACAAGGGTATATGGTATACTTATGCTACGCCCAAATACTCTTTTATGTCATGGCTTGCAATTCAGAACAGAATTTCGACAGGAGATAGAATGATTTGCTGGAACACAAATGCCTCGACAGCTTGCGTGTTTTGAAATGAACCTATAGAGACAAGGAATCATATGTTCTTCACATGCAGATACTCGAGGGAGATATGGCAACGACTCACTCAAAATCTTTTGGCCTCAAAGTGATATATCATGGTTTTTACCCTGTTTAAGCCATGATATAAGTCTTTTTATATAGTCTTTTCTAGTGTTTTGTAGTATTTTAGAGTCTTTTACAGGTCATAGCACGTTTGGAGGATTATTGGAAGTATTGGAGCTTTCTGGAGCAGTTTGGAGCAGAGCTAAAGATCGTGTTGATGAGTACCTGTTTTCACGGCCAGTATCGATCGATACCCCCTGGTATCGATCGATACCCATCGCAGCAAGACACGACCCGCGAGTTTTCCAAGACTTGAAGAATTGCAAATTGGTCCAGAAGTCTCTGATAATTACAAGAAGACCCCAAGTCGTGTTTTAGGTTATAAATATGAGTTTTCAGCCACCTGTTTAGGCTAAACTTTATTTTCTATACTCTGGTTGTGAGAAACAAGTCTGAATCTCCCTTCGTCCGAGATCAGATCTCTAAACCTTTTTGATTATTTATTTGATGATTTATTCAGTTATGTCTATTGATTCAATTGCCATGTCTGAGTAGATCCACCTTAGGTTTAGGGTTTTCTCATAAAGGATTTCTTTGAATGCTAGGTTGATTTATTATTAGGATTTACCATCTGAATTAGTTCTTCGCCTTAGGTTGTTCTCAAAGCTAATTCTAGGTTGACGAATCTGGAACTTAGATCTTAGGATAATTGATTAGGCACGACAGTGCGATTAATTATCTGATAGAACCTAGGTGAGCAAATTGATTATTCGCAAAGAGATTTGGTTTAATTGATTTGTGAACATATCAAACCTGATTTTAAAGCTGATTTAGACTTTAGGATTCACAAAGAGATTTGGAATTCCTAGGATTTAGATTTAGATAGTTTTCGCAACGAGAGTTGGTTAGCTATATTTTAGTGATTTGAGTTCTAGAACGGTGCTTAATCTGAATCCTGTTAGTTAATTTAGCTACATTCATCGATTTTCTGAGAAATACCATGAGCCTATATTATCTCCATTGATTTACAACTCTTTTAAATTCTGCATTGCTTTTAATTACATCTGTTTCACTTAGCATAATTCAGCATCTAGAATCTATTGTGTGTTTCTGTGAGTTCTTGTGTTCGACAACTGCTTTAGTACTGTAAGGGTATTAAATTGAGCATATCAATTTTGGCGCCGTTGCCGGAGACTCAATTCGCCATTAGATTTTAGGTGTACAGTTTCGACTAAGTTCGTCGGTATCGATCGATACTGACTAGTATCGGTCGATACTAGGGCGATTTCTTTGTTGATATCGATCGACACCACTTGGTATCGATCGATACTCAACGTTTTTTGTGGTTACTAACTTGTCTTACCTAGTGTGTTTCAGGTGTGAATTTGGAACGTGCAAACGGGAAGATGAAGCAGACATCAGAGATGAACAACACAGTGATACTAAGACCTGATGCAGCTGGAACCGTCGTTGTTCCTCCTGTTGTTGTTGATGAGATTGTCGCGCCAGTTGGGCGCGCCAACGTTGGGGACGATGCAGTAGTTGTTCGTGGTCGAACGATTGGTGAGTACAACATGCCTCATCAGTATTATACCAATCGATCAGCGATCCGCATTCCTACTTTCCAGAGGAACGATTTTGAGCTGAAGCCTGCCTACTTTGCTCTTGTGGGATCGCATCTCTTTCATGGTCTCCCTCATGAATATCATATGGACCACAGTGAGACATTCGAAGATTTGGTCACTAGTGTGAAATACGAATGAGTGCCCAATGAATTCCTTTTCTGTAAGCTGTTCCCATACTCTCTAGGTGGAGAAGCTACTTACTGGCTGAAGCAGTTACCCCCTGGATCACTGACTACCTGGGAAGAGATTAAGAGCGCTTTCTTAAACAATTTTTTCGATGGTGCGAGATCCGAGGAGCTCAGGAACAAGATCTCTAAATTTTCTCAGGGAGGAACTTAGGGACTTAAGGTTGCTTGGGTGCGATTCAGATCTTATCAGAGGGATTGTCCGCATCATGGGTTCGATATGGTTCAGTTGCTGAATTTCTTCTTCAGAGGGATTGACTGTAGGTACCAGATGGCATTGGACTCTGCTAGCAATGGAAATTTCTTTACCATATATCCTGACGATGCTTATCAGCTGATAGAGAACTTTGCATCTAGCCATAGCGCCAAGAATGCAGACTCTGAGAGAAGGAAGCAGGCTGAGAGCATGGATGGGTTGCAGATTGCTGAGGTGCAGGCGAAGCTGGATTCAGTGCATAATTTGTTGATGGGTAGGCAGAAGAAGACTCGTTTTGCTGAAGAAAATGCAGGTGAACATGTTAACTACGTTGGTGGAGCTGGATCTCAAGATCAAAGGTATCAATATCCATCCACACCACTCAGAAGTTCTGAAAACAGGATAGAATCTATGCTTGAACAGCTTCTTCACGGACAGCAGCAGATGACAACAACTTTCAACGGGAGGTTAGATACCTTGTACACTGATCTGAATACCAAAATCGAGGCTCTCAGTGTTCGTCAGACGATTTTGGATACACAGTTAGCCCAGACTGCCAAGATTTTAGCCAATTCTACCAAGAACGACGAAGAGGATCCTGAAATCTCCAAGGTATCGACCGACACCACTGAGTATCGATCGATACCAGTCCAAACCCTTTCTCGAAACGTGTCAAAGTCCAGAGTATCGATCGATACCCTACCTGGTATCGATCGATACCCCTCGCAGATCGAACCAGAATTGATGAGACCACCTGAGTTGATTGAAGAGAGAGGCTACAAGCCCAAAGTGCAATGTCCTCGACCACCTCTACTGACGCAGCTGACTAAGAGGGAAGACCCATGAATCTTCTCAGTACCATGCTCTATCTCTGGAGCTAAATTAAAGGAGTCTCTCGTCGACTCAGGAGCTAGCGTTAATGTCATGTCAAGGGCAATTGCAGAGAGATTGAGAGCTGATATTCGATCTCCCAAGACATCTATCACGTTCGCGAACTCTTCAACCTCAACTCCATATGGCGCAATCACTGATATACTGGTGACAGTAGGAGGTTGTCTGGTCCCTACTGATTTTCAAGTTGTTGAGATGAGTGAAAAATCCATTACACAGCTGATTCTTGGACGACCGTTTATGGCCACGGTTGGAGCGATTATGGATACGCCAAGCAAGAGAATCTCGTTCTCGTACATTGACAAGGAGGTGTACTACGAAGCCATCCCCATTAGAAGAACTCCTACACATATCTCTTGCATCACCATTGTCACAGGAGAGACGTTGGTAAATGATCTTTTAGAAGAACCTCCTGGCGAGCCAACTTTCACAGACGTTCTAGATAGTCCTTCTGTTCTCATCACGAAAGACGTCGAACCAGTTAAGGCAAAGGAGAAGGTGAAGAGCAAAGAAGTGAAGGGTGCTCCCTCTGTGACTTTAACCCCTCAAAAGTGTGATGGAGATTCAATTCAATATCAGGTGAAGTGCAAGGGAACTTCGAAACCATTCTCCAAAGCACGAATTCTTCTCACTTCGGAGCTGAAAGAAAAAGGACAGGAGTTTGTGGAGAACATGATGAGCAGATCTCTGACGCTAGCGATGTCGAGTTGTGGAGCCTGTTTTGGTGCAAGCTCTCACTCTTATCCAGCCTGAAGGGCGTTACAGTCAAGCTATTGACGTTAAACGAGCGCTTGGTGGGAGGCAACCCACTGGTGAGTCTGTACATAACTCTTTTATTTTTGTTTTTATTTTTGTTTTGTGTCTTGTGTCTAAACGTGAAACAGATTTGACGAAGCGTATCGATCGATACCTGTCAGTATCGATCGATACCAAGTGTCGTGAAAAAGGAACAAAATTCTTCATAAGTGTCGATCGACACTTAACAACAGCCAGTATCGATCGAAACCACTGGGTATCGATCGATACTCCACGGGAAGGTAAGTTCTCTCTTAAAACCCTCGGTTTTCTCTTTCTGCTCTTTCTTCTCCATCGATCGACACCGCCTCATTTTCTCTCTCAAATCGCATCTTTCACATTTCTTCACCGATTTTGGCGATTTAAGCACCTAGATTCATTGGATTTTCATCCTCTATCCGTTTCTAGCACTTAATTTGCAACCCAGCAAAGGTATGCTCTCTAAATTCAGTGGTTTATGTCCGATTTTTGGGTTTAAGGTTTGTGAAATCCCACTCTTTACAACTTATTTTTATCGATGCATGTCGTTTGCTGAGTTGTTCTATGGTAGTTTCGAACCAACCTATGCCTTTGAATTGCCTTGGTTTTCATTATCGATGATTTGGGATTTTGAGCAACCATGAAATTGGAATTGGCCAGGGTGTCGATCGATACCCCCTGGTATCGATCGACACCAAGCGATTTTGACGATAAGAAGTTTCTGTGATTGCTTAGAGATGTTGGATTTATGCTGTGTCCTTCTGTCTTTGTTTGCAGATGACATCTCAGTCCAAGAGAGCCAGGACTACAGGCGCATCGAGCTCTAACCCGTCTACTACGGATATTCCTGCAGGCCCACGTAGAAGTCCTTGGCCTAAGCTGAACGAGAAGGCCAGGATCCCCTGCCACCGCGATTGGGATGGACATGAGAAGGCGTATGCCTTGAGTGATGACACCGCATTCACACCCATTTCTGAGGAGTGGGACGATTTCGACACGCTGTTCTACAACGCGTGGTTGGGTGTCACCATCGAGCCTACTAGGTTTGTCGATGGAGTTTCTCTGCATCAGCTGGGTATTGACTCAGATTTGGCTCGTCTGCTCGAGCGGATTGGTTTTGGCCACATGGCCACACGTCAGTATGATCTCTTCTCAGACTTGGTTCGTCAGTTCATGGCGACTGCTCGCATTAGCTATTCAGACGAGGTCCTGCGAGACGCACAGGGTGGCACCCTATCTTTCATGGTTCGTGGAGTGAGGTACATGATTTCATTCCCTGACCTCTGTGACCTCTATGGTTTTAGGAGAGATCGCAGGAGGATTGCTCTCCCAGCTGCCCATCCTGACATACGTGGATTTTGGGCATGGTTCGGGAATGGTGTCTACGACTCTAAGACGTCTACTCAGATGGATATTCGACATCCGGTTCTGCGATGCTTTGTTAGGATCCTGAGCACTACTCTCATGTGTAAGATGGAGCCTAACAAGATGCGAGTGTCTGAGCTTCTGCTGTTGTTTCTGGCTGTCAGGAACATCATCCCTGAGCAGGATTTTGAGTGGCCTGAGCTGGAAGATGTTAACCTTGGGGCTGTCTTTGCCCATCATCTGGTCTCTCTGAAGACCAAGCCATTCACAGGGACGAGCACGAAGAAGGAGTCAGTTGGTAGTCTTCTGACACCTATTTTCCAGCACCTCGGGATCAGCACTACGAGTTGCTCGATAGTCACTGCGCGTCGGTACATGGACGAGGCTCATATGAGGAACCTTAAGTGGTTGAAACCCGGGAGGAAGTGGATCCTTAACAGATCTGATGGGAGCTTTCTGGTGCAGCTACAAGCTAGGGATCTGACAGACGTATCTGAGGACCCTACTCTGCTTCGTTTCGAGCCTCCTGCAGACCTCTTGACTTCGATCTCTACGACTCGACGACAGGTTCGTCCTCCTGCTGATATCCCATCTACTTCACGTCAGAGAGGACGTACTCAGGTTGCACCGTGTCCACCCATTCCTGAGCCACAGTGGCATGCGGACACAGACGTTTCAATGGAGCCAGCTGCTTTCCAGAGATTTATGATCTCCAGCTTGAGGAGCATCTGGGCTGCTGTTCGCTGCCGCTGCACGACTGACGTTGATCATTCGTCCCAGCCTGGACCTTCACACACCGCACCTGCTGCTGATGATGAGAGCGATTCCGAGGAGACGCAGGATTAGTCTTATCTGATCTTCACGTTTGTATTTTTCTTTCTTTTTCTTTTTCTTTTATTTTTCTTTTCTGTTGAACTTATGTCAGTGTGTGTTTTTGCATTTGAACTTCCTTGGATTCATCTTTGATCTACCATGTTGCTTTTAACCTGTTTTTGAGTGTTCCTAACAGTGCTAACTTCTAACACAATGGAACGCTTTCGCTGGTTAAGCAACTCGTCACCCCTGATTTTTAATCATTGTGTTGACATACGACTGGTATCGATCGATACTGCCTAGTATCGATCGATACCCTGTACAGGTACGGTTCCTAACTTCCATAATCCACTCAGTTCATTTGTTTATTTTCACTAACTCTAGGCTAGATAACACTGGGGACAGTGTTGTTCAAGTCTGGGGGAGGTGTCTGCAGACATTGTGTTTGTTTTTCTTAGAGTCAGTCGTTTTATCGAGTCAAAATTGTTTTATTGAGTCAAAACTTGTTGGAGATAATGATCATGTGCTTGAACCTATTGATTTGATTTTGTTTTTGAGTGCACAGTGTTACATGATCAGTTCTAGATCGACTAATGAAAAATTCAAAGACTGACCAGTTGACTAGAAAACATCCATGTCTCCAGCAGAGTTCTTCTGAAACCTGAGCCAAAATTTTGGACTTCATCAATGTGGTTAGTGTTCATAGAGCTTGATTCATCATTCATATCTGATAAAAGAACCCATGTGTTTAGAGTAATAGTATCTCTCTCCCCTGTTATAAGTTGATAGATAAGAGCATAAAAGATTGAAATGATTTTCTTCTGAGTAGAGGGTTAGGAAAATTTCCAGCGATCCCATTATTCTACTTAAGAGGGAATGATCACACAAAGGATTGGAAGCGAGGCTAGGATTTTCCTATGATGCCATTATTCGCCTACATCCTTTGATACATAGAGAGGGAAGAACTGGGGATTTGGTGGCAAACACCATCAATACTCGCGTCTCATACCTTGATGTGTATATGCAAAGCTGAAAAATTTAAAAAAAAAGGAACATAATAAGAAATAAGTCTGGGGGAGAGAAATTGATACGAAAAGTGTGAAAAAGGGTGGTTCCTTGTCATGATATTGTCTGGTAAAGAGTCTAGAAGGTTCTTGAACATTGGTTGCAGTGATGAAACTGGCGATGAAGGTTTTATTTGAACAATGCTGTGGGATAATGTGTGGAGTCTGGGAAAGCTGCGAATGTCTACGGAGAAGTACATGGTGGTTAGATCAAAAGCTGGTCAGGTGACATTTGGGTACTTGGGAAGAAGGTCATTTCGATGGTTCATGAACAGGTGAGTCTCCGCGATTTCAAACCTCTTTCTCTGGTTTGGTCTTTATTTGCTTGATGGCAAGCAAATGCTAAGTCTGGGGGAGTTGATATATCATGGTTTTTACCCTGTTTAAGCCATGATATAAGTCCTTTTATAGAGTCTTTTCTAGTGTTTTGTAGTATTTTAGAGTCTTTTACAAGTCATAGCACGTTTGGAGGATTATTGGAAGTATTGGAGCTTTCTGGAGCAGTTTGGAGCAGAGCTAAAGATCGTGTTGATGAGTACCTGTTTTCACGGCCAGTATCGATCGATACCCCCTGGTATCGATCGATACCCATCGCAGCAAGACACGACCCGCAAGTTTTCCAAGACTTGAAGAATTGCAAATTGGTCCAGAAGTCTCTGATAATTACAAGAAGACCCCAAGTCGTGTTTTAGGTTATAAATAGGAGTTTTCAGCCACCTGTTTAGGCTAAGCTTTATTTTCTATACTCTGGTTGTGAGAAACAAGTCTGAATCTCCCTTCGTCCGAGATCAGATCTCTAAACCTTTTTGATTATTTATTTGATGATTTATTCAGTTATGTCTATTGATTCAATTGCCATGTCTGAGTAGATCCACCTTAGGTTTAGGGTTTTCTCATAAAGGATTTCTTTGAATGCTAGGTTGATTTATTATTAGGATTTACCATCTGAATTAGTTATTCGCCTTAGGTTGTTCTCAAAGCTAATTCTAGGTTGACGAATCTGGAACTTAGATCTTAGGATAACTGATTAGGCACGACAGTGCGATTAATTACCTGATAGAACCTAGGTGAGCAAATTGATTATTCGCAAAGAGATTTGGTTTAATTGATTTGTGAACATATCAAACCTGATTTTAAAGCTGATTTAGACTTTAGGATTCGCAAAGAGATTTGGAATTCCTAGGATTTAGATTTAGATAGTTTTCGCAACGAGAGTTGGTTAGCTATATTTTAGTGATTTGAGTTCTAGAACCGTGCTTAATCTGAATCATGTTAGTTAATTTAGCTGCATTCATCGATTTCCTGAGAAATACCCTGAGCCTATATTCTCTCCATTGATTTACAACTCTTTTAAATTCTGCATTGCTTTTAATTACATCTGTTTCACTTAGCGTAATTCAGCATCTAGAATCTATTGTGTGTTTCTGTGAGTTCTTGTGTTCGACCCCTAGCTATACTACGACAACTGCTTTAGTACTGTAAGGGTATTAAATGGAGCATATCACAAAGTTCACAACAAACTGGGATGGCCTACTTACTCTTCTAGTAGACGAATCACAAGACAATCTCTAGTTGTTTATCTTGCGGTACTCATTTCAGATCACAATCTACTATATTTGGCGAGAAAGAAATGGTAGAAGACATGGAGAACCAGCCATTGATTCCATTCAACTCACCAAAAAAGTAGACAAGGATATCTGAAATCGACTGTTGGCGATTCAAAGAAAGGGTGATGCAAGATATGAGGGAGGAATGAAACTATGGTTCGGTACTCGATGAAACATTTTCAAACCTTGTAAAGTTTTAAATTTGATGCATTCATTGTAAACTCGGGTTCTTTTGATTGAATATAATTTTACATTTAATTCAAAAAAAAAAAAATTAAGTGGGCCATGTGCATATTACAAAAAAAAAAATCTAATTTTAGGCATATAAACTAAATTTATTTTTAAAAAAACCTTTAAATATTTATAAAAAGGCTCTCAATGATGACAAAATTTTGCAAAAAACAGATTGGTCCTTGTGTATTTGCACCTTGAGCCCATACCTAAAACCGGACATGAATGTACGGTTAAAATTTTGACACGTGCCGACATGCTAAATATTTATAGTAGTCTCAGAGCAATATTTTCACGTGCCCTAAAACTCTGTCGAGGATAAGAAGTAATGCATCGTCGCTAAATATGGACACACCAAGTTCTACTGTCAACGGGTCCCACAAATTCAATTCTAAATAGCCATCAGCCGACTTCACTCCGTTAGACCATCGTCAATTTTTTAAAACGCCGTCAGTTATTATCCCCTTCACAGAAGACCAAACTCGTAATTAACACACAACTCTGAGGCTTGAAGATTTGTGGGCAAACATCGTAAGGAAAACGTGCTGGAAGTTGTACCGAACATTAGTTTAACGAATTCATTTATTTGTTTTGTAAATATAACTCGTGACAAAACAAATACTAATTTCATAAACTTGTCTGTTTGTTTTTTGTCTTTCTCAAAGATAATGCATTCCTTAACTTGAGTTTGATGGCATTTATGCCGTATAAACTTGTATGTTTATGATGATGATATACGGGAAATTAATAGTCTAAAAAAAATAATTCTTGTTACTAAATCATAGGGGTAACAAGAATTAAAAAAAAAACCATCATATTATTATTATCTTACTCACCACCACAATGGAAGACTTGAATCATCATAGATCTGATCTCTAAGAAAATTCTGTTAGTCTAGCGATTTTGCATATATGTTAGGTGTAAAAAAAAACACTCGTGACAAAGTTTCTTTAGTACTTCCTCCGTTTTTTTTTATAAGTAGTTTTGGCTAAAAGCACAAATATTAAGAAACTCATCTTTTACTAAAAAATATCATTTAATATATAAATTAAAAATAATCCAGCCAATCATAAAAAAAACTGCAGAATATTATTGGTCACACAGTATTCGAAACAAAACAAAAATCTCTAAAACTATTTATAAAAGAAATGGGGGAGTATTATAAAACACGGGTCACTATCACAAAGAAAGAAAAACACGTTATTCGTTTACATATCTGTCTATTTATTTATTCGGGAGAAACTTATTGGCTTGAATGGGTTGAGCAAAAAGCTCAAGACTTTTTATTTTGCAAGTTGTAATCTTCGATTTTACGTGTATAACCCACACAAAAACAAGAATCTCGAGTTGTTGTAATCTCATCACAGTATGTCGACCGGACAAGCGCTGGAGAGGTCTAATTTTTCCCGGAGATGTAGTTTGCTCAGTCGGTACATGAAGGAAAAGGGAGGTTTCGGGAATATAGATATCGGGTTGGCTCGAAAAACTGATCTTGAGCTCGCCGGAAAATCCAATATCAGAGGTATTTGTTTCTCTCCTTCGCCGCCGCCAACAAAGACTCAATTTTTATATTATTATATTTTAATTATCTCTGATTTATCCAGAATATGCGTGTATAATAAAATTGTGGCCCAAAATTGAAAAAAAAAAATTAATAATCCAAATTTTGTTTCTTTGTTGAAATGTAAAAGCTTTTAACATCCGATTTTCCCCCTTGAATCTAAATCTGAATATATTTTGTAACGTTTAAATATAGTAAATTAATTTAACAAAAAAAAAATATAGTGAATTAAAAGATTTTGTCAATTAAAAAAAATCATCAACCAACTCATGATGATCATGTGATTGAATAGTTTACTATAGGGTTGAGGAACGAAAGTTCGAATCCATTTGATTCGATTTCAGTTAAGGCTGCTGTAGTAGGCCTATACTGTAGCATGTTTTAAATACAAAGTTTACATGATTTTTCTATAGTTGGTTTTTTATTTTATAAAAAATTGCATTTATTTTTTTATTTTAATTAGGCACGTTCGGATTCGGGTCGGGTATTTCGGGTTTAGTTTTAGAGTACTCGTTCAGTATTTTAAACCATCGGGTCGGATTCGGTTCGGTACTAATCGGGTTCGGTTATAACCGAAGTAACTATGGTTTCACGTAAATTCGGATAATTCTAGGTAAGATCGGGTATTTTTACCCATATTATGATCAAAACTATAAAACTATGATCCAGAAAATTTTATGTTCGGATATTTTTCTAGTTCGGATCAGGTTCGGGATCGGAATCGGGTTTTTTGGGTCGGGTTCGGTAAAATTGTGTACGGTACCTAATTTTAATAATGTGTTATTTTGTATTGTTTTTAGGTCAACAAAATACGATAAAGAAGGCAGAAACTTCGGAAACCAGACCCTTCGAGTTTGTTCATAAGCTCTCCGTTGGCGAAGCCTCTACTTCTTCCGGAGGCAAAGCCAGAGATGCCGATCTCAGGTACCGTACACAAAGACTTCATATGTGTTCGGTTTTCGAGATTCTTTTAGATTTGAGACATCTGGTTTTAACTTTTAACCATCTGGTGATAAATTAAAAGTCCAATATTTACAATTTGTGGCGATTGAATTAGAGAAAGGTTAACCGGTAAAAACCGGTTATTGATGTGTGGAGATTGGACTTTGAACAATGCACAAATGGGTTTGATTTGGTTTCAGTGAAAAAGCAAGCGTAGTACAGGAGGCTGGAAATTCTCAGCTGACCATATTCTTCAGAGGAAAAGTAATAGTTTACGACGAGTTTCCTGAAGACAAAGCGAAGGAGATAATGGAAGCAGCGAGAGAAGCGAATCCAGTTGCTGTTGATTCAAAGAACACTCAGAGTCACATGAATCTCGACATGAACATCAGCAACGAAAGCAGCATGGTGATTCCTGATCTGAACGAGCCAACGAGTTCTGAGAACAACGATGATCATCAAACAAAACAGCAACATCAAGTCGTGGAACGCATTGCAAGAAGAGCTTCTCTTCATCGATTCTTTGCTAAACGAAAAGACAGGTAAACCAAACTGGAAGTTGTTTTGTTTACCTAGACTTGGTCAGAATATTGAGAATTAGCTGGTTACAATCTTTTGAAGCAGTGTCTCAGAAATATCTACATAGATTAATTAGGAACAAAATGTACTTACTTAGGAAGTTAATACTTATAATTAATAGCTAATATAAGCTACGTACATACAATTAGCTCAACTTATTAGAAGAGTGATGTTTCGATGCTCGAGTTGGATTCTAGTATTATGTTTAGAGACAGACGATTTACGCGTTATTGATTAGTAAAGTTATTAGTAAAATGATTGGAACCTTTTTAGTTAAAAAAAAACTAATTATTAAAAGTTCTTTTTTTAAATCAAAGTTCAACTATTTACTTTATGTCTTTCATGTTAATCTAGAGTTTTTTGTTGTTGTTGTGAATCTTTCTTTCATTAATAACCCACGTTTTTCTGTTTTGCCTAAAACCAAACATAAATACCGGTTATAATTTGTTTGAACTATATATGCATTCTGACCAGTAAATAAATGTCGTATATAGATATTGTTAATCCGGAGGTAATCCCATCGGTCTAGACTAATCCCCATAGATCCAGCTTCCTTTTCGCGCAGTTACAAATCTCTGCGGGTTGGGTGGCCAAACGGAGTCGAACCCGGGTCTAAAATGTTGTAGATTGTATACAAAACATTCGACTAATTAATTCGTTTAATTTTGGTTTCGATGCTTCCGTATACTACAAGACCTATATAATTTACAAGTTTTAAGTATGTTTGAATTTCAGGGTTGTGGCTAGAGCTCCATATCAAGTGAACCAAAACGGTGGTCATCTTCCTCCCAAGCCACAAATTGTTGATCCATCGGACAATCCTCGCGACAGCCTGTGATTCTTCCCAAACCAAAGAGACATAACGATAAGATGTTGATGGATGTGGACGAATAAGAAGGACGGTGTTCCAAAGATCTCCAACTCAAACTTTAGGACATATATAAAAAAAAACTCATGAGTTCACGTTTGTAGTTTCACTTATTTAATTATGATTTGATGTCATAGGTTTATTATTTATATATCATTCCATGTATTATATTTTTTGTTCTTAAGGTATAATATTCTATACTTTTGACTTATATTTAAGGGATTTCTAGTGTATAAATTTACGTGTCGGAAGATATTGTCAAACTCTATAATCCTACGGAATTACAAACGATTGGGCTGGGCCGTCTCAGGAACCCAACTAACCAACCGGTTTTTGATTTGCACAAAATTACGTTTTTATTTATATTTTCAGTCCAAAATCCAAAATTATGTGGATATTCATCGTTTTAGAGAGTTTAGGCCATAGCGTTAAAAGTCTATTTTACCCTTGTCATATCCCGTAGAATACGAAATTACCCTTATGCCCTCCTCTCGGTCTGCTCTCTCTCATGGCCGTTTACTAAAACCCTAGCAAAGCTAAGCTTGTAGAACCCCCAATATTGAAGTTTTTTTCTTCCTCAAGTGTCTGATCTCAAAGCACATACATTGATTATTAAACCTAATTGTCTCCCTCTATCTCTCTCTCTCTCTCTCAAAAGCCCTGTGCATATGCTTTGAAACAAGAAAAAAATGTCGGAATCACAGCCATCGATGGACTTGGATAGTCTCAAAGCCGAGGTCGCATCATACTCTTCCTCTATTGGCTTGGCTTCCTCTCTTCCTTCTTCGGGTTTCAACGACTCTGATTTCCGGAAACCCGGTAAATCCCTAACCCAGAAACGGAAAAAGCCTAAGAAGGACGTCTCTGATCAGAAGAAGAACCAGAACGAGGGTAGACAGGGAGACGCAAGGAAGCCGAAATCGAACATTGGAGATGAAGCGGGCAAGAATTTGGGTGCGAGGAAGCAGACCCCCAAAGAAACGCCGGTGAAACAACCCGTAAATCCGAAGCCAAAGCCTGATTTTTTGTCGATTGACGATGAAAATACGGGGTTTAAGGCGAAACGTTTCGACAAGTACAAGACTTTGCCTAAGCTACCATTGGTGAAAGCGAGTTTATTGAGCTCGGAATGGTATAATGATGCACAGGAGCTGGAGGAGAAGGTCTTTAGTGGAGGAGACAACCGGAAAGTGGCGGTGACGAACAAGGAGGATTTGAAGGGTGTGGTGGAGACGAAGAGGGAGCTAGGAGAGAGATTGATGTGGCAATACGCAGAGGACTTTGTAGCATCGAAAGGAAAGAGCGGAGACATGAAGATGGTGATTTCTGCCCAAAAGTCAGGGACAGTAGCCGATAAAATCACTGCCTTTGAGATCATGGTCGGAGAGAACCCCATTGCAAATATGAGGTCTCTTGATGCCTTATTGGGTATGTTTCTGGTTATCTTTATATTTTAATTGAGTGTTTCTTTTTTCAATGGTGAAATCCTCTGAAGCATTTTGTTGTTCATGTTATCTACTCAACCACTTGTTGACTTGTTGGAGCTGTCATTGCAGGAATGGTGACCTCAAAGGTTGGAAAGCGATTTGCATTCAAGGGGCTTAAGGCTCTATCAGAAATTTTGATCAGGCACATTGTTCTTACTTTCTCACCGAGCTATAAATTTACGTGTATGCGTCCATAATCATATCCGGTCTTGCATTTTTTTCTCACTAACTGAGCTTTCTTCCAGGCTGTTACCTGATCGCAAGCTAAAGACACTTTTACAGCGACCCTTAAACAGCATTCCGGAAACTAAGGATGGTTACTCGCTTTTGCTATTTTGGTACTGGGAGGAATGCTTGAAACAGAGGTAAAGAATATCTTATCACTCTGCTTTCAATTGTCTGTTCCCAATTACATTGTTTGTTAGGCTTCTTTATGGCCTCACTAGACGAAGGAAAAAAAAAAAAATAGAACTTTTGCCTTATTACTACCAGAGGGAATATACCCTCCAGCAGCTTTTGAAATGTGTTCTGGTTAAATAATACCACGAGAGATGTGTCCAAGATCTGTATCTTTTATCGATAATTGTTCTGTATCGATAGTTCACTTAACAGCTTACTATCCTGACTTTGTAGGTATGAGCGCTTTGTCACCGCTCTTGATGAATCATCCAAGGATATGCTCCCAGAGCTAAAAGACAAGGCTTTAAAGGTATATCCTATTACCACTCTGCACCCTTTAGCCTCTTTACTAGCACTGGTCTCCAGGTTTTTATTCTTGATGAGTTATCACATTAGACATTTGAGTATATCAATGTAATACTGTTCTCTGGATGATGCATGCTCACGGTAGAGGTCTGGTTTTCTAATAGATACGATTGGTTTTTTTTCTTAGTAACATGATCAGGATCTTTAGACTATATATTTTTATTTTGTTATTGATTTTATATTTTTATTTTGGTTTCAGACTATATATTTCATGTTGACAAGCAAATCAGAACAGGAGCGTAAATTGCTGGTGTCATTGGTGAACAAGGTATTGTCAATTGTTCTTTGGAATATGTAATCAGATTTATCAACTGTGATCCCTCTAATTGTTCCTTGGATTACTTTACACAGTTGGGGGATCCTCAAAACAAGAGTGCATCTAATGCTGATTTTCACCTGACAAATCTTTTGGCCGATCATCCTAATATGAAGGTGCGGCTATTCAACCAGTTCCGGGATTTCGTTAATTATTTTGTTGTTTGGGTTCTTCTCTTTGGCTTAAGCGTAGAATTATTTTTGCAGGCTGTGGTGATTGATGAAGTTGACTCCTTTCTCTTTCGTCCTCATCTCGGGTTACGTGCAAAGTATCACGCTGTATGTCCTTTTATTTACTGTTCATAATTTCAAACAGATTTCTGTTTTCATTGTTCTACTCTTATTAGGTTCACGATAACCATTTTTCTTTATTTTCTTGCTCATCTTTAAACTGATTCACACAGTTATGGTCATCTGAAATTATTATAGTTTGGCTTCTTTTGACTTGAATGGGAAATTATTTTAATGAGACTAGACAGAAAAAAGGAAGTATAAAATTTATCCATGCTTACCATGCTTATCAATTTCACAGGTTAACTTTCTGAGTCAGGTTCGATTGAGCCACAAAGGAGATGATCCAAAGGTGGCAAAACGCCTAATTGATGTATATTTTGCTCTATTTAAGGTATAGAACTGGCATCTTAACTCTAAATATAAGTGAGAGATCAAACATTTTTTTTACTATCTTCTCAAAGTTTTTTCCTGCCATTTCCACCTTCCCTTCAGATCTCCGAGACTTCTACTGCCCTTTAATGTTTTCTTTGGGGTGCCATTAGTCTGAGACACATGAGTGCTTTTCCATTCTTGTAGGTTTTAACCACAGAAGCAAATAGGAAGCCAGGCGCAGATGACAAAGGGGCTGATAAGAAAAATGCCAACCCAAATGATACAAAACAAGAGAAGTCCTCTGATTCACCTGTTGAATTGGATTCCAGAATTCTATCAGCTCTACTGACTGTTAGTCCGGATGTGTTTTTTTTTTTTTTTTTTAATACATGATGTATGTAATTTTATAGCATTGAGACTTTACTGATCAAATTAAGCCTTATTACTCCGTTATTGCAGGGAGTTAACAGAGCTTTTCCATATGTTTCCACTGACGAGGCCGATGATATAATTGAATCCCAGACGCCAGTGCTTTTTAAACTGGTAACTTCTAAAGCTTCATCATATAAGTTAAGTTTCATTAGTTGCAACCAGAAACTATAAACAAAGAAAATGGCATCTTGAATGTATGCAGGTACACTCGAAGAATTTCAATGTGGGAGTTCAATCACTGATGCTTCTTGACAAGATCTCATCCAAGAATAAGATTGTTAGTGACAGATTTTACCGTGCATTGTACTCAAAACTTCTACTTCCCTCCGCATTGAATTCTTCCAAGGCAAGCCAAATTCTGAAGCTTCTGTTTTCCTACTTTTCCATTACGTCTATTTATCCTTAGTTTATGAATGGATTATTATCCTCATAATTAGGTAAAGCTTGTAATTGGTTTCAGAATGTTGGCATAAGTACATTTCACATATTTCTAATCTTGCAAAAGCTACTTTATCTTGTGATCAAAACATTAATATGACTCGATTGGAATGCCATATTTTTTTCTCCATGACCCAGTTTAATAATCTGCCATTCCTAATTTTCAGGCTGAAATGTTTATTGGGCTTCTTCTCAGAGCCATGAAAAACGATATAAATGTGAAGCGTGTGGCTGCCTTCTCCAAAAGAGTCTTGCAGGTCGGTAACATGAATACATGATTCATCAACCCCACCTTTGGTCGCTCTAGTTTCATTCATAGTGATGACAATATTCATATCAGTTTGTCCTATACATGAATTTTGATTCTTTTGTTATCTTGGTTAGTGATGTTAACGCATAAAGAGTGATGGCATTAGCACACTGTATAGGAAATTTGTCTGTTATCGTTAAAGTTCACTCTTGATTATTTGAGTAGGTTGCGCTTCAGCAGCCACCACAGTACGCCTGTGGGTGCCTTTTCCTTCTATCTGAGGTGCTAAAAGCAAGGCCGCCTCTATGGTAAGCGTTTTTCGTTTCTGTTAACCATATTGATCTAGGTTTTCTCCGGTTATTCAATGGGTCCTTCTCTATTCACCATGCAGGAACATGGTGGTCCAGAGGGAATCAGTTGAGGAAGAAGAAGATGTAGAACATTTTGAGGATGTGAAAGAGGAAGATGATAAAGAAGCAGAGAAAGAAGGAAATGATCTTGAAGTTGATCATGACGGTGACAAAATCACAAGTAGAGATGGTGATGCTTCTTCAGATGACGAAGAGGCTTTGGCAGTCAGGCAATCTGATGAAGAAGATGATTATGCTTCTGATGATGAGGAGGAGCTATTTATAAAAGAAACCCCCCATGAGCTTAAAGAAACCATGGAGGTTTCTAATGATAGCGAAAGAAGAAACCAACCGCCATTGAAATCAAGTTGTCTTCCTGGAGGATACGATCCTCGCCATAGAGAACCTTCTTACTGGTCAGTTTATCTCATCTTTCATCAAAGCTAAAACTATACTATTTTTGTCCCAAATAAATCTGAGAAGCTAGGCTTGGAACATTGATAATTACATACATACTCACATCTAAATAGTTGAGCAACTTTCTTGATATTATATCCTTCTTGGTTGGAATTGAATCCTTGATCTCAAATAAACAGTAACGGAGACCGTGTGAGTTGGTGGGAGTTGGTGGTTCTTTCTTCACACGCTCACCCCTCAGTTGCTACAATGGCTGGAACCCTTCTCTCAGGAACTACTATAGTTTACAACGGAAACCCATTGAACGATTTATCTCTAACTGCTTTCTTGGATAAATTCATGGAGAAGAAACCAAAGCAAAACACTTGGCATGGTGGCTCCCAGATCGAACCTTCCAAGAAGGTAAAAATCTCAAGCTTCAACAACCAGAGCTTGAAACCATTTTTTTATCTACTTTCACCTGTAACGGTTTTCTTCTTCTTCATGTGCAGCTTGACATGTCAAACCATATGATTGGATCTAAGATTCTCTCGTTAGCCGAAGAAGATGTGTCTCCTGAAGATCTAGTCTTCCACAAGTTCTATGTGAACAAAATGAACAGTACAAAGCAATCAAAGAAAAAGAAGAAGAAGAAGAAGCTACCTGAAGAAGAAGCTGCTGAAGAACTTTACGATGTGAATGATGGTGATGGTGGAGGAAACTACGATAGTGATGTTGAATTCGAGGCTGGGGATGAGAGTGACAATGAGGAGATTGAGAATATGTTGGATGATGTTGATGATGATGCTGTGGAAGAAGAGGGTGGTGAATATGATTATGATGATCTGGATAGAGTAGCCAGCGGTGATGATGAAGAGCTTGTGGCTGATGTGAGTGATGCAGAGATGGACACAGACATGGACATGCTTGATGGTGAAGATGTTGATGACGATGTTGAGAATGATGGTAATGATGATAGTGATGGTGATGATGGTGATGGTAAGAAGAAAAAGCAAGAAAAAAGAAAACGGAAATCTCCATTTGCGAGTCTTGAAGAGTACGAGCACTTGATAGACCGGGACGACAAGGATGATTCGAAGTCTAAGAGAAAAGTAACTTCAGAGCCCAAAAAGAAGAAAAAGAAGAAGACCAAAGCATCAGAGTAAAAAAATCAAAAGCAAGATGTAAAACTCGTTGCTTGCTATGCAAGGCTCCTTTTGTTGTATTATACTTAAATGCTGGTTATAATTACTCCAATTTTGAGACGTTTTTTTTTCTTCTACTTTATGTTTTCAGCTTTGGAAAAAATTATTGGACGATCTATATATTCTATACTATTCCCTCTGTTCTAATATAAACGATGTTTATTTTTTTTGCATATAGATTAAAGATTTATCTATTTTTTTTATCTTTTATTTATAATAAAACATTATTTATTATTTATTTAAACACAATTCATTCAACCAATATGAAAACAATTTACAAAATACAAATAGTCAAAAACAATAGAAAATTATTTAATTTTGTATTGAAAACTGAAAACCGGTAGCATTTTTGGAATATGTTTCCAAATATCTCATATTTTTAAGAATAAATTGAATCTGTTGCCAAACCGGTATTAAATATGTTATCAATTTTTTGTTTAAGGCAAACAATTTCATTGATTTCAAATTATGATTACAAAGTCATACAAAACTTTCAGAAAACAAATTATTGTATAAGGAGATATGCGCCATATAGTAAAAAATATACAAAAAGTGAATTTGACAATACTTTCTATAAAAACCCTTACTCACTAACATATCACAAAGTCCATTATTTTCTTTCTATGTATTCAATCTTAATCTGAATTGTGTGGGTTACATTTCTTGGCTAAAATTTTGAATTGCACACCACATAACAAAACCTTATGCTTCCGACAATGGATCTGGAACTTCAACAATATGATATCAACGCTTTCGTATCAGTTATTTTGAAATATTTTGACTTTGATTTTCTTCCATTTGAAATCAACTTATCACATCTGTTGGTAATAAGCCATCCTTAGCGTATTGATTTCATGGCGGTTTCTATTGGAATAGTCGTTTCGACAACAAATATGTTAAAATTTGTACAAAGATGTGATAAGCCACCATACGATCGATCATGATGACCAACGAAACTACTCCAAAACTAACTATAGAAGTTAGGATGTACAAAAAATTGGCGAAAAACACCAGACCACCACCAGCATATTTACCGGAATTTACACTTCGGTTAGACCAACAATACATCCAAAAACGACTTAACCCATTATGACCGATAAAAGTTGAGGGGAAAATTAGCCACCAGACGGGACGGATGCGAATGAAGTATTCACCAGAGAATAATGACGAAGTATAGTGGTAATTGGTTAGTTAAACCTGAACCATAAATGTTTCACCACTGTGGAGTATTTTTTTAATTACATTTACACATAGGTACTGGTTCTGATAATTTCTCCTTCTTATAGTGATGGCATTATGACAGGCGTGCGAGTCCAAGTTGATATAGTGGTAATTGGTTAGTTAAATCCTCTTAGATCTTTAATTGAGTGATATGATTAAGACATGCTTAGTTCATATGTAACCTTAAAATCCTACTTTCCTGGGGAAGAAGCGAACCTTACAATCTATTTTTAAAGCTTAAAAACATTTCCAAACCTAAACCCATTATCAAAAGTAAAACTTAAAACATTTCCAAACACATAAACGTATTAGGTCAAATCAATATAAACCAGTACTAGACTATCTCGAATTTAAAATGAATAGATATTCATACATCGACAAATATTAATCTAGAAATGTATCATAACATACATCTATATCGATCCGGCAACAATTACAACTACTGGTTAGCAACAAAAAATAATAATTACAACTACTATACTCTAAATAAACAATAACCTTGAAGTTATAACGAAACTTTTACAAGACGATGTAAGAAAAATGTATGAAATTCGGATTATTATAATTAGACGAAGTCAAAAAAACTTAAAGTAGATTAGTTGCACAATTGTCGCGCACTTACATGAACAACACCATCCCATCTGGCTTGTCTCTACTTTAATTTTCGACTCTAGCCTTTTAAATATAATCTAAGAATTTCTTCAAAATAGATTATATATAAAAATTTCTCTTAAATAAGTTTCTAACCTTTTTAGTACTCCTTCGAATATTGAGTAATATATATGGTGCTACTTTTTCATAATTAAAATAGGATAACTCGATTTAAGCAAATCATTACAATGATTACAAATCGAAAGTAATTAGTATTCCAAAATTCAGGCTGCTTGTCTGTTTGCAATGCCTGTGTATGTATATATACATAAGCATTAAGCATATAGTATGTGGTATGCATATACGTGCGTGTGTCATCGAAAAAAAGAAGAAAGTGCGTGTGTACGTCATTTTACTTTCTTAATCGTCAATAAATTCACTCTTTAAACAAAACAAAAATCACTATTTAAAAACAAAAAAGATACAATCACCATTGATCAAAATGTTAGGTCTTGTTTGATGTCTACATAAGTATATAAGTAATTATATGACATTGGACAGTTATCTAATGTCTAATGATGAGTGAGTACTATCTTACTATATGATTTATTTTGCCTATAAATAAGTATGTTCGACCATTTATAAAAAGAAGCATTTAAAATTCCTTAAATGATTAGCTTACCATCCACAACTTTTTTGTTCGATAAAGACAGACGGTAAGGTATTAAGGTCTTCGCCACCTAATTTCTCGGAAATACCAAACTAACTAACTTTAAGAATTTTTTGTTTAGCATGTTTGATAAATACTGCTCTATATCTATGATTTTTTTTTTTTAAAATGCCTTTGCACTAAATAAGAGGACTATATTTTGTTAAAAGAACACAATTTGCCTTGTGATTGGTGGTTGCATTCGTCATAAAAAAAATTATTCAGTAAAACCTATCTAGGGAAAGAGCAATCCACGGAAAGGTCCCCTCCCGGATTTTTAAATGAGTCCTAATGCATGTGTTGTTAAGTTACATGTGGTTCCAACTCAAAACTAATTAGCTATGAGTGAATTAGTCTATGTCCCTTATATATTACTTATGATATCTTCTAACTTCCGATGTGGGATAATATTCCCTAATACACCCTCTCGAAATGATGGATCTTTGCTTATCAATCTCGGTATGTTCAGACATGGATCGATAAACCAACTTTGGGTCGGGTCGATAATGGATCGGGTTGGACAATATAGATCGGGCTCTGATACCATGTTAAGTTTTCATCTTAAAATCAATTGGTTATGAGTGGATTGGCCCATGTCCCCTTATACATTACTTAGGATCTTTTTCAACTTTCGATGTGGGATATTATTCCCTAATATGAGCTCATATTCGTGTGGATATCCGAAATAAATATGTTAGTTTTACATAGTAGCAGGATCGAATCCGGAATATAGTAACGTCTAATTTTCGTCTCGTACCACTTGACCACAAGCGCTCGAACTATGATTTTACGATTTTTCATTAGTTTTATGGTTATTTTGTAAATTTAGATATAATATACGTTATTTCATATGAATTAAGAAATAGAAAATTTAGTCGACAGATGAAGACCATATTTGTTATTTTGGTATATATGAACGACAAACAATTAGCATTATCGGGTAATATTCAATAAAATTGTGGACAAGATGTAATCGTTATCTAAAAAACATCACTCTTTGTCCGATCATTAGACAACAACACTCAATAAGAGGTTGCCTACACAACAACAACACACCCACAGACACGTATACGTATATATCTTCAAACTTTTTTTATAAATCAGTTTTACTATAGATTGTAATTGTTACATCTAATGTCCAATAAAAATAAAACTTATTGAATAAACATGTATGTTAATCAAGGATTTTCAAATTTTGATCTATGGTGTATTACATCTTTGTATACAAAACAAAATGTTATAGGCAAGAAAATAGTATATTAATTCAATAGTTTTGAGTCTTTTGACATGTTAATCTAGATTAATAATTCTTTTTAATTGAGATTAAATAACTACTGTTACTGAAGTTGTTTTGGAACATTGGTCCAAAAATTATAAAAAATATATTTTTATACATCATATATGATGTTTTGAGTTTATAGAAATTTACTGCACTACTAAAAAAGTATATGTATGTTTTATAATCGTATTGTTATCTCGTATGTTACAAGATTACATTATCATTCATTTCATCAATATAACTTTTTTTCATACAGAAATTTTATTTTTATTTTTTATTAACAGATGTTAAATATATTTCTAAATTAAAATTATTACGATTATATATTTATAAAATATCTAATCCAATTACAAGATGTAAAAATAAAAAAAGGAAAAACAATGGGCAAATAAGATACTAGTTTTGCCATTTATGTCCTCATCTCTCTTAGCTGTTATGCATCAATCAGTGGGTCATGCATCTATACGTTTTTTTTTTCTCTCTCGCCATCTCCTTTCTCTATCTCACTCAATATATATACACGAACCTTCCTCGTTATTTCCTCCCAAGAACATCTCAAAACATTTCTCTTTTCTTCATTCAATATTTTTTTGACCCACACACACTCACATAAACACATAAATTTCCTCATAAACCCTAAACCCTACCTAGTTCCAACAACTCTCTTGTTCCAATCCAAGAAAATCTCATTAGCAATGGCCAAAGTTGGGAAGCTGACAAAACTCAAGTCGGCGATGAAGAAATGGCCTTCCTTTGCCAAGAACCACCACCACTCATCCTCCTCCGCCGCCGTCTCCGATGAGCTCTCAGAGGACAACAATCTCCATGTTGTTTATGTTGGTCAAACTCGAAGACCTTACATGCTTAGACCAGACATCATCTCTCACCCACTGTTTCAAGAACTCGTGGATCGGTCTTCTAGATCCGTCGAACAAGATCGTGAGATCGTTGTAGCTTGTGAAGTTGTTTTGTTCGAGCACTTGTTGTGGATGCTCAAGACTGGTCAAGAAGGAGGATCCGTTGAAGAATTGGCTGAGTTCTATACTTATTGACATCGACCGATTGATTTTTATACATTTACTATAATACATACTTTTTTTTGTTGCTGTTCTTGTTTTTCTTGTTGTTGCTGATTTGTATTTTGATTTGATGCGGTGTGTGATCAAAACGTGATCTCGTAAACCATGTCATTTGCTTCTGTTTTTCTCTCGAGCAATTTTATGATGATGATGATGAGCATATGTAGCTTCTTACTTTGTTACGACCAACAAATAACTATTTTCTCTTAACAACAATTTTTATACAGTATTTCCTGCAAAATATATGCTAATTAGGATTTAACCCGCGCGATAATTTTTTAAAAAGAAATTATTTTAAAATTTAAGAAAATTGTTTTTATCTAAATTTTACAATATACCTAACTAATAATTATAGATAAAACTGCCAATTTGTAATAATTTGTCTATTTAACCCGTTTTGCAGTGAACTAAAATATTATTCGGGCTAAACCATAAAAACTTATAATCTTAAAAACATAACTCTAATATGCACCGTTAAATGACTATAGTTTTTGTGGTTAGTGTAAGAACTCTTAAAAAAATAGTTTTATTGCGTCTAACTTTTTATAAAATTAGTAAAATATTTTTCAACTTTTGTTTTGATATATATTCAAATAAAATACAATAAATTATAGTGAAAAATATAGCAAAATTTTGAATATATTTTTGTTTCTTTGAATATATATGAATTGATTATTATTTTAAAATATATAGTATTAAAAATAATTAAATAATTAAATAATAAATAACCTCTTTAATGCAAAATATATATTTTCCATATTCTAATCAATGATTTTAAAAGACTATTATATCATTTTCTATTTTAATTATTTTTTGTTATTTGTAATGGCATTTCATGTAATAACTTACAAATCAAAGTTCATTTTTAAAAATGTTTTTTTAAATAATATTATAGAGATATATACTTCTTTTAGTTGTAATAGACAACTAAAAGAATATGATGATTTCAAACATGTATTTATATGTAGAGAGAGAAACTTATTATATGGTTGGCTTTGTTACTATTCTCTTTTTAATTGTGACGGTTTTGTAACTTTTGTTTCTATTTTTGTAGCGGAATCTTTCTCGTGAGTCATGAGACTCATGACATAATAAAAATGGACATTAATGATGTTTGAAATTGATTGAATTAATACACTTATTAAAAAAATTGCTTGAATATGACGATGAGTCCAATTATTTTTTATATATATTTATCTTGCTTTATTTTAAAATATTACTAGCAATGATTTGTATCATTGATATTCAGGGTGTTTTGTTTATAAATTATAATCCGGGATATGACCTAAAACATGCTACATATTTTTTATTTATTTTTTAAATTGTTAAAGAAAACATACTACAGAAACATTGGCAACTAGTCTCGAATGATTAAAAATTAAAAAAAAAAATGAAAGACATATTATATACAAAAGGAAAAACCAATTTTAATGAATTCACTTATGTTTTCGCATTGTAGTTATTTAAAATTGATTTTGTTAAAAAAATATTGAAATAAATATATATATATATGTATATATTTGAAAGAAATAAATATTTTTTACTAATTAACGTAAGAAACTACAAAATACGTTAATTAGTAAAACTCCATTTTTTCTGTAAATCCGTCAAAACTCCACAGCATATCTGATACACGGTGTCCATTTCAATTTTTTTTTTCTTTCGTGTAAGACATACTAACTACTATTCAAATTTTTTTAATGGAAATAATAATGGTCGCTCTCATGACGCGTTGGTGACCTGGTCCCAATTTCATGGTCCTACTTCCTTTCTAGTTCCAGATATTATATATTTATTATTTTTTAATGTTTCTGAACTTTCAGCCATATAAAATATATTGTTTTTTTAAAAAAAAATATGCTATGAATTTTAACATTTATTCAAAAAAAAAAATTTCGTTTTTTCATCTTGTGCAACTAAAAATTTGAAATTTTTAGAGAAAAATAGTGTAGACGATAAAATCGAGATAGTGGTGTATCAGCTTCTTGAATCAAACCAGATTTCGAAGGCTACAGTTTACAAATTAATTACTCAACATAATAAAATTATAGTTAATACTACTTCTTTAGCATTAGTTTAACATACTTAAGTTGATATATATAGTGGCGGAGCTAGGATTTTTTTTTATACCGGGATTGATATATAAAACACTAAAAATGCGAAAAATACTACAAAGTATATTGGATATAGTTTTTGAACATTTTTTATTATATCATAAACTTTAAAATTTATTAAAGATTTTTCTTTTGTATTTGTTTGCCATGTTTTAAAAGTAGTTTGTAGTTAAAATATTACAATTATAATTTTTCATTTAATTTAAATTTTTATGTATATAATGTGTAGCGATTTCTCTTTAGGTTATTGTCTTATCCATTCTGCATGTTAAATAAAAATTAACTTGTAACAACAACAAAAAAATAGAAATTAAATTGTAACAAACAAAAAAATTAACTTGTACTAGTTTTGTAAGTATATCTGAAAAAACATAAAAATTATTTATAGAAAATTATACAAAGGGGGAAAGTCAAATTCTAAAAAAGAAGCACTCAATAAATTATTATCGGTTATAGAATTTGTATAAAGGATATACTGTTTTTTTTTTTAATTATGAGCCTATTTTTTATGGTCTAGATTGCTAATTTGGATTTGGGTTAGATTTAAAGGTTTTAAATAAATATTTTTAATTGGTGTAATGTGGATTTATGTTTGGTTTAGATTTATGGGGGTCAGTAAAAAAATTTCAATAGGATCAATAAAACAAAATTTAAAAAACTTATATTAAATAATTAAAATTTATAGGGGTCAGTTCACCCCCTACCCTTCATGTGCCTCCGCGCCCTGGATGTATATATATTTGTATCCAAATTGTTGATAAAACTGATATTAATTGTCGTGGTGGTGACAAAAATAATTACCAAAGGGGGGTCTCGAGGGATTTATATAGAAAAACTAATTAATTAGACAAAAATAATAATGATATCAATTGATTATGTACGACGAAGTCCTAATCATTATATGCTCTAAAAGATATAACTAATGAAGATGAGAAGTTTCGTCGTTAAGTTTAATTAAGTTTCTTAATTGATTCCAGACACGCTAATGATTGAGAAGTCACTCGGTGTGTCCTTTCCGCAAACTTCATGGGACTTTCTACATCTGTCTTGTCCATTACATCTCCGCTATAATTTGACAAGAGTTGATTCGTCTATAATGCCAAATATTCGAATGTCATTTCCAATTTAGATTGGCTTCGAACTGACGTAAAAAATGGATTCTCTAAACTCTTAAAAATCTAGGTTATGAAGAATTAGGTTATGCCGGTTTTGTGTACTAAAAATGTATGCCATCTCTGCATTCCTCAACCGTTTTCTTATGTCATCTCTGTATTCCTCAACAAAAGAAAGACTCATAAGAAAATAAATACGTTTTTTAAAAAATTATAACCAAGTTGTTATAGTGAGGTGGTTCCTTTTCGGGGTGAGTTTCGACTCTGTTGGTCCAGGCCAGGGATCGAATCCCTCCGGATGCGGAATTATCAAACTAATTATTGGCTACGTGGGGTGTAACTGGGCGGTCTCACGCCCGCTCGAAAGATTAGTATGAACCCGTTAAGAGCCTGAGATTATTTCCGAATCTAATAAAAAAAAAAAAAAAAATATTAAAGCCAAACAACGCTATTAGGCCTTAGTGGGCCAAATGGGCTAAATTGATGAAATGAAAGCCACCGTGCAAGGAGACGGGGCTTATGAAACGACGGCGTAACGACCGATGTGGTTCTTCGAGTTTAACTGATGCTAATCGGTGGCCGACGTTGCCAGTGATTGCGCAACGGCGGAGACGGCGACGGCGTAAGTAGTGGAGTGTGTTTTTGTATGTATAAAAGCAAAACTCAGGTGAAACCAACTCATCCTCTATCTTGATGATTTGATTGATCTTGTGTTTGTTTGTGGATCTTCCTGTGATTAATATTCAGTTTAATCACACTCTTGTTGTTTGGCTTCGAATGTCTTGGTCGATCGTCGTTTTTTTTTTTTTTTGATTTTAGCAATTTTTGTCTTTCAAGTGTTTACTGAAATGCCTCAATGGGTAATATAGTCTTGTTCCGCAAGTGCAAGTGTAGTTTTTTAAAAGAATCCATTGGGTTTTGCTCAATTTTCTTCGGATGGATCCAAAATGGAATTGGATTAGATCCTTGCTTCGGTTCCGAATTAGCTGAAGTTAATTTACTTCGATCTCATCGGTTATGATGCATGAACTCTTGATTTGTGCTGTAGTTATGAGATTTTTCCTTTGGGCTGTGGCTTTTATAATAAAGTCTCTAGATTGTGAGTATGATGAAGTTAACAATAGCAGCCAGCGCTTGAACTCTTGTTACTCTATTGTATCTCCATTACCATTTGGGAAAGCAATTGACCAGTTAGTGCTGTTCTCAGTTGATCCAGGAACTTCAGAAAGAATGTCACGGTTTAGATCATTGTGGCAAGCCTCGGTGAATGCAACAAAGAAGGGTAGTTTCCATTTTCTTCTGCTGTCACATTCGAGTCAATTGAGATTGTTTTGCAGCCTTTTAACTTATTTTCACAATGTATACACTTTAGCTCTAACGTGGGAACTCGAAGAATGGGCACCGCCTGTGGAGAAGTGTATATTCAATTTCAGTTCAAAAGAAGACCTCAAGACATGGCACCTGTATTCTGATTCTGAATATGGAGGTACTTAAAACACACAGGTTCAGGCATCTGCTCATAATCATGTTACAGAACCAATGTTCTGTTTTGAAATATTTTCTTTTATTTTCATTCCTCATTGATTTCTATCAACAGTTATTGAGACGAAATATGATTTCTGAATATATGCAGTACATACATAGCAATTCTTCCTGTGATCTGCTCATTACTGTGTTGGATATTTATTTTATAGGATTATCTTCGGCTTCGTTGGAGATTAAAGATGGAGGAAATGGATCAGATTTCACTGGTTAGTTTATACCGTGGTCATGTGTGCTTAGCCTTTTCCTTTTGTTGCTTTTTCACTTAAACAAAGATAGTTTTTCAAATATAGGGAGCCATGTAAACGTTAGAATTCTCCACACAAAAAAAAAAAAAATTCTTAAATTCTTGATCTACAATGTGTTTGGTTTTAGCCATTTAGGCTCTTTATGGTGCCTCTGGTGAATTTACCTGCATGTAAATGAAAGTATGATGTTTCTTGATTCTTGTGACCACTGTTTCTAAGTCTCATCATGTTTATTTCTGCAATTTGGCTGTGACCATTTTCACCTTATATCTCCTCGTAGGTGTTTTCTCCGGGAACCTCTCTACAGACATGAGCGAAGTTTCGAAATGGAATATTAATCGGAGTGGTTTCTGTGGAATGCGCTCAAAGAAGGTTGAACACATAGCTTTTTCTTTTTACTAATCAACACATCATCAATCAAACCCAAAGATTTGAATGAGTTTAAGGCTTTAAGCACAACTCAACTCAAACCACCTTCCCCTTTTTGTAGTTTGATGGCTTTATTGATCTCGACGGGTATGATTCCATAGCCCTGAGGCTCAAAGGAGATGGAAGATGCTATATCTCTACTGTGAGTCTCATGCTCAACACTCGCGTCCTTTTGCTCCAGATAAAAACACAAGGTTTATAGGAGCACAGCTTTTTTTTTTCATAAACTAAACCGCAATTTTGAATCCAGATATATACGGAAAACTGGGTAAACTCGCCAGGACAAGCAGAAGATAACTCATGGCAAGCTTTTGTATTTGCTCCAAAGGGAAACTGGTATACAGCCAAGGCAAGTCTCAGACTTCTTCTACTAGGCAAGTGGTGTAAAAGGGTTTGGTCATATTACCAACGCGAGTGAGACAATTTTGTGTTTCCAGGTTCCTCTTGCTCGGTACTTACCAACATGGAAAGGAAATGTGATAGATGCAGAGATGGAGATAAATCCAGGTCGTGTCGTGGGTATGTCTCTATCTGTTAATTCACAAGGAGGTGGTTTTATTGGAGCTAAATTAGGCGCAGGTGATTTCCGAGTCGAAATAGACTGGATCAAAGCATTGAGAATACCATGAATGATGAAGAAAAAAAAGAAAAAAAGCTTGCTTGTTTGAGAAACATGAAGAAAATGATCTTCTCTGGTTTACTTGTAAAACCGGGATTTGGTCTAATCGGATCCAAGTTGATGGACAACAACGTTTGTGAATTGACTTTACAGCAAGGCAAGTTGTTTGGCTTTAATAGAAGAAAAAAGGTGAAGAAATAAATAAATTAACATGGGCCATATTAGCAAGTTGGTCAATTTGATCATCCTTAAAGAATAATAACGAAATTATTGATAACGTAATGATATATTAGCGTTTGGACCGAGAAGTATAGCATCTAAAATTAATTATCTTTTTTTGGGGTTAAAATACAACTTCTCATTTTCAAACCAAAGTTATCATCGACACTGTAGAATATATAACATCTGCTTCTTTCCTTACTATCTTGTTTTCGTTTTTATTTTTCACCCTGTAAGAAGAAAAGTATACTAATGTTTTCATAAATTTCAATGACAACTTGCGCATGAAAAAGATGTTTTAATACAACTACTAACTTTAAAGTGTGAAAAAGATGTTGGCTAAAACGAGGATAAACATAAAAAAGCAAAGTAGTTCAAGTGGCGGGTTTCTCGATCATTCTATGTGACTCCAATCTACTATCTTCTATACTATTCAAACATAGAATACCTTTTTAATCAGTTTCTAAACACTTCAGATTTATGAAAAATATCCGAATTTTTTTTTAGATTTATGAAAAATATCCGATCTATTATCATATGTTTGGTTAGTATCCGAAAAAATCGATCCGAAATAAAACCGAAATATTAAATGTTTGGATAGTTCGGTTATACTTCAGATTTCGGATATTAACCGAACCAAAACGATATATGAAGTTATTCACACTAAAGATCTATTCGGTTATTTTCATAGATCCAAACCCGAACCGAACCCGATTTTTTTTTATTTTTCGGATATAGTTTTTTGGATCCGGATTTTATGCCCAGAACTACCGCGCACTCTTTATTTTGTGCGGATGCGCGGATTTAGAATCTAATTAATTCTTTATAATACAACACAATGCACGATACCCAAAATCGTAAAGTGTGCTTCTTTTCCCTTCTCTTCTCTTCTCTTCTTCTTTTCTTCCACGTTTCCGTATCTACACATATATAACACTATAGTTTCTATACACATTAATTTCGATCAATTCTCTTGTTTCTTGCAATAAATTTAAAGACTTGATCGTTACCATATTAAATCAGACAAAGATCTCTGCTTTTTTTACCTCTGTAACTCAGTCTAATATCATCAATGGAGAAGGAAGACTTGTACGCTATTATGGATTTGAACGACGAATGTACACAAGGAGATCTCAGACTTTCTTACAAGAACCTTGTTCTGGTTTTTTTTTTCTTACATCTTTTCTCTCTATATTTTTAATTTTTTTGGGGGTAAAATTCTCTGTATTTCTTAGTCTCCTTTCTTTCGTTTTTGCCCCATTTCTATGCGATTCGACTCTGCATTTTCTGGGGTTTAAATTGGAATAATTTTGTTCGATGGTGTAGAAATGGCATCCAGATCGGTTTCGTGAAGAAAAAGAGAAAGACGAAGCCAATATGAAATTCCAATCCATTCAACGAGCCTATTCTGGTAAAATTTCGTCGGTTTTTCTTTTTTAAACCGGGTCCGATTGTTTATCGTTATGTTCCGGTTTAGTAATTAGCTGTGTTCACAACAGTTTTGTCGGATTCGAACAAGAGACTGTTGTATGACGTCGGAGCCTATGATAGTGATGACGACGAAACTGTATGTGCTCGCAGATATCTCTGTATCTCTCTCTTTTTCTGTTTCTTTACATTAAAACATAAATTTAGAAAAAATCATTGTCTTGAATTGATGTAGGGAATGGCTGATTTCATAAATGAGATGGTGACACTAATGGCTAAAACTCAATCCACGGTAACAAATCATTACTTCGTTAGTATAACTAGTAATGATTTATGTCGACCGTAATGGTGATTTTGCATAATTTGGAGTAGGGGGACGAAACTTTAGAAGAATTTGAAGAGTTATTTGAAGAACTGTTGAAGGATGATGTGAATGAATATAAAACTCGTTCATCTTCTTCTTCTTCATATGCTCCATATAATGGCACTTCTACTTCGTCTGTCCATGGAGATGATTCATCAAATGATATTCCGAATAAATAACGTCGATCGACAACTATCGCTGTATAAGTTCTAATGAGGTATTTAATTTACGCTTCTTTTAAATTTTCCTTGTGTTCTCTCTGAATACTACTATTAATGATAATGTATATTGTATGATTTATTTCAGCTTTTTTTAAAATGATAATGTAAATTGTAGGATTTATTTCAGTTTAAATGGATATTGACCATTGATGTTTTGATAAAGGTATGTGGTCCATCGACGAGATTTTGGGTTGGTAATACAAGATCTAAGAAGTAGAGCAGACAAGTTTACATTCAACTTCTTCATATAACTTATTTATTTTTCCTTGTGGTCCTAATTTATGGTATGTAAATTTTGTTATACAATGTGTTCAAATTTTTAGGTCGTTTGAAATCTCAGTTTTGAGTTATACAAATGTTGGAGAGAGAAATCAATGGTTGTTGAATGATTCGATTTGGAAATAGAGACCAAAATTCTAGTTTTTTTCACTATGATATAATTTATAAGTGAGAGAGGTTTGGTGATATAAAAATGATTGAAACTATATCTATTTTTCTGTTTTTGATAAATCATTTTAAATGATAAAATCTTTTTCGTTTGAAATTAAGTAATGTTTTCAACATTGCAAAATTAATTCTATTTTTATTTCTAACTGTTTGTAAATAAATAAATAAAGTATTTTTCTGACTGCGACCGCGAGTCTTCTTCTCTTCTCTTCCCTTCCTTTTGTCTTTTGAGAAAGAAAAAAAATGTATACATATATATTTGTACAGAAACTAAAATCATGTGATCCACTACTACTCCCTCTCTTTTTTTATATAAGTGGTTTTCCCTAAAAACACAAAAATTAAAAAAAAACTTTTTTTTGCTTGAAACATTAATTAACAGCATTTAATTATCTAATTAAATGCAATTTAAACATTAAATATTGCTGTTAAAATATAAAAAAAATTCTTAATTAAAACATTAAACACAAACATAACTTTTCAATTTCTTTGTTGTTCGTGTGTTACTCCCTCTGTTCCACAAAGAAGAATTTTTTAGAGTTTTCACACATATTAAGAAAATAATTAATAATTAATTATAATTGCATTATATTATGAGTTTAGGAAGACGAGTATTAATGAGTTTAGTTTAGTTTCAAGACTATTAATGAGTTAATGGGTAGTATTGACTTTGAATTTCTTTTGACTAAAGTTAGAATAATTAATTAAATTTTGGGGAATGTGAGAAGCTCTAATAAAAAAAACAAAACAAAATGTTTAAAACCCTTTATATAAAAAAAGAGAGGGAGTATAACTTTATATGGTAAACAAAATTCCAAGTTGGATGAATCAAGAAATAAATGTGCTTTATATTTCCAAGTTGAGAATTATTGGCCTTTTACACTGAATCTGGTGTCCAGGCTGCTCATGTTTAATTTAATTTCGTAACTGAGCATGCGCAACGGGAGTTCCTATTAAAAAATAAAAAAAAAATGAAAAAATAAGAAAGAGAAAAGAAGAGAGCGAGTGTCTCGTATGAGACACTGTGAACAAAAACTGAGACACCCTCGCGCTGACGTGGCGCGCGGATATTAGTATAAATTTTTTTTTATTTTTTTTTTCATTACTTAATTTAAAAACAATTTTTTTTTTTTTTTTTTTTNCACTCAAGGGGTGTCTAACGCTGCAGATCCTTTAAGATGACTAGTTTTTCAGATAGTTTTGACCCCAAAAAAAAAAAAAATTCAGATTTTTTATTTACTACTAAAACTAATAAAAGTATTATATATATGTTTGTTCTTGTATTATAGGCAGGACTGTCAAAATGGGCTGTCCACGTCCATTTAGATCCGTCCAATAGTGTCCATCTTGATTGTGGACAAATTGTGTCCATGTCCATTAACGTCCATATCCATTAACGACCATGCCCATTAACGACCATGTCCAAATGGGCTGTCCATTAGTGTCCATTGGTCAGAATATAACAAATTGTTTAAAAAATAAAAAAAAAATCTAAAATTTTGATATTTGTTTTGTATATTTAAATGACATATGGCAAATTGATATTTGTTTCCATTGGTCAGAATATAACAAATTGATATTTGTTTTGTATATTTAAAAAGTAAAAACTAATTTATTATTTATTATTTATCAATTATTAATTATTTATTATTATTTATTATTTATTATTTATTATTTATTATTTATTATTTATTATTTATTATTTATTATTTATTATTTATTATTTATTATTTATTATTTATTATTTTTCCCAGTTTTTTTGCCCCCTAAATCGATTTTGACCTAATTTTGAAAATATTTTGGACAGACCATGTCCATAATGTCCAAGCCCGTTTTGTCCGTGGACAAAATTGGACCAAGCTCATTTAACCCGCTTTGCATATGGACATGTCCAAGACCGTCCATAATTTGTTGGACATGGACGGACAATAGGCCGCCCGCCCATTTTGACACCTCTAATTATAGGCGGGTTTGAACACGAATTGTCATATACAACATATTAAATTTACAGATCGAGAAGATCTCCAAATAGCCTGAAGCAGACAGTGGTCAAATATCAACAACCTAATTATAATGGCACTTTCACTTGCAAAGCACAACAGATTCATTACTTTCTCTACAGGCACTGATTCATGAATCTAACTTTAATTTCAAAAGCTTGTACACCCAAAACTGAAAACTGTGAACTTAAAACCCTTTACTATGTTTGCCCCTAGACTAGATTACAAAGCAAATGGTTCCTGAAGAAGTTGTTACCCAATGAGAAGTTTCTTGTTTAAGGATTATTACCCGCAGAGTTGTTTTTGGGACCTTGAAGCTCCATTGGGGAATTGGTGATGCTACCAACAGATCCATGTGTCTGAGAACTTAGCTGTGGACTCGCTGGACAAGCCTCCAGGTTGCTGGTGCTCATGGGATGCATCGTACCCGAGCTTATCTGAGGACTCATAGGAGTTCTTTGGTTCATTTGCTGGGGACTCAAAGGAGTTCTTTGGTTCATTTGCTGGGGACTCATAGGAGTTCTCTGATTCATTTGCTGGGGACTGGACTGTTGCAGCTGCTGCTGGGTAATTCCAGCTGATGGCGAACTTACTTGGGGTGGTGATAGCACAGACTGAAGAGGGGAGGCTGTTGCCTGTTGTTGCTGCTGCTGCTGTGGTTGTTGAGGCAGCTCATGTTGTTGTAGCTGCTGCTGCTGCTGCTGCGACTGAGCTAGCTGCTGCTGAGGTGGCTGAGACATAGGCTGCTGTAACTGCTGCTGATGCTGCAACTGTTGTTGTTGGGGTTGCTGCTGCTGTTGCTGGAGTTGCTGTTGATTCATGTAAAGATTCATTCCATGCATCAGCTTCGGTGGGCCCATGTTACCCATAGCAGCTCGCTGCAGGTTAGCTCGGCTTAATGTATTCTGATCCAACATAGAAAGACCAGCTGAGCTGGGGTGCATCTGCCTGGCACCTGACACGCCACTTATCCCGGCTTGGGGAGCACCCATTACACCTCCTCGGTAGCCCATCCTAAGATTTGTAAACACAGCGTTTTGGTGTGGTGTTAATGCACCAGATCGGATTTGCTGGCTTATAACATTCAAATTTGATGCCGGATTCAGATTCATTGGGTTCTGGCCCATATTACTGATGCCAGGAACAGACATTGATGATGAGATTCCGGTTCCCCCAATCCCTCTTCCTGCCATATTCAATTGGTTGCCTAAAGCTCCGAGCGCAGCAATACTGTTGCCCATGCTTCCCATCCCCATACCCATACCCATGCCTACACCTGGTCCTAGCCCCATCATTATCTTCTTCTGCATTGCCGCCTGGTGCTGTAGCATCTGCAGTTGATGAGGCGAATGCTTGTTCGCCATCTGACCACCCGGCTGCATACCAGAGCTCTGGCTCATCGTGTTGATAGCTGATAGCGGGTTTGTAGGCAGTAACATAGATGCTCTCTGCATTTGTGGATGCTGTTGCTGTGTAAACATTGACTGTTGATTTTTCTGCTGTAGCTGTGATGACAGTAGCGCTGACTGTTGTTGGTCAAGCTGTTGTGGTTGCATAGGCATGGAGACACCGGACAGCAATCCTTGAGACATTTGCAAGGCTTGAGAATTTGCCGGAGGAAGCATCCTTGCATTTGCAAGAATATTCTGAGTTGAGTTAATAGGCACATTCCCCTGTTTCGATGCCTCACTGGACGCTTGTCCTGCAACTGCATCTCCATACTGTTGCATATCATTTGCAGAGTTACCCCTTGGAAAACCACCAGCAGAATTCGGTTGGTTGCTGCTTGGCCCAGCATCCCCACGATTTGGCTTTGCCTGAATATGTTCTTCCATGAGGTATCCTTCATGGGCCATCTGCATAAGCATATAAATCAATCTGTTAGTAGCTTTCCCATACAACCAGGAACTTGATGTAAATCGATTCAGAATTCGAGAAATACCAGTGATTTAAATTCAGCAGCAAGTAGATCCGCGATGTGCTGTGACAAAGTGAGGAAAAATAAGCAAGTCAGGATAATTTCCAGAAAAATAAGTGGTGTATATAAGAGAACAATTAATCATCATTTGTCCATCTCCTTTTTATCGCATTGGAAGAGACAGAGAAACAAGCAGAAGCAACTAACAAGAGAGATGTTTCCGTAAACCAACCATATTCAAAATTACAGAGCACTCGCAACAGTGACATAAACCCAAAGTACATGACCCAACAACCAATAAACATTGATGAATGTAAAGTCAGCGTTACGTTAAAAGGTAGTGCATGCAAGCTGAAGATATATCGCTGATCAAAATAAGATGCAGGGGGAGTTTGATAACTGTCAAATTTCTGATGAACTTACTGTATTGGGCAACGCTAAGAGATGATCTTCAGCTGGAAAAACATCACCATCATCTATGTCCCCTTGATACCATGCTACTGTCCCGTCGACGGGCTTTTCTGACATCACCAGTCTTGTTCTTATTCTAGGGACGATGGAAGACACAGTACCTGCAAAGATGCAGAAGTTAGAGTCAATCATATAGAGAGAAATATACCAATAGCCAGATATCTGGTTAGAACAGAAACAGACCTAGCATTACACGGTCTACCCGAACAAAGTTCATGACTCTCGTCTTGCATGTATTCATGCTGCCCCCAAGAATAGATTTTGATAATGCTTTTTCCTCATCTTTGAAGTCCTCGTTGTTAGACAGGTTCGAAAAACAAACCATAAGGGACTGTTGAGCATACGAGCGAGGTCTTCGAGAGTACTCATCCACCTTATGCTTTTTGCAGTTTAGTTGGTACCTAGAAATAGAACAAAAAAACTGGATCAACCAACAACAAATAAAATCTATGACATACAGCATCAAAAACTTGTTCATGCACCAACAAACATAATTGATTTGTATAACATAATTGATTTGTATAAATGCAATGAGATAAGCAGAGTGGGACAATGCCGACAATGCTCTTGTGTAAAGCCAAAATCAGAAGAAGGAGAAGTAATCACATGTGTGAAAGTCAAATTCATAAAAAGGATATAATTTATATTACTTGTTTCACAACTATAGCTTTTATATAGTTCATAGTAAACCACAAGCCACATGAAGAAGAATTTGATGGGAATAACCTCAACAAAACAGGTTTCATAAAATTCATACCTTGCAGCAACTCGTTCAATCTTTGAGAATCTGTCGAGGATTGCATGATCGCCCAAAGTTTGGGTTCCCACTGAAGGGCTCCTTGCATTAACTGGGACACTCATAGTATTGACACTAACAGGAGAACCAACAGAGCTCATAACTTGCGTCTTAGGAAGAGAAATTGTCCTCCGTTTTGCAGGCAGTTGGGCTTGGTGTTGCCTTTGCTGCATAGCATCATTAGCACTAGAACCCACTGACTGAGTGGCACCAATAGCAGGAATAGAAGTAACAGCCTTGTCCTTTTGAGATGCTGCAACTGCTCCATAGTGGGTCCCCATTGAACCACCAGAAAACTCACCTGACTTCGATGAAAGTGGGGACTGTGGTGGAGCACCTGCTGATAAACGAGGACTTTGAGCCGAGATCCTTCTACTGAATTGTTCTTCTTTTCTCGGGTCTTTTTCAATCTGCTGGCCAGGATTAACATTCCAAGATGCTTGAGGGAAATTTGATCTCGTGAATCCATTATGGGGAATCCTTGACTGAAAATCATTTGCATCACTTCCCACCACCGCCATATTGTTTCTGATATTACCATCAATTTTACCAGTCTCAAATGGCTCCTCTTTCGAAGTGTATCGCATTGCCCCCTGTTGTGAAGCTGGAAATTGCATGGGACCACCTTCCTGATTCATAACCCCTTCAATTTGCTGTGGTGAAAACCTCTGAATACTTGCATTTGGATATTGAATACTTCTGCCTAGCATGTCTTGCTGTTGTAGAAGCGCATTTTTCCAATTTGTATCGGTTCTATTAAGGCTGTCCATGTGTTGCCCTAACTGTGGCTGTGGAACCCCATCAGGACCCATGTGTGGAACCCTTGTCCGCTTATTCAAACCAGGCATAGAAGACATTTGTCCTTCTTGACTTTCTCTCTTTCTATGAAAAGATGTACCGGGGTTCATACTATCAGAGGCATATGGCAACATCGCATCTAGTCCCCCAGGCGAAGCTCCAGGGACACTGACAGAATTTGATCCTTGATCCTGCATGTTTCTTATATTTCCAGTTCCCAGGTACCTTTGTTGCTGAGGTGTTACCAAGGGCAGTGAGGAAGTTGCCGCATCTTGCAAGGTCTGACTTCTTAATCCAGCCACCATATTAGTACCCGGATTTTGAATAGCCTGGTTGTTATGGCTTTGATGCATTAACAAATGTCCCGGCATATTTCCTCGCTCTGAACTTTCAGGAAGCCGAACAAGGCAAGCCTTTTTCCCATGAATCTTGTTCTGAGACATAACTGTCACTTCTACCATTTGCCTTAATCTCTTTCTCCGCAAAGTAGAAAGAGACAAATCGAGCTATGGAGTAGAAACAAAACCTTTTTAGATATTGTAAAAGCACTGAGAAGAGAAAGCACTAAGAAGAGAAAGCACAAGGAGTCTTTTTTCTGAGATATTACCTTAGCGGACACAGGGTTTTTACTCAGCCTATCAAGTCTGGGTACAGGATCCAGACAGAGTTCAGGTTGTAGGGCTTTTAATATTCTGGATTCCACTTCCTACAGTTAATGTAAGGATCAGTACAGACTCGGATATACGACCTATAATCCAAGAGCAACCGTGATTACCATTAGATCACCATATGTCCATGAGTTGTCTGACATTGATGGAATATCTTTTACGACATTCTCAAGTGACATCTTAAGGCTCAATTTATTTATCACAGGAGAGACTTGCTCTGGGGTATGTTTCCGATAGTCATGCACCTACAATAGTATGTACCCAAATTTTAATAAAACACGATGTTATGTAAAATAATACTTGAGCAGTCAATTAGAGGAATAATAAACTTAGGTTATTTTATGTTTCTTCTGATTCCAATTACTCCAATGTGTTTCAGAAGGTCATGGTAAACATACTATGAGCAACCCACAAAAAATTAAAAATGGATCTACCTCGATAGGAAAAAAAGGTATAAATGAGTTCGAAAGTCAAACTCCCATTTTTGTTCAAGTACAAGTTATAGAGATTTTTGTGAATATTGAATAAGTTTAGACTGTTTCCAAGAACTTATGGAAGACAACCCAGGGACTAAAACCATGGTGATTACTATGACCATTTGGGACTGCTAGTTTACTATGACTAGATAGCAGGTCATGGAAGGCTCTATTCAAATAGTTTACTGCAAATAACTCACCTCACATATGACCACCCCATCCAGAAATTTACAAGGTATGTCATCCAAAATGTCCCCAGGAAGTCTGCCAGCCTCAATAGCCTATAATACATTCAAAGGAATTAAGAACATTTACTCGGTGGAATGATAACTTGAAAATGAATTTAATGAAATTCGAGCAAGTAGTGCAGTTCAGTCAAAGGATTAATTCGGGTTGAACGAGTGAAAAAATAAACATCATCTTCACATATACTAAATTTACTACAGAAAATAACATAGACACTGGCATAAGATCCCAACTGTTACAACTCATAATAAATTCTTGAAAACAGACGGCCATAGTAAGGATTTCAGAAACATTTGGAGCAAAAACCTTAACCAACAACTAAGAATACAGATCTAGTGGCTCTCATTAATAATACAAAGACAAAGTCAAAACTAACTTTCCAAGTACTTTGAATTCATTCACCAAATCTTTAATTCCATTTTCAAAACAGCCAATCAGGTACAATAACACTGTTCTTATAATGTATTTTTTCCTCATGCGAAATATTTACCGAAAGTAGACTCTCTGCTGCCCTATCATACGGATGTAAGACCTTTGGAGCATCTCGGAAGGATGTCTGTTGCACAGCCTGGTTCCCAATTGTCAACAATTGTTAAATGTGAAGGGTTTAAAATCAAATACAAGAAGCTACAGGATAAATAAACTCATATAGACTCTCAAGTACATGAAGTTCTGCTACATACCTCAGAGGGTTTTCCTAGAGAGTACCCATTCGGATAGAGGCTCAATATGAAGGAAACTTCATGCTCTGCAAAGAAAGGAAAAGCAATCAATTTAACATTGCTCGAATATAGCAAAATATGAGCTGTCCAAGAGGTTGAGATGCTAACCTGGAGATACATCATGCAAAGATGGCCGCGAAAACCCAGAAACATCACCAGCATGGCTTTCAACAATGGCCTGAATCAAACAGAATAGATTTTGGCAATCTATATTACAAGGCAAACATGGTATAACTGTCTCTCTCAAAAAAAAAATAACATGGTATAACTCTTTTTCCTCGATCCACACTTCACAGTGATGTAAGATCATAAATTCACCAAATAAAATTTCTAAAATCAGATTTCACGATGATTTCAACTTCCCGGAAACGGGCACCAATTTTCAGCGATAAAATATAGAAACATTCTCAGTCAATACCTTTGTTTGCCCTGATAGAACGATTGCTTTCGAATTCAGCTGTTCTGGAGAGTCAGGAGTAGCCGATTCAGTAGAAATCCTTGGCCGGAACTTTCTCCCGACCTTTGAAATCTTAAACGTGACACCCATGAATTCTCTGCAGAGGTGAAGCTCAACCCGTCTGGGCACTACCAAAAAAACGAATTGAAAACGAATGGAAACCAGAAAATTGAAGAAAAATAGGAAGAATTCATCAAGAAGTGGGAAATTGAAACCTTATGAGCTCGTTCCGGAGAAGATCATGAAACAACTCCAAATGCGTTTGGATCGGAGAGAAAGCGAGAACAATCAAAGAGGTATAAGGACCGTGCAGCGGAGAATTTACAAACCCTGGAGTTCCAAACACAGATTGAAGTAGAAAAGATCGGAAGAGAAAGGGAGAGACATCGTTAGGGTTCTAAGGTGGGCAAAAAAATGAAGTCAGACAGAGAGAGAGAGAGAGAGAGAGATCTTTTGCTGACAAGTTTGTGCACACTTGGAGGTCGGTTTAAGAAAAACAAACCGGAAATTGAACCAGTGGTTTTATTGGTCAAGTTCGATTTCATCGACAGTAAAAATGTTAAATTTAATTTACCACGGTCATTGATATTTACGAGGGCAAAACAGACTTTATATACAAATTAGGGTTTTGCTTTGCTTGATAAATTGCCGTCTCCCTCGAAGCTCAGTAGTTTACTCGCCTCCCGTGTGATATACAAAGCAGAAGCTTATCTCGGCGATTAGGTCCCGGAGAAGAAGAAGAGATAAACAGGATGGCGACTAACGGATCCGCTAGCTCTGGACAGCTTTCCCAGAAGGAACTTGACATCAGGATGATGTGTGCTGCTGAGGTTCACCTTGGAACCAAAAATTGCAATTACCAGATGGAGCGTTACGTCTTCAAGAGACGCAACGACGGTAATACATCTCGTGTTTCTCTTTTTGTTACTTGTATACACATAAATATATGTATGTGTGTATATAGATGATTAGAGCATTGTGATTCTGTGTTGGTGTTGCGGATTTGTATGTTTTCGTGTTTATTGCGGATTTGTATGTTTATTATCTGTCTTTGAGTGTATTTTTGGTTCCTGCATCTTTGTTTTAGATGTGTTTTGGATTTGTAGGTCGTTTTAGTTCCTCACACTTTTTTATCTCCGAACTAGAGTTTATCCTTCAACACGGATCTGAACAGCAACTTGCTATATTTTCAACTTTTGGTCTATTAATACGTCTAGATAACAACAAAAAGGTGGTTTATTTTGTCATTTCTTGTGTTCTTGTTTACAAGCGTTGTTGTGGTGTATATGATGAAATGTTTAGCATTCGTAACCTTAGAATCAATGAGTCAATTCTTGAAGTTTTTTTCCCTTGTCAGGTATTTACATAATTAACCTCGGAAAAACATGGGACAAGCTGTATATGGCTGCCCGAGTTATCGTTGCTATTGAGAACCCACAGGACATCATTGTTCAGTCAGCTAGGCCCTATGGTCAGAGAGCTGTCCTGAAGTTCGCTCAGTACACAGGAGCCAATGCAATTGCTGGAAGGCACACTCCTGGTACCTTCACCAATCAAATGCAAACCTCATTCAGTGAGCCCAGGCTTCTGATTCTTACAGATCCCCGTACTGACCACCAGGTAAACTCTTTTCACAAAATCTGTACTGATACAACTGATGGTTATGTTATGTCTTTACTTGGATTAACATCTTGTTTGTGTTGCAGCCCATCAAGGAAGGTGCATTGGGAAACATTCCCATCATTGCTTTCTGTGACACAGACTCTCCCATGAGGTTTGTTGACATCGGTATCCCTGCCAACAACAAGGGAAAGCACAGCATTGGTTGTCTTTTCTGGCTTCTTGCTCGCATGGTTCTTCAGATGCGTGGAACCATCCCCCCGGCACAGAAGTGGGATGTCATGGTAAGAGGAATTTTTTTCTTTTTTGGAACTCTTTGCCTTCTTGCACATTGTCCAGTATTGTAGAGTTTTGATTATGTTGGCGACAAGAAGTTGTCAATTCATTTCCTATTGTTCATGTTGGGTTAGTGACTTGTTCATATGTTGTGCTGTACAGGTCGATCTGTTCTTCTACAGGGAGCCCGAGGAGGCTAAGCCAGACGATGAGGATGAGTCTGCACCTCAAGCAGACTTTGGACTACCTGCTCCTGAATATGGAATGGTTGGTGGAGACCAGTGGACCTCTGCTGGTATCCCTGATGCTGCATGGCCAGGGGAAGCCCAGCAGCCAATTGCTGCTGCTCCTGCCGCTGCTTCATGGACTGATTCCAGCGGTGAGTTAGATATAACCTGAAACCTCATTTTGGCTCAATCTAGGATGTTGATTTTAATGGTTTTGTTATTTGGTTTTTTTCTTGCGGTTGCAGTTGCCCCAGCAGCAGAAGGTGGATGGGACGCGGCTGTGCCACCTCCAGCTGCTCCAGCCTCCGGTTGGGAGTAAAGTTGATGGGCTTTACATTGGTGGTTATAGACATGTTTTTTTGGAACTGTTGGGATTGAAGAGCTATTTTCGCAACTGTTTTTCTTCTCGCTTCTTTCTCTCAAGACAGTTAGATGTTTCGCACTTTTTTTTTTGTTTTGAATGGAATTTCTACTATAATTATCTCGTTGGCTTTAATTATTACAAATATAAATTGAGCTTCCGGTTTCTTGCAACAATCCTCCACATTCTTATCAAATGAAACTTGGAAAGCCGAAACGAAAGCTTTGAGATTGAGTATTCTGTGTGCGGCTTCCCGGGTTACAGGACTATTAACTTTGAATCAGGTTCCAAGGATTATCAAGTGAAGTAGACTCTTGCGATGGACTTTGATTACTACAAGGTGATTGCAATGTCTGTGCTTCCCTTTCTACAAGTTTAGAGACTTTTAGATCCTACGTTGTTTACCGATGGCTACAGTCGATGTTGATCAAGCCGGAAATGTATTATGTTATTGAATGAAATTTAAAAGTTCAGTTTTTGTTTTAACACTGACAAGAGTTAAAGAACAAGAGTTGAAAACACACAACTTGTAGCAGCAGAACAAGAACTTTGTACAATAGTACAGCGGAAGACTTTCAGGACCAAAGATCAGTGCCATTGCCTCCATCAAAGAGACTAGTCAGAGATGTTGAGGAACCACAGTCTCTCCCTTCCATAAACGGCATCTGAAAGAAACATTCCGTCTGGTTCTCAAACGCTAGAAGCTCTTCTGAAAGCTGAGCATTCACATTGGCTTCACCATCAGAGCCTTTCTGTTTCTTCTTCGCATCTTCGAGCCATTGTGTGTCGACCTGAAGCGTGTCCGCATTACTCTCCTCCCAGAGGAAATCAAGACAGCTACTACTAGGCACTGAGCTAGCCACAGGCAATGCCACATGCTTCTGTTGCACAGTCTTAACCTGAGGTTGTGCTTTACGCTTTGTAGAGGACGATTGGTTTGGGAAATTGAGCTTGGCTTTGGCTCCTCGGATTCTCTTAGCCTCAAGATCATAAGCTCTTGCAGCATCTTCTGCAGTGCTGAAAGTCCCGAGCCAGACTCGAACTCCTTTGATTGGGTCACGAATCTCAGCCGCCCATCTCCCCCATGGCCGTCTCCTGATTCCTCTGTACTGACTACTCTTGTTCTTCCTCTCATCTTCTCCATTCATGCTTCCGTTTGAGCCTAGCCACAGAAAACTCTAATTCTAATTAACACTTTCGATTCGAAACCGATTCACTTGGAATCCGAGTAGCTCACCTGCAGGTTTGCGAGTTGAGGAGAAGACCAACGGCTTGGCCGTAGAAAATCCGCCGATTTGATCATTGTCCGATTCGAATTCATCCAACACCTCAAAATCTCCGTCGAATGTCAAGTCAGCAACATCATCACGTCTCCGGGAAGAATTCCCCTGACCGGTCCACCACTCGTCGCCTGACGATCTGCCGGATCGCGACGGCGTTATGTAGTCGGAAATTATAGCTCCTCCGCACATTTTTCTCAAGGGTGTGAATAATACAAATAAAAAGTTTTGGGTTCAAAGTAAAATTTCTCAATTGTTGAAGGTGGTTATGTGTTTTTTTTTTTCATTTTTGCTTCGTTGCACAACTCTATCTATCTATATATATGAAAAAGCAAAACCACTACGCGTCTTCCTCGAACGACAATTGGGTCAAGTGGACATTTAAAAATATTTACATGTTGGTCCTCTGTAATGTTACGCATTTAGCTCAACTATGAATTAGACTAGTAATTTTAATATTCGATCTTATCTTTAATCATCTCTTCCATTAATGAATTGTATATTTGATCTTCTTTTCTGTCACCGTATATTTGAGTTTTAATGACGCTGATTTCTATCTACCCAATTTAATGCGTCATATCATATGTAACATATATTCGTTCTTGACCTTTTTTTTTAAATGTAATATTCACCTAATATTATGACCAAGCATATTATTGTATATATATTAGATTTTTATATATGGGCATATGGCCTCAATAATATCTACCAAATAACTTTCATAACTTTCGTAAATAACAAGACTTAATTTGAAGTATGTTGGTTTGCCTTGCTTTGGTTATTCACCTCTCATGAGGTCGACATGGGTTTTGGACTTTTCGTCGAAGTGTTTAAGGGGTTATTTGAGACTTGTTAAAACCTTTATGGAATAACTTTGATGTTAATTACACCTATATATATATATATATGTACCATATAAAAATTAATCATTTATTTATAGTTTAAATGTAATACTAGTTGTTAACCTAGCTGTAGCCTGTAAGGGGTATGTCGTCGTTAGCTATGATATTTAATGTTGAAACCAGAAGTAGTCTTTAATACTGACTAATAAGTGACCCATGGTTTTCTCCACTAATCATTTTTCAAATCTAAATTAATCTTGCAACCTTGCTTTGACCCATCTTTTTCAGCAAGCTATAAGTAATATATGTATTGTTGAGTGGTTAATTAAAGACTAAATGACATATTGAGCAAATGAGATCTGTAGATGAACCTTTCATGTAGCAACCAGTTTGTAATAAATATTGATGTTATGCATATATTTGATTGATTACAGCATCATCATTAGTTTTCTTATAACATACAAGTAAAATTGAAAGTGGCAAGTATATCTCGTAAATCTGGGAAATAATATCACGAAACTTAGATTTTTTAAAAAAGCTAACTTTGGTTTTTATGGAATCATTCTATAAACAAGTTAAATTATATATTGAGACGTGCATTTAATACCAAAATTAACATTTATTATGAAGAAGCAACCATTCTTTATTTGCTTCAAAACTATGTATATATCGGAATATTTTTTCTCAAAGAACTCTTTGTGATCTCATAATCATCTCTCATTCTCGTCGGCAATATGGAGCACGGAGAAGCCTCATCGACCACTTGCTTGCCGTTCACGGAGCAAAATCCCCTTCAAAACCCTACCTTGCCGGTCAAGAAAAACCCTAAAACCACCAAAGGTCGACAGAAGATAGAGATCAAGGAGATCAAAGAGGAGAACCGGAGGCAAGTGACGTTTTCGAAACGCCGAACCGGGCTTTTCAAAAAAGCGGCCGAATTAAGCGTCCTCTGCGGTGCGCAGATTGGTATCATAACGTTTTCACGTTACCAAAGGATCTACGCGTTCGGTAACGTGGACACACTCATCGAAAAGTACTTGCGTAAGGCTCCGGTGATGCTTAGGTCACATCTCGACGGTGACGCGTTAACCGGAGGAGAGGACGCCGACGGTCTGATGTGGTGGGAGAGGGTGGTGGAGAGTGTGCCTAAAGAAGAGATGGAAGAGTACATGAAGGGGTTGAGTGGTTTAAGGGACAATTTGTGGGCAAGGATCTGCGAGATGGGTGGGGATCCGACGGTCCAGATGAATGCTCATGCATTTCCAAATCCGATGGCTCCGACTGACTGGAAAATGAAGGATGAAAATCTGACGGTTGGGAACGATCAAGGTCATGCAGGTAACGATGGATATATACAGTTTGCTGTTCCGCCAGTGTCTCAAAACCGTAAACAATGAAGTGTGTTGTCTTTAATTTATTACAATGAAGTGCTAAATTAAGTAACATGGTTTCAAGTTGAAGATTGATACAACTTTCTTAGGCGGACATTGAATCGATATATTTCTTATTTTTCTTGCAATTGCCAGTTTTTCGCCTTTCTTACTATTATTACAAAATCTATTATCTTATTAGGCTACATGTGTACTGGTCCATCGTCAATTTATAATCCAAAAACCGAAACAAGGTTTTTAAGATCAAAACATGAACTTTGATGATCCTTAAAGGAACAAAATTTAAAGTGGAAAATTAATTAGTTATTTAGTTAGGAGTTAAATTCAGAGATAGAGTTGAATAAGCTCATCGCTAACTACGGAGGGAGAGAGAACACCAAGATCAGTGAAGAGGAGCGTTAGGTACTGAGGCGGAGTATAATCTCGAGCCGACCTTTCTACTTCCACCTTTGCCGGAATCTTTACACCAAACTCGATCGGTCTCAGCGCCGGTGCCATGTCCTTTTGGTCTAACGGGTAAAGCCTAGCGAACTGCAAAACAACAACTTCATATCAGTAACCTCTCTCTCTCTTTCTCTTGGATCTTATTAAAACCGTTTCAATTACCTTGTAACTCTCGGCGGCGACATAGACCGGTTTGTTCATACTGTGTGCGACAAGTGCGATCTGGTATGTTCCCATCATGTTGATAATACCACCACTTTCTACAACTCCATCTGCCCCGACAAACACCATATCCACCTCGTCCATGCTATACGCCACAGCTGAATCAAGCAGCAGTTTCACCGGGATATCGAGCTTCGATAGCTCATTCGATAACAAAACTCCTGTTCCAACGGGTCTTCCCTCTGTAATTTTTTTCATTAAAAGGGTTCAGCGAGAGGCTACTAATACTGAGAAGAGTGCTAAGGTCAAAAATTATGCAGATCACAAACAACAAAATGTCTCAAAACATAGTATGAACCAAAGGCTAATAAACTGGTTTTGACTAAGTTCCAATATAAGCAAAGCGAAAATAGCGACTCAAGAGTGCTGAAATAGAGGGCACAAATTATATATCTATAGAGAGAGAGAGAGAAGTATAAAAGGTATTTTCAAAAAGGGAACCTGTGCAGAGAACTCGAAAGAGCTTGTTGTTTTGTGCAGCTGCCTTTAGTATTTCCAGAACAACTCTAGAGAGTCCGTGAACCAATATGGTACAACCATCGAATATGAAATCTTGACTAAGCATTGCGATAATCCTACGAGCCTGCGGAATAGTAAACATTTTTTAGATCTTCCTCTTCGATGAAAAATGGATTCTGATGTACTTGATAGATAATTTAGAGATGAAAATGGATCCTTTTGAAGCACCTTGCAAGATATTTCCCCAAATTTCTCAGCACGTTCGAGGAGACGAGATTTAGCTGAATTGAAATCCTCGTATTCTAAGGCAGACGTTCTCGTGACGTATCTGATGAACAGATCGCATCCAGCAGTCAATGAGATTGATGTTTTGTCCCATGACTGCCAAAATTTAACAGAAACAAGTTTTTTCTCTTATCAACAGAGCCCACAGAATCGATCGAGAATGAACAGATGATAAGACCAAACTACAGTGAAGTCTAAGTTCCAAATAGGGAAATTACTGAATGATATTGCAGATTGCAAAATTAATTTCACCTTCAGTGTATCGGAAGCCTTTTTGAGCTCAATTTCAAGCTCCATCATGGTGCTAGCCTCACTCGCACGGATAACCGCAGCCAGAGCTCGGATAGCCGCGACGGCTTCCGCTAGATCCGGCTGCTTTCGCCAGTTGTTGAACTCCTCAATCACATTAAACGACTTCTCCGTCCCGAGCTCAGCGACGGACTGCTCCTCGCCTGAGACGCCGTCCACGGCGGCCTGAGCCTGGGATAGCCAGTCGCTTGTAATGACGCCGTGATGCGCCGCTCGGGTCTGGTAGTAGGCGGAGATGGAATCAGGGTTTTGAAAAGGGCCTCGCGTGGTGTCAGCCATGGGAGGCGAATTCGAGCTTCGTCGCTCGTCGAGGATAAACGACGCTGTTCTTCGCCACATTGATTTTGTTCTTCATTTCCTCAAACTGGGCAAAGATGATAGATAATTGGTACCGTCGCTTTCTCTAGGTCAGATTATCCATATTAGGCCCATTAATAAGCCCAATGATCATTTTCAATTTTTTGGAGGACTTATCAAAATTAAATTAGTTTATAGTTCAGTACATTTCAACTGCAGAACTGTTTTGCCAAACCACAACTTTTATTGATCAGATTGATCAAACTCTAAAGATCTATGTAAAGGTCCTCAGGGGGGGTAACAGTGCTTTTAGTCGCGGAACTCGTCCATGAAGCTCTTGTGGAACTCCGTGAGACGATTCACTATCGCCGGAATCTTGTCTTCTTGCGGAAGTATTGTGCACCTGAAGTGCCATGTTCCAGGAACCTAACCACAGTGAATGCAACACAGAGAGAGAGAGAGAGAGATTCAAGTTCGATCCTTTTGAAAACATTAAAAAAGTTTTCATTTGTTTCTTTTTACCTGTCCGAAGCCAGAGCCAGGGACAACAACTATTCCAGTGGCGTTAAGAAGGCGTTTGCAGTAGAACGCATCCGGTGCTGTCTTTGCGACCTCGGCAGCTTCAATCGCCTTTTTAGGGAGATTAATTCGAGGAAAGAGATACATCGCTCCTTCGGCTCTGTTACATGTTACGCCTTCTAAGTTGTTAAGAGCCCCTTCAAGAGTCTGCACATTCATTGTCAACTCAAGCTTATGAACATTATACAAAAGACTGGTTTAAATGTCTTCTGAGGGTACTGTAATCTTCAACTAACCTTTGCACGTTTAGCCATGGATGAGAGAATTCCATTTCTTTCTGCCATGTATGAGTCATACGAGTCATCACCAGGCTGATCAAATTATATAAAAGATTATATCAGTCATCATCAGTTGCAAGAAAGAACTTAGCGAAAAACAGCCGGTTAACAGAGAACTGTAATGATACCTTGGGTGGGCTCATGACAAGGCTAGCAAGAATTTGACCAGAGATGTTAGAACAAAGATTCACAGAAGCAACTTTGTATATCTGTTCTCTTACATCAGAAGTGAATCCTGTAACCTCCATGTAACCTCCTCTCTTTCCACATTCTCCATAGTATCCTGTCAAAAGAAGAAGAAAAAAAAGCCATAAGAAGAAAATTCCAATTTTTTAAATGACAAGACAGTCATCAGATATCAATAGACAAAAAAAAGTTGTACCTTTGGAGACTGATTGGAAGGAGACTAAGGCGATATCCTTTTCGCCATATCCCAAAGACCGAGCTACTTTCTTGAAAGAATGGAACTTTTTGTCAGGGACGTAAACATTTTCTTGGTAGACCTCGTCAGCTAAAAGAACCAAACCCTCTTGCTTGCAGAAATTAACAATGTCACGCTGGTTTTCTTCCGCAAGAACCTTAACGAGAATAAGAACGCAGAAATTAGAGAACTGCAGCATTTGGCATCGTAAGCGCTAGTATTTGTCAAAATCTGTTTTCACCTGCCCTGTTGGGTTACCGGGGTTTATGACAACCAAGGCTCTTACACTGATGCCCTTGGACCTAGCTTCCTCCAGTTGCTTCTTAAGGTCAGATATTTCCAGTCCCCATCCTGTTGCTTCATCTAGATAGTACGGAACCTAAGCAGAAAAACGACAATCAAAAGAAAGGCGATTTTTTTTATTAAAAAAAGACATTATTATATGATTACATGCACGTACCAGAGATCCACCATGGAGGGCAATTGAAGCAGAGTACAATGGATACTGCGGAATTGGGCAGAGAATTCCATCTTTTTCTGAGCTTAAGAGAAGTTGCATCATCATGTGAACCTAAAGAATGAGATAGAAAAAAAAATTATTTAGCATGAACCCTTTGAAAGGATATGCTCTAAAACTATGAGGATTTGTTTTTGCTTTGATTGTTACCGCTGGACTTGCACCATCGGTCAAGAAAATATCATTTGGATCAGCAGGGAAACCATCACGGGCTTCGATTCCAGCTGCAATTGTATCACGTAATCCCTTGATACCCTGGGGCAGAATAAAAAAAGGAGTCATTCAGCAACATTAGAGTCATTCAAAGTACTTTTAAATAGACAAACCTGGCTGTGACTGTAAGCACCAGTTGCTCTTCCAGGAATTTGGTCCAAAATCTTCCATGCTCGGTCAATTGAATCGGTACTGATAGCAGAGTAGAAATCAAATGTGAAGCAATCTAAAACAAAAACACGGCGACGAAAACCTCGGAATCAAGTTGGCTACCTGAACAAAGCATGTGTTTCAGACTCGTCCAAAAGGCTTGTGTGATCACACAACGCGAGAACCTGAGACATATAGATGATACAAGTTATATCTTCGAGCTGATATGACAAAACAAAACTAGCAGCAAAAAAAATGGCTTGCTTACCTCTCGGAAGTACTTTATAGGCAGCTGACCAAGAGATTGAGGATTCCCAATATTGCAATAGATTATCTGCCAAAAGCAGTGAGTGAAGACTTGTAAGTTCCTTTCTCGTTTGGAATTAAAAAGAGTTGGAGAACATGTAAGATCATCACTAAAACTATCCACTCTATGTAAAGAAACTCATAACAAAAGTAGTGACGATCATGATTCCAAAAAATACACATAAGAGAATATGACAATGCGGATTAGTGAAGGAGATTTTCACCTCATCGAAGGGATAGGCATCCTTATTAGACTTCAAGTCTTCTTGCAACTTCTGCAAGATGGAAGCAAAAGGCAAACATCAAAAATCAATTATTTATACAGATTTTGCTCGTGACTTCTTTTTACTAGACAAAGCACATGTATCTCTGACCTGAGCAATGTTGACAATTTCTCCACGAACAGCATACTCACATTTCAGAACCTGCCACCAGAAAAAAAAAAGAAAAATCCTCTTAGTTATAATAAAACTAAATTCGGAAAAGAGGAATCTGCAAACAATCATATAATAATGATCACAAGGATTGAGTCGACGAAGCTGAGAGGAAAAAGGAAGAGCTTTTATATGTATAAGCAGAGTGAAATAACAAACGGGAATCCAGAAATTCCTCGATTTCATAATACATACGACGCCATAAGTTGGTTTAAAATCAATACGAGGATGAAAATCATTTCATATGACAAGTTAAAATCGGGTTAACTTGTCTGATTACTATGACTTTTAACTTGTCTGATTAGTACTATAACTTTTAACAAAGCCATGCGAGGATGAAAATCATTTCATATGACAAGTTAAAATCGACACACAAAACAACTTCAACATGCAGAATCAAACTCAGAAGATGCCCAATAAACCCCAAATAATTTAAGCAAATTAAGCTTGTCGGTTTCGACATTGGGAAACACAAAGAGAAGCACAGAGCCAAAACCAGACAAATCGATGAACAAAAGAGGAACAAATCCCGAAAATCGATGAGAAACACAGAAACCCACATTTCAAACAGTATAATAATCCGACAAATCAGGCAATGAATCCGAACCCACCTTGGGATTGATGGAGTCGAGAGTAACGGGAAGAGAGGAAGTGGAATCAGAAGCAGCCATCTTCGAAGTAGAAGACAAGAAACGAGAGAGAGAAAGAAGAGGAGCAGATAGAGATGGAAGAAGAGAGAGAACGCGTCGGCTTGTGTGAGTTTGGTCGAGGACGCTTCTTTTAGCTTGGGTAAACAAGAATCTCCGCATCTTGCGATCAGCTTTATAGGACGTGCTTCTCAAGCTTATAAATTCTCAAGGGTCCCCAATGTCCTCCCTGCACACCGATTCCTTTTGCCTTGTTTTCCACGGATTTTGTCTTTTCTTTTAGTCAAAATCTTCCAAAAAAGGGTCAAAATGGTTTTTGTTCTTCCTTAAACCCACCAAACCAAAGCCTTTTTCTTTTTCTTTAATCAACTCGACCTTTGTAGGGTTTTTAAGCCGACTAATTTTTATCTAATAATAAAGAAAAAAGACATGTCATTGGGCAAGAGGTTTGTCTGAAGTCTATCTATCTTCCAAACAGATCATTATTGTCCATCCAATAATTTGAAAGTTTTTTTTTATTTAATGAAAAAGTTAAGAAAATTCTCCAAGTTTTCATTTATGATTAAACATTACTAAACTGATGAAAATATTGTTAAACACACATATTTTTTTGTTTCAGACTTGAAAAACAAAAACAAAAACAAAAAAATCCAAAAGGCAATTTAAAATCATATGTTGCATACTTGCATATGATATTTTTCTTTTCTGTCGTGAAGAAAAATAATTAATTTTCATAGTGAATACCAGAGACGGGTTGGGCTACTCGACCAGGCCTTAAGGCCTTAAAAGCCCAATCAATTCCTAATCAAACCCACTACGTGGTTATAGTTAACGGGCACAGGAGGAGGATAAAACATTAAAAACCCTAGAAATTAGAAATTTTGTAGAGCTTGAGCTTTAAAAAGTGGAAGATTTTTGATTCAGAATAAGTGAAAGAAACGACATCGTTCTTTGATTTTCAGATTGTGATTCTTCTTCATCTCTCTGCGCCGCGTTCTCTGTCGCTTTCCCTCTCAAGTACAAAGCTTCGTCGGGTTTTCCTCTTACACCAAACTGTGTTCTCGCATCCTCAGGTTTGTACAAACGTTCCCTAGATTAGTGTAAAGTTTTGGGAATCAAAACTTATTGTTATGTTTTAGTTAACGGAAACCCAGAGCAGAAGTAGAAACCCTAATGTTGGGGCTAGAATCTAGAGCTGTGTAGGTAGTTTGGAGCTTCACCGCAACCATGCCTGTCTTTATGAACATGATGTATTCCTGTGGGTTTATATTTTTGGGGAAAAATCCAACTTTTCCTTTATTTTTGTATTTGTGTTATTTGGGAAATATAGTTCTTGAAAGCTGGTTATTTGTGTTTCCTGGGTAATTTTTTGTAGGATTTAACTAGGGCTTCACATGGTTTCAGTTGGCTCCAAGTCATTGCCATCTAGGAGGCACAGGATCATCGAGGAAGATAGCTTGATGGGTGAACGGGAAAAGTCTAGCAACAATCACACTTCAAGGAAAAAGGTAATGGGTAGGAAGGCCCAGAAAGGTAGTCGTGCATTCGATGGAGGTAGTAACAAGAGCAACCAATCTGGTGGTGCCACCAACGTGAAGGCAGCGCCAAAGAGACAATCCGAATTTGAACATCAGAATCAATTTGTCAGGTAATGGGAGACTTTGAACTGAGGGCCTAACGAGGTTTTCCCTACGCCGTTGCTCTAGCTTGTATTGGAAGTTTTTGTTATCAGAAGAAGTGCTAATGAATCGGGCTTACCTTTTGCAGGAAAGAGATTGATCCAGAAACTTCAAAGTATTTCTCTGAGATTGCCAATCTCTTTGATAGTAATGAAGTTGATATTGAGGAACGTTCAGTTATATGCGGAAATGCCCTTGAGGAAACAAGAGGGAGGGAATATGAAATTGCAACAGACTATATCATAAGTCATGTCTTGCAAACTCTACTTGAGGGATGTGAACTTTACCAACTTTGCAGTTTCGTACGAAATTCTGCAACGGTGTTCCCTGCACTTGCAATGGATAGATCTGGTTCTCATGTTGCTGAGTCTGCTCTCAAATCCCTGGCCACACATTTGGAAAACCCAGATGCCTATTCTGTTATTGAGGAGGCTTTGAACTCTATATGCAAGGTACTTATACAATTTTTGCTGGCTTTGACAAGCATATAGAGGTATCCAGAATATTGCTTCTAGTTATGAAACTAGTAATTGACCTCTTGTGACGGTAAAATATTTCCCTTGATCAGGTTATTGTGGATAATCCTCTCGATATGATGTGCAACTGCTATGGTTCTCATGTTCTCCGAAGGCTCCTTTGTCTTTGCAAAGGAGTCTCTTTAGATTCCCCTGAGCTTCATGGCGCAAAATCATCAAAAGCTCTGGCGAAACGTTTGAATTTGAAGATGTCTCAGTTGGATGAGAATAATCTACAATTCTCTCATCAAGGGTTTCCAGATGTGCTCAAGTACCTTTTATCTGGGCTATTAAATTGTAGCAGAGAGGACATGAAGTATCTTCAAGTCGATCAGTATAGCAGTTTGGTCTTACAGGTATGTTTTATGTCCCTGTATAATCTTTTTTGTTTATTTTCAATAAACTTCTTTGGTATTTATTGTTATTTTCTTTATCTCTCTGATTCCCGGTAATGCTAACTAATCTTCTCTTGACAGACGGCTCTCAGACTAATGCTGAAACAAGATGAGGAGTTGCTTGAAATCATTCCTCTTATTCTGGGCTGCAACTCAACAAATGAAAAAGGAGAGGGGGTTCATATAGAGACTGAAGTTGCCAAGGAAATTTTAGAGTCAATGAAGGATAATTCATTCAGTCATTTGGTGGAGGTAACAGAGTTTAACCTCTGACTGAGTTGTTCATACCAATTGATTATGGACATGCCTGCTTTAGACCACGCAAAACATTATCTAGAATGTGGGGTTTGTCATGTAGATCGTCAGTTATCGGTTGGGTACCTTATTCGTCTTTTTAAATGCATTTGCATGCCATTTTCAGGTGATTTTGGAAGTGGCCCCTGAAAGTTTGTATAAGGAAATGTTTAACAAAGTTTTCAAGAATTCTTTATTTGAGCTTTCACTTGATCGGTGTGCAAATTTTGTTATTCAAGCATTAATCTCCCATGCAAAAGACCAAGAGCAGGTATTGTTACCCGACCAAAATTCATCTTTTCCCTGTTGTGTCAGAAAAAAATCATTCCAGGTCTTTTTAGCCTTGAACGTATTCGTGCTATTATTTGAAGTCGGTAAACTTACGTTCAATTGATTTTGTTTGCAAGATGGGTTTGATATGGGAAGAATTAGCTCCAAGATTCAAGGATCTTCTTGAACAAGGAAAGCCAGGTGTTGTGGCTTCTCTGATAGCGGTTAGCCAAAGGCTTCAAAGTCACGAACATAAGGTTTTTTTTTTTTTGGGTCGAAGAACATAAGGTTCTATGTTCTCGAAATTCAACTGAAATTTTACTTCTTCTCTAGTGATAAAAATGTTTTGTTCAAGATAATCATACAGATAATTCTTGCTGATTTTACAGTGTTGTGAAGCCCTTGCTGGTGCAGTATGCTCCACAAATGAATCCCGTAGCTTCATTGCTCAACGGTTATTGTTTCTTGATAACTACTTTGGTTGCCAAAACAAGTCTACATGGGAGTGGGCACCTGGTGCAAAGATGCATGTCATGGGTTGTTTGATCCTTCAGGAGATTTTCAAGTTTTCTAGCGTATGTTTCCTTTTCTTCTTGCGTTGACAAAATAGTTTCATTGGTTTAACTTCCAAGTTTGGCTGTTCATGCACGTTCACAGTAATTCCCAACTTTTGCTCAATTCTCACAGGATCTTATACAGCCATACATAACAAGCTTAACTTCTATGAAAGCTGAACATACTATTGAAACGGCAAAAGATTCCAGCGGAGCACGTGTCATCGAGGCCTTTCTTGCCTCAAATGCTGTTGCAAAACAGAAGCGCAGACTAATTATAAAGTATGTGTAGCTTCTTTATGTTATTTGTTTATCTTAAGACCGGTAGATTCCACAGTGTAGCTTTGTTTATAAGATTACAATACCCAAAACTGAACCATAAGAAATTATATAGGGAAAGTTAGAGTTTTCTTTTATTCTGTTTTTGTTTCTGTGTTTTGCTTAATTCATTCTTTTGGCTATTTGTCAGTTTTCTTCAAGCAATTTTTTCTTTATTCTGATTTTTTTTTCACCGATGACTGCCTGACAGGTTACGTGGACATTTTGGCGAGCTCTCATTACACACGTCGGGCTCATTTACTGTTGAGAAGTGCTTCGATGCATGTAACTTGACACTAAGGGAAGCCATAGCAACTGAACTGTTGGATGTGAAAGCTGATCTCTCAAAAACAAAGCAAGGGCCTTTTCTGCTTAGGAAACTAGATATCGATGGGTAAGATCTTAATCACAAAACTTACCTTGCTTTGTTTGATGGAAGTTGTAACTTGCAACACATCAGGAAAATTCCCTAAGAGAATAAGTCAAGGGGATTAAAAATCCCTAAGAGAATTTAGTGACCATAGTGCCATTGAAAGACGGCATATCTCTAGTTTGGATGCATGCATCTATTCGTTTGCATCTCTTACTTCATTCATTATTTTGAAATGCTACGGAATATTTTTTGTTGTTGCAGGTATGCCAGCAGACCTGATCAGTGGAAATCAAGACAAGAAGCTAAGCAATCGACATATAACGAATTCTGTTCTGCATTTGGGTCCAGCAAATCAAATTTTCCAAAGAACACATTTGTTTCTGACGCATCTGAGGATGCATCTCAGGAAATAGAACTTAATAACAAAAGGAAAGAGATTGACCATCGTCCTACTTCAGGGGTTAAGCGCCACCGAGAAGATCATGCAAGGGATAAGGGTGAACCTTTTGCAGGTGAAAAAAGGACGAAACAGAAGATCAAAACTAGTGAAGCAACAGATAAACCAGTTACCAACAAAAGGCCTTTCCTTTCACGCGAGATGACCGGAAAGAATCGGCACTCAAATAATTTGAGAATTTGAAGGTTAGACTGCTTCTCTATCATATTTAGTCATGCCGTATTGTTCCTCTCTGTGCCACACTTTTTATTCTCTAGTTTTTAACGAAGATGACAGCATAGTTGAAGCCTTTGCACCTAGATCTACCCTTCAAGAATGCTAATAAAAACAGTATTTTCGTATTACATTCCAAAAGATCTTGTAAAGGTCTAAGCCTACTCTAGGAACTGCTATCAGTAGCAAGCTTATAAGGTGATTTCTTATGTTTCAATTACATTACAGCATCCAGAAATAAGTGTAAATACTATATACTACAAAAACAAAATTAGAAAGATTCAAGAGAAGAGAAAAATGAAATCTATGGTTCTCTTGCTGTGATCTGCTGTTTTCTACTTCCTCCTACATCTGTTAGGGGACCTTTCCTGATACAAAAATACACAATCTTGGTGTTAATCATAAACACTTGCAGAGAGAAATGTGAGAACCATTTGAGATGTGTAAAAGATTGAAAACTGATTGTCTTTACTTGTTCTGTATAGGGCTGGAGCCACTCCTTGGGATTCTTCGGAAGCTATCTTTTTCACCTCTTAGAGACTCTTTCTTCATGTCCTTGCTTATCTGCAAATCTCTCACATCTTTACTAGAAGCTAAATCCATGGAAGCTGGCGCCATCTGACGACCCTCTACATTATTCTCGCTGCTATACAAAGCTAGAAGTAACAGAATCAGAGCTGCTGAAATCGACACCGATGTATGGAATCTCTTCATTGCCGAAATTCTCGTTTTTGATCTTTTCTTATCTTGGAGCTCTTAGGTTCTTCTGTTCCTGATTCTGCAACTGAGAAAACTTTTGGGTAGCAAGCTATGTTTGAATTAAAAAGAAAGAAAGAGAGATTGAACTGTTGTTGTTTTGTAGATTATAAAATTACTTTTTGAGATCTAATCACGTGATCTAGTTTGACTGCTGTGCCAATAGTTTTGTTTTTTTTCCCCCAATTGTGTTCAGATAGTGGGGATATTTAGACAGAGCCCAAGATGAGAATACTATCCTAGAAGAGATCGAAGAAATCAGAAGATAACTTTGTACGGTCTTTCGTGAGGAGGAACAATTTTGGCAGCAAAAAAGCCAAAACCTTTGGCACACAAAAAGAGATAGAAATACAAAGTTTTACCATGCCATTACTAAACAGAGACGGGTTCGAAACCGCATAATTTGCCTTAAAGATCGGAATGGAAAATGGGTCGAGAACGCATATGGTATTGAAAGAATTGCAACTAATTATTTCCAAGAACTTTTTACCACCTCACAGCCCTCAGACCCCGAGGTTTCACTCCGGTATATTATCGAGAAAGTTTCAGCATCTACGAATTATGAACTAGTCTTGGATCCATCAGAAGACGAAATAAAAGCAGCCCTATTCGACATTAACCCGGATAAAGCCCCGGGACCAGATGGGATGACGAGTAGATTTTATCAAAGATTCTGGCAAGTCATAAGCCAAGACATAGTTAAATTGGTTAAGGACTTCTTTGCGACGGGTCACTTTGACCCTAGACTTAACCAGACAAACATTTGCCTCATTCCTAAAAAGGAGAGACCAAGAGTAATGACCGAGTTCAGGCCGATTAGCTTGTGCAACGTGAGCTATAAAATTATTTCCAAACTTCTTTGCAAAAGACTAAAAAACGCCCTCCCAAATTTAATCTCGGAGACTCAATCGGCTTTTATGGCTAAGCGTTTGATAACAGATAACATTCTACTCGCACAGGAAAATTTCCATGCACTTCGTACGAACTCCAGCTGTAGATCAAAATTTATGGCCATAAAGACGGATATGAGCAAAGCATACGACCGTGTGGAATGGAAATTCTTGGAAGCTCTTCTACTGAAGTTGGGATTTGCGGGAAAATGGGTTAAACTACTGATGTTCTGCATCTCTTCGGTCTCATATCAGGTTCTCATAAATGGGGAAGCGAAAGGAAGAATAAAACCATCTAGAGGACTTCGGCAAGGAGACCCCTCATCACCATTCCTATTCATCTTATGCACTGAGGCACTTATCTCCCTCCTAAAGGGAGCGGAAGATGAATATCGCATTACAGGTTTGCGAGTTGCGAGAGCCAGCCCTCGGGTCTCCCACTTGTTGTTTGCTGATGATAGCCTTTTCTTTTGCGAGGCGACCATCCGGCAAAGTGCCGAGATTTTTAAGATTATTAAGACTTATGGTGTTGCTTCGGGACAACAACTAAACATAGCTAAATCTTCCATAGTTTTTGGAGACAAAGTAGACCATAGGTTGCGTCGAGGCATAAAAAGAGCAATATGTATCACTAACGAAGGAGGTGTGGGAATGTACTTGGGATTACCCGAACAAATTTGTGGATCAAAAAAGAAAGTCTTTGCGTTTTTTCAAGATCGACTCAATAATCGGGTCAATTCTTGGTCGGCGCAACTCCTTTCCAAGGGCGGGAAAGAGGTCCAAATCAAATCCGTAGCACAAGCAATTCCGACATATGTCATGTCATGTTTTCAACTCCCTCAATGCATAACCGACAAATTGAGAAGTGCTATCTCAAACTTTTGGTGGAGCTCTAAGCAAAATAGCAGAGGAATACATTGGATAGCATGGGACAAGATTTGTGTTCCCCAGGAATTGGGAGGGTTGGGATTTCGAGACCTTCAAGATTTCAACCTTGCTCTGCTAGCAAAGCAATTGTGGCGCCTAATTCAGAATCCTTCATCTCTACTGGAGCGGGTACTTCGAGGTCGATATTATAGACAATCTGACCCGCTTGTAGACCGGAACGCTCACTCCCCTTCCTACGGGTGGCGTAGTATTATGGCTGCAAAACCTCTCAACTTGGATTAAGGAAGACTATAGGGTCGGGGTTCAACACAAAGGTTTGGAGTGAACCATGGATTCCAGATACTCCGCCTCGGCCCGCGAGAGAATCCGCAGAAGTCCGGTATATGAATCCTCAACTTCGTGTCTATACTTTCATCAGGCAAGATACGAGAGAGTGGAATATACCCCTTCTGCGAGACCATTTCCAACTCGAGGACATCCCTCTTATCATAGGGTTAAGACCTAGTCGACATTCTACCCAAGATGGGTACGCATGGAGCCATACAAAGTCGGGTTGTTATACAGTAAAATCCGGTTATGATCTGATAAGGAAGACAAATATTATTCAGGAATCAAATGAAGTGATAGAACCAAGCATTACGTGTCTTCTGAGCCATGTGTGGAAGGTCCGTACGACCGGAAAGTTAAGACATTTTATGTGGCAGGCCTTGTCTGGATGTGTGGCAACATGTGAGCGTCTTACCTACAGGCACATGGGCACCGATAAAGGTTGTCCTAGGTGTGGAGCTCCTGAGGAAACGATCAACCATCTTCTTTTTGAATGCCCTCCAGCTTTACAAGTATGGGCTATTTCGGACTATCCGTCCCTTCCGGGTTTCTTCCCGAGTACATCTATTTTCCGAAATATGGATTTCCTATTTTGGCGAACTAAAGAAGTAGGTCTTTCTGACCCTCGAAAAGACATATATCCTTGGATCATATGGTACATATGGAAAGCAAGGAACGACAAAGTGTTCAACGGGAAA
>PKML01014013.1:399933-421167 GCA_002933935.1 Eutrema yunnanense
AAAAAAAAAAAAAAAAAAAAGATAGTGAGGATATTTATCTTAAATCTAATGATTTCTAGACCATTTCACTGATGATTATCCCTCACATTTACACACACACACATGAATATACACATATGCATACACATTCATTCACACATATTAGCCATGAAAATATGTGTGAATGAGATGAGGATCATGTCATGTGATAGGGCACGTGGTTTACTTATGCTGTTTGTAATAGTATTAGTTAACTCCAACTTCATGAGAAGAAAACAATTTGCAGGTTAACAGCTCATGTCTTTAGAATAATCACCAGCTGTTTTTCTTTTAGCTTTGAAGAGAGGAAAGAAAAACAGTGAAACAAATACCTAACCCGTGTAATACACAAGATGACAAGACCAAATGCATATGCTCAATTCGTTTTATCTAAACCAGCCGCTTGCTAGTTCTCTTGTCTCGTTTCTGGTAAACTCGTTGTAGTTCTAGAGCTTCTTGAAGAACTTCTCAGTTCATGTCTTGTTTTAGCTTAAGATCATATGGTTTAACATTACAATCTCTTTGTTAGTGTAGTGGAGCTTCCTGCAATCGTTTGGTGTCTATTAATCTCAGAAGTTGAGTTGTTGATCTGAGTAAACAAAAGACAAAAAGCTTTGAATTTCAAAACCCCTTGGAATAGATATAAATGATATTTTACTTAGATCACAAAGAAAGCTCTCAAACACAAAGCCAGTCAGAGCCGAGACTAATACACAGTTTGACATCTTCAGGCAATCTTTTTACTCAGCTAATCTAATCACAAATCTTCAAGGATCAACAGAAGAAGCAGCAGCATTGGAGCTACTACTATTGCTACAAGAGACTCGCTTGTCTCTGCTCAGAAACCTCTTCAAGGACCTCAGCCTCGTTGTCATTGGAGATTTTGGTTCTTCCTCCTCGACAATAAACCTCATCGATGACGAAGACGGTACATTTTGGCTTCGAACTGTAGTAGAATCATTGATATCCAGAACAACAGCTTCTTGACTATGTGAAGCAGCATTACCAGCACCATCTTCTTGAGTCCCGCCGACATTGGTGTTTCCTGTACTAACCTGATCCTGGCGACCCCATACCAAGACATTGGTGGGAAATTCCCGAGAGGAATTGGAAACAGAAGTTGAAATTTGGGACAAAGCATCATGGTTGATATTGGTGCTACCAGCATCTGCATTGTCAAGAACTTGTTCAATCCTCTTTGAGCTACCTTGCTCAGGACCAAGAACGGTGTTTCTGCAGATGGGACAAGTTGAGTGAGACTGAAACCACATGTCAATACACTCAACATGGAAGGTGTGGTTACACTTTGGAAGCAGCCTCGATTTGTCTCCTTTGACAAGCTCAGACAAACAAATAGCACATTCCAAACCATCTTTGCAGCTATCTTGTCTGAAAAAGACAATTGGTAAAGAACTGAGCTCAAAAGGGGTAAGACCAGTGTTGGATAGAGCGTCTTCCCCTGGGGCGAAGATGAAACGGCGTCGTTGGCGGCGAGTGATTACCGGTGGAGCAATGGATGATTGGTCTTCTTGTTCTTGTTCTTGTTCTTGTTGTTGGAGCTGATCTATTCGCCACCAGTAGAGTTTGGCGTAGAGGTGGAGGATGAGGACCAAGAGAACAGCCATGAATAAAACAATGATTGCAGTGAGAATGATCTTGCTTGTGACCTCTTGGGTTGATAGATCTCCGAACAATGAGCTATGAGCAGATCCATCATCGTCCATTGCTTGCTTGTTATTCCTGAAGCCTACTTGGAGAAATCAGCAGGGGCACTCAGCTTGATTTTCTGAAGGAGAAGGCGATTCATCCAAAAGCAGGAATTGCGAGTTGGGCAGAGGAAAACATGGAAAAAGGATGAGACTTTGAGATTAGGGTTCTGGAAGGGGAAAGCAAGCACCCAAACAAATGGAAGAAAACGAGTGTTAATGGAGGAGCTGAGAGAATGTTTAGGGTTTTTAGTAGCTAATAAATAGCTGAAAAAAAAGATGAGAAGCTGTGAAAGGTCTCTGTTTTCAATCTCTCTCTGCCATGGACATGGAAGAAAGGAGGATGATAAGAAAGAAGCAATTGAGGGACCCACCACCACAAGCTCTTGAGGTTTGGGTAGCTACAAAATCTCTACTCCACAATTCTTAATTCCTTCCTTCTCCATTAACTCAGTTTTTCTGGTATGCTTCTTTCCATTATTATTTTCTTACTAATTACTTACTGAAATTTGGAAGCCAAAGAGTAAAGTGTCAAAACTAGTAAGCAAAGAAACTTTAAATAACACTAAGAAAATGCAAATGTTGTGTCACTGTCACCCATGTAATATTTTGTATACTGGTTAAATGTTGTTGCTATATTAGTTCTGAAATTTTCTAATTGCAGGTTATGGATGATATTTGATCACATTGTTACTAACACAAACATGAATGTTTTTCTTTATAAGCTAAAATGATGGTTTGCACTGATTTACACATCGTTTAAGGCTCTTTTAGCCTTTCCACGATATCGCTAAACCTCCACTACTATTATTTTCTACCCTCCTATCTGCATTAAAATTTGGGTGAATAAACAAGTAAAGTAAGTCAAAGGTAGTAATTTTTTAAATAGATAGATGATTAAAATCATATTATATCTACATATTTGAGCTAATTAAGAGCTTTTTATTCCTTTCAAGATCAACGAATGTGGAAAACAATCCTCCTGCCCGAGTCCTATGTTTAAGGATCTTGTCTTTTCATGAAGTGGAACCGTAATTATATTTGCATTTTCAGGCACTCATATAAATATACAGAAAAAAAAACTATCGAAAGGAAAAGTTTTAAAAACTCAAAAATGGTGTATGATATTAAAATCAACAACAACAAGTATCTTAATCAGCCAACGTTTGAATTTTATTTTTATTATTCAAATCTTACTAATATAATAATTCTGTATCAAATTTAGGCTATTTCATTCATGTTTTTTTAACTTAGTATAATCCAAAAACAGTATTTCAATCGGTTGAGCCAGTTTTTTGCGAGAAGTCATAGCATAATCAAAAGTCGACCTACAACACATCAACCTGATTTCTTGGTTAAGAAAAGCAACAACTTAGTATATTTACAAGTCCTCATTAATTTCTCAGATGCTAATTACCCGAAAGTCAAAAGATTATATGGTTACTAGGCAAAATGATGAGAGATGAATTATGACATATCCTTCTTCCTAATAACATATCCCCCTCTTTATTCTTTAAATCATTCTCCCTAGATTCCTATGGCTAATACATTCTTATATTACAGTTAATATATCTATTCAAACATTGAGTTCATATGTGATAAAAACAAAAAAAAAAATGGCTATAATTAAAGAATTTGTCAATCCAAACAAGGTGGTCTAGTGGTGGTCGGGCCAAGACTTAGGAAAATGAGATTGTACCACTCTCATCTTAGTCGTTTGATTTCCACTATATATAAATCGTTTTGCTTAGGTCAATTGGACTCATGAGATTCGGCTCATGTGTTTGATTCATAAATGGCTTGAGAAAAATTCATGCTCCCCGAGAGTAATCAATGATGGCTCTGATAGGATGTGAGGCAGAGGAGTCCACGAGAAAGGAGAAGAGATGAGCTGTCAAGAGGAAGCTGCTGATGTGGCAATATTTCATTGGTTGCAAAAGGAAGATGAAGCTTTAGCTATAAATTGTTGATGGACATGAGGTCTTTGATCCGTTGTTTCTTGTATCGATACTCGTTTTTGTGTAATCGGAGATTAGAGATAAGAGTTGAGAACTTATCAGGCTCCTAACTTTGGTTTTGAGAAATCGAGGACCGAATATATTCGGTGCTGATATGAAACCAAAAAAATTGTCACAAATCAAATTAAAAATGTAAATACAAAGTATCGTTGATGCATTACAAGGACCACATGAGCAATACGCATTTCGAGCACAGGCTTTATCCCGCAATTGGTGGCAATCGGGTGGGGCCGTAGCTTGTTTACTGCATGGGCCGGATCAATTTATGGCCCAAAATCAATTGTAATTGAATTAACGGGTCGGGTCTCTCACTGACCCGTTTGTTTCGGAGGTCAATTTGCACTAGAAAGGGTCGGACCGGTTGTCTCCTTTTATATGGCTAATTTTGCTTTGACTTTACTCAAACATCTCATGATTTGTTAGCAACTAGTTTACCAAGTAGATGGAATCTTGCAAACGGAATCTTTATTAAAACATTTGATCACATATATTATTTTGAATGGATTTAGTTTCTTGATGGGATTTTGGTTTTTCGATGTTAGTTTTCGCTTTAGGATTGGTTTCAAAGATTTCTAAAAATTTGATTGAATGATTAAATGAGTTTTTGGAAAATAAATATCAAAAACTATCTAAAAACTACAACCATTAAGTTTAACATTAAAACCAAAAACTATCTAAAAACTACAACCATTTTTTTGTGTGTGTGATACATTTAGGACAAATTGTGACACACGCGGATATTAAAGGCCAATATAGTTTGAGAGACACACATATTTTTTTTTTTAATAATATTCTAAAAGGCCAAGTGGTTATATTTTGTTCTTTTGCCTGATCTTACCGGTTCAACTCAAAGCATGTATATGTTATATCTTTTAGACGATCAATATAGAAAATAAACTATCTCCAAATTTGTATGTTATAGTATATCATATGTATGGAATTATATACTATTTTTTTGTATAAAGTCAAACGTTTTCTCTCCCTTGATTTATGAAAATTCACGAGAGCATAGATTTTGGGTCGTCAGAAAATATATATAACATAATGCTATTCATACATTTTGACTGTATTTTTCTGTCGATTATTTAAAAACTCCAAGTAGTAGTACTTCATAAAATATTTGCAAATGATTCTAAAAAATGGTGACGTTATATTATATTCTAATACTAAATAGCTGTATCTGGAGCCGGAAAAGGAAAAATATAGCTAGGTGCATTTTACAAAAGGACAAGAAATATATCACAGAGTTCACTTTTTTTAAGAAAAATGCCAAGTACAAAATAAACCACGACATGTTATCTTTTAGATTTTATGCAGAAAAAAATGGAATATCCTGATCCAAGTCGTCGAATTGATCTGTTTTACAAAATTGTTTTATCAATTAAACAAAAAAAAGAGAAACATTGAAAATGTAAATTAGGAAGAAAAAGAGAAGAACTTGTCAGATCGATGCTTCATGGATTGATCATGGTCTTGTTAGTGGTTTAGGGTGGAGTCATAGGGATCACATGGGACGAGAGATATTCGGATTGCAAGGATGCCGCAAAAGCCTTTCGGCATTACATGCTGAGATGGATGGACTCCTTTGGGCTATGCTATGTCTAAAGGAAAAACATATATTATCGATGCATTTTGAGACGGACTGTTCAGATTTGGTGAAGATGATCGAGAACCCGATAGACTGGCCGGCGTTTATTTCGGAACTAGACTCCTTTTATGTCCTTAGAGCGTCATTTATTAATTTCAGCTTATCTTCTATTTCACGAATATAGAATGTCCGTGCCGATTTTCTTGTAAAAAAAGCTCGAGTACGAGGTTTTTTATTTTCTCATGTAAGTCAGACGGAGCCGGAAATGGATAATAACTTTCTCGGCCAAACTTGATTTAATAAAATGGATAGTTGACAAAAAAAAAAAAAAAAAGAGAAGAACTTGTCAGACGAACAAAAAATATTTGAGTGAGTTCTTTCCAAGATAGAGAAACAGATAAGCTGATGTGCTGTGTTCTGAAAATGGATACAATTTATAAAGAAAATTTCTTTAAAATATGAGTGTTTGTTCCAAACATACCATTATTAGTTTTTTTTTTCTAAAACTATCAATAAATAGTTTTTTTTTTCACAAATACCACAAACACTAAAAATTAGTTTAAAGGGTTTATAATCTAAATACTAAACCCTAAACCTTAAACCATTACCACTTTAAATATTTGGGTTTGGATTCACTATTTTAGATTTATGGTTTATGGTTTAATTTTTAGGGTTTAAAGTTTAGTTTTGAGGGTTACAAGTTTAGTTTTAGTTTTGTGGACAAAAAGCAATGTTTGTGATAGTTTTGAAAATAAAAAGCTAGTGATATATGTTTGAAACGAAAACTTATTTTAGTGGTATTTTTTGAGAATTGTCATTTATAAAACTAAGAAAATAACCGAAAACAAGTTATAAATAAAATAAAAATACAGTAGCTATTGTCTATTTCTCATTCAATCGTGAGATGAGAAAACGACAACCTTGATTAATCCTGGATTTCAGGTATATGAATCAAAGACATATAGAGAATAGCTCGGATTGAGAATAAATTATTAGAGATTCTCTGTATTTGAATTAACCTAAAAGATTTCAGTGGGAAACACAATAACGGAGATGAATTGCCTAATAATTATATGTTATCGTTTTGTAAAGTCTCAATCTGAGCCACAGGGTTCTAATCTAAATTCCCTTTTTATTTTAGATGATCAAAGATAAATAAAGCAAACAAAAAGGAGTTCCATCTAAATTCCTTAGATTTTTCGGTATTATTTAATGTCAAATCTTTATATTCGATTCCACTGAATAGATAAATATTCTTAAGATGTCTTTCAAAACTCTATAATGTAAATATATGTTATAAAAAAACAAAAAACAAATTCACACCATCAATACTTACTGTTACTAAACACTAGTTAAAGTATTAATGATGATAGCTTGTTTTTAATTAGACTCGCAAGACGGAAGAATTGTCGACAACTACGACAAGCATAATTTTTGTTTTAGACCTGGTTCATTAGTACAAATCACTAGGCTACAACCTCCAATTAAATTTCAAAACACTTAAATATGTATATATATATATATACACACAGTGACGGAGCTAGGAATTTTTTTTATCAGGGGCAGAATTTTTTTTTTGAATCGTCTAAAGCCTAATTGTTGACAAAAACACACTAATTTGGTTTTTGTCTCGTGTTTATATGTTATGAAATTTCATTTTTTTCAAATATGTATCTAAATAATATATCATAAGGGACATGAAATAATATATCAACAGTGGTATAATTAAAACTCCTTATAAAATTAAACTAAGTTTGAAAATTTCATAGTGGACAAGTGCCCCTCCCATTAACTAAGTACATCCGCCCATGTATACACATATTATTGTTATTAATTAATCTCAATAGCAACATGAATTTTATTTCTTTTTAATTTAGCCTTCTTTTTTTTTTTGACGTAAAAACAAAAAAAGTTCGATTTTACTTTTAAAAAACATAATGTTGTATTGTTCGATTTTACTTCCTTTTAAAATTATATATATTTATATAACGCAATATCCGAAAAGTCGAAGAGCCTTAATAAATTTAATACCATATTGTTTAAATTAACTTGTCAGCTATCATATACGCCATTTGTCCATTAGTAAATTAAGAGAGATTAAAAAAAAAAACACATGAACAGCTTGGAGTATTTTTATAACCCCAGAAAATCAAAAGTCAAACAAAACAAATAGTATCCCTTTCTTATACAACCAAAAAAAAAAAAATTAGTATCATTTGATCTTCTTTATCTACCTTTCTTTTCTTTATGACCACTATCTAATATTAAATGTGGCTTCCACTTGGCAATACTAAAAAAATATAAGAAGATCCGCTAAAAAGCAAATAAAGAAGAAGAAAAAACGAAATATAAAAAGATGATTGTGTAACACCACGACCACTACGAGTCACACCACTAACCACAGCCGCCCCAAAAGGTAAATAAACCCCTCTTATTTTTTATACAAAAATATTTATCATACTATTCCTCACCATCTTTTTTTATTCTCTTTTGTTAATTTTTTTTTTTTTTAAATTTCAAATCATAATGTTTATGGCCATCATGATTCTAATATCATCAAATTCAATTTTCATGATCAACATCATAGCACGCACGCACGCACGCACCTCCATCTCCTTGTTTTATTTTGTTTCTCTCTCTCTTTAATTAATCTGATCAGATCAATAGTTAAAACGCATATATAATTTTTTCTTCTTTTAAAACCATGAATAAATGACAAAACATCAAACCAGACTCAATTAAATAATTTTCATGGGTATAGAAGGGGTGAAAAATAAATGAATAAAAAGTATATAGCGCTGACTTTATATAATAAAGCTTTCATTACAGGATTATTAATAACAAAAAAAAAACTTTATATAATAAAAAGAAAAAACTTTTCTTACAAGAAGAATAATAAAAACTTTTATTACAAGAGGCCACACACAACCACAATTAAAAATTTAAATAAAAACAAAAGAAGGAAAAAAGTAAGTTTGGGTGTGACAAGAAGTTTTCTTCTGTTTTGGTCTGACTATTCCCTTTGGTCAACGGTGGTATTGAGAGCCATTTTACAAGCTTCGACACAGAAACCCAGATTGGATAATGATGTCTTTTGCTTCTTTTCCCTCTCTTTCGTCTTCTCCTTCTTCTTCTTCTTCTTCTTTAAGCTTACTCAATCAGCTTCTTCTTCTCTTCTGGTTCTTGCCATGAAGATGAGATCTAAAACTATCTGTCTCCTTGTGAGACCAGTACACATGGTTCTCTTCCTCCTTATTTATGTTCTTTTCCTCTCTGTCTTATTTTTTACAGTTTCAGAGGCTGTCTGTAATCTCCAAGATCGAGATTCTCTCCTTTTCTTCTCCGGCAACGTATCATCTCCAGTCTCTCCTTTGCATTGGAATTCGTCCATTGACTGTTGTTCCTGGGAAGGAATCTCCTGCGATGATTCTCCCGAAAATCGTGTCACTTCCATCCTTTTGCCCTCTAGAGGACTCTCCGGCAATCTCCCGTCGTCGGTTTTGGATCTTCGTCGTCTCTCTCAGCTCGACCTTTCCCGTAACCGTCTCTCTGGTCCTCTCCCACAAGGTTTCTTCTCCGCTCTTGATCAGCTCACGGTTCTTGATTTTAGTTACAACAGTTTCAATGGTGAACTGCCACTTGAACAATCATCTGGCAATGGAAGCAACCGAAACTTCCCAATTCAGACCGTTGATCTCTCCAGCAATCTTCTTGAGGGAGATTTACTCGGCGGTTCTGTTTTTCTTAAGGGTGCTTTCAATTTAACCAGTTTCAATGTCAGCAACAACAGCTTCACGGGTTCAATCCCTTCCTTCATGTGCACAACTTCACCGCAGCTCACCAAATTGGATTTCTCTTATAACGATTTCACCAGCGATATCTCTCAAGGATTAGGCAGCTGCTTGAGGCTAAGTGTTCTTCGAGCAGGCTTCAACAAGCTCTCCGGTGAGATCCCAAAAGAAATCTACAATCTTTCTGAGCTCGAGCAACTCTTTTTACCAGTCAACCTTCTTTCTGGAAAGATTGATGATGAGATTACTCGTCTCACCAAACTCACATTGCTTGAGCTTTACTTCAATCACCTCGAAGGAGAAATACCAGCGGATATAGGTAAGCTTTTCAATCTGCGCAGCCTCCAGCTCCATATCAATAACCTCACAGGGTCTGTCCCGGTTTCTCTCGCCAATTGCACAAATCTCGAGAAGTTGAATTTACGGGTTAATCGGCTGCGAGGAACCTTATCGGAGCTAGACTTTTCCCGTTTTAAGAACCTCAGCATCCTGGACCTCGGAAACAATAATTTCACCGGCGATTTCCCCTCGAGGGTTTACTCCTGCAAAAAGCTGACAGCAATGAGGTTTGCAGGCAACAAGCTAACGGGACAGATATCTCCGCAAGTACTGGAATTGGAGTCCCTGTCGTTCTTTACATTTTCAGACAATAACATGACGAACATTACAGGTGCTCTCAGCATTCTGCAAGGCTGCAGGAAGCTGTCTACTCTCATCATTGCAAAGAATTTTTACGACGAAACAATACCAAGCAACAAAGACTTTCTTTCGTCAGATGGATTTCCAAAACTCCAAATATTCGGTACGGGTGGATCCAGATTGAAAGGTGAAATACCAGCTTGGCTGATCAAGCTCAAGAGCGTAGAACTTATGGACCTGTCGCTAAATCGACTCGAGGGGTCGATTCCCGGTTGGCTAGGAACTCTTCCAAACCTTCTTTACTTGGATCTTTCTGATAATCTTCTTACAGGAGAGCTTCCAAAGGAACTGTTTCAGCTGAGGGCTCTGATGTCCCAAAAGGCATACGATGCAACAGAGCGGAGCTATCTAGAGCTGCCTGTTTTTGTCAGTCCCGATAATGTCACCATCACTCAGCAATACAATCAGCTTTCCAGCCTCCCACCTGCGATATACATCACAAAGAATAAATTGACCGGGAGTATACCGGTCGAGGTTGGACAGCTAAAGGTTCTCCATGCCCTGGAGTTTTCACAAAACAATTTGTCTGGCAGTATCCCAGATGAATTGTCAAACCTCACAAACTTAGAGAGGCTTGACCTGTCCAACAACAGTCTATCTGGTAGAATCCCTTGGTCGCTCACGGGACTCCATTTTATGTCCTATTTCAATGTTGCAAACAACAATCTCAGTGGACCGATACCCACAGGGAGTCAGTTTGATACCTTCAAAAAAGCATATTTTGAAGGAAACCCCTTGCTCTGCGGTGGTGTACTGCTAACCTCCTGCACGACTCCAACTCAGCACTCTACTACAAAGATGGATAAAGAAGAAAAGATCAACAGACCGCTTGTTTTGGGGCTTGTCATTGGGCTCTTTTTTGGCGTCAGTTTGATTTTGGTGTTACTCGCTCTGTGGGTGATGTCGAAGAGGAGGGTAAATCCAGGAGACTCTGAGAACGCCGAACTGGAGATAAACTCCAATGCCTCGTATTCTGAAGTTCCTCCAGGTTCGGAGAAAGACATAAGCCTCGTGCTGCTGTTTGGAAACAGTAGATACGAAGTAAAAGACCTGACCATATTTGAGCTCTTGAAAGCTACCGACAACTTCAGTCAAGCTAATATAATTGGCTGCGGCGGGTTTGGCCTTGTCTATAAGGCTATCTTGGATAATGGGACGAAACTGGCGGTTAAGAAACTCACAGGAGACTATGGTATGATGGAAAAAGAATTCAAGGCAGAGGTAGAAGTTCTGTCGAGGGCCAAACATGAAAACCTGGTCGATCTACAAGGTTATTGCGTCCATGATAGTGCCCGTATACTTATTTACTCGTTCATGGAGAACGGAAGTCTTGATTATTGGCTGCATGAAAATCCCGAGGGTCCAGCTCAACTGGATTGGCCAAAAAGACTTCACATTGTCAGAGGGGCAAGTTGTGGACTAGCATACATGCACCAGATATGTGAACCACACATAGTACACCGAGACATCAAGTCCAGCAACATCCTTTTGGATGGAAATTTCAAGGCGTACCTGGCAGATTTCGGGTTGTCAAGATTGATCCTTCCATATCGCACCCATGTTACAACTGAGCTTGTGGGCACATTAGGTTACATTCCCCCAGAGTATGGACAAGCATGGGTAGCCACTTTGAGAGGTGACGTGTACAGTTTTGGTGTCGTGATGCTCGAGCTTCTCACTGGGAAAAGACCAATGGAGGTTTTCAGGCCAAAGATGTCGAGAGAATTGGTCGCGTGGGTTCATCATATGAGAAAGGAAGGGAAACCAGAGGAGGTTTTCGATCCATTGCTGCGGGATGGTGGCTATGAAGGAGAGATGCTTCGTGTGCTTGACATAGCTTGCATGTGTGTGAACCAAAATCCTATGAAAAGACCAAACATCCAACAAGTTGTAGACTGGCTTAAAGATATAGAAGCGGAAAACACAAACCAAAGTAACAGAGGAGAACCCGAAGAAGAGACGTAACTGTGTGCCTTTATCTACTTTCATCATTAACACACATCGGCATAAGTAAATATACACTTATTTTTGCTTGTCAATTGCATATGTTAACCATCATTTCCATGTAAATTAAAATTTGATGGTAAAAGAAGCTTTGATGATGTAAGGAAGATGAAATTATGCAGCTTGTGGCTTTCAAAACGACTTCTTTATAAGATGTCTGTATAATAAAATCAATGATATGCTTGAAAACATGCTCGAATCACAGAATTTCGAAATCAAACTGGATTTCATTGCATTTCTCCCTAGATCTATCATGCTGAGACTGTAAAATTGAAGTGTAAGCGGCATTTAAACGAATACTTGGTGTGCATAGTTACACATCGAGCAAAAAAAGGCAAAGAGTGATATGACGCGAGACAAAGACGAAGCAAACGAGAGGTTATAATCTGAGAAGCTGAGACATACCTAAGCATCATCAATGGAGAAAAAGAGAGAGTTTTTGCAAACAGTTATTAGATGGAGAGAAAGAGAGAGTTTTTGTCAAAAAAAAAAGTTATTAAATGTGTTTGTCAAACCAAAAGCTGGACTTTCAAGGTCTTTTTTGGACATGTCTTTAGTTAAAACAGCGTCGTTTTGGTGTTAACTGGGAAAAAACGCCTTGAAAAAGTACTTTCGTCTGAATGTTTTTCAAAAGTATCACTTTTGTGATTTTGACAATTGGACCAAAAACCCAAGATTGACATTTGTGGAATCTCTTATTGGTTACTTTATTATTACAAGTCAACCAAAAAGAAGGGAGAAAAAGAAAAAGAAAAAACTTGAAGAACATGATACAGAGGGAGCTAGTGACCAAAATAGCTAATCTGGTTTAGATTAAGATTAACAAGAAAACCCTCTTTATACTCTGTCTACATGATCTTATAAAAATATGGCCGGCCGAAGAAAATGTCAACTATGTAGGCGGAACATTGATTGAGATGAAATCTCCAATTAAACGTTTTTTCTAAGTCACTTGTGAAGCAAGTAAGCAGGCGCGGTAGCCAAAACCCTAATTCATGTTGAGGGAAAAAGACCCACAAGAGACTCTAGATGTGTTGGAGGTCAACCAAAAGGATGAATTTAGCAGAAACAGAACAAAATATATAGCCATATACAGCAACTCATATATTGAGGTTCTGATAATTTAGTCGTCGTCGTGATCAATGTAGGAGCGGAGGAGCATGGTGGCGCAGCGGCGGAGTATATAGAGACGGGCACGATGCTGACGAAGAACATTTGGTTGTGAAGCTAATCCGGGTTTTGGAATTAGGGTTTTTCTTGGCCGGAAGTTCAGCCATGGATATAATTTAATTGTCTGATTCTAGATATGAGGATATAACTATATATATATGCGTCTGAGCTTGAATTTGGATTTACATAGAAAATGGAGCTAATGAATAATGAGAAGATCTAGAAAAAAAGGGTCTCGTAGAGATCAAGAAACGTTGATTTTCTTGGATATGAAGGAATCTCAAGGGACTGAACATGGTCTGATTTTGGTCTCGAAAAAATCAAGGGATTTGCCCGAGAGGGAATAACTCGCCATACGAGGACGGAGTTTACTTGTAACATACATATGTGATGGTATCAAAATATATATATATATATATATCACTCACTTTTTTGTTTGCCTCGAACAATGTATATGTTCCTCTAAGATAGGCCAAAATCCCCATTGATTCGGACATAAGAGATATGCTCAAAAGTCAAAAGCTCAAATTTTTTAATGGTTGCTCATTTGCAAATTATGTGTTGGATATAATCATGCCTACAAATTGTATGTGTCATCAGAAAGTGTGAGAAGAACGTTTCATTAATAATTAGCAGATGAAAACTTTGAGATTTTAAGTTTGAATTTTTGAATTGTTGAACAGATGTTTGCTACTGAATTGTGTCATCTTTAGAATGTCTGCTATAACTTGTATATTAATTGTTGATACACGATCGTTCATGTTTCAGGCTCTAGACAGCTTGAATGTATGAACTAAACTGTTGTGCATTTAGTTTCTTACACAAATTGTTGTAACTCAACTGTTAAACCAAAGCTGGATTTGTATTCTTTGTAATCTCGTTGATTCTTGTGGAAATGAATCGTTTGAATTTGATTTCACTCAGTATTTGGTTGTGGATAGCGTGATCTGCAAAGAGGAACAAACGTAAGAAAGAGAAGAGATTTACAGCTATGTGTTTCAACTCTATTCATATGTGAGCTCCATATGCTACTAGCCTTGTTTTCAGTTATGGAAATATGCTTCCAAATTATCACCTCTGCAGAAAAAGGTAACAACTCTGAGGATGGATCAGCTGGTAATCTAGACAAGGAATAAGATGTTTCCATTGCGACGCCAAGTAATGGATCCCAATATGTTCCTGAATTGGAGGCTTTGGACGTTTTCTTCAAATAACGATGTGCCGTCTCGTACTTCGGACCTTGGAGAGATATCGCTACAGGAGAAGACGCCGAGAAAAGAATACGTGCACTTATGAAGAAAGTATGATTTCGAGAGGCTTAGCTTTAGAGAATAGAGGCAAGAACTCAAGGTTCTCGAGGAAAAGGAGGCTTAGCTTTAGACGGGTTGTAGTAGCTTTTCTCATTAAAATGCTTGAAGCCTTGAACAGGTGGATGTTCTTAGCTTTTGTCAGAGATCTGGTTAATGAACTTGGCGGAATGCCTAAATTCTCATGGGAATTGATGCCACTTTGTGTTTGTGTTTGGTCCTAATCTAAAGCATATGCTTGCAAATAGATAATGTAAAGTTGTAGTAGCAAACATCAATCGATCAATCACTCAATTTTGAAGTATTAAAGACTGACATAAACTGTTAGGCCTAACAAAGAATCTGCGGAAAAAAAAATCCAATACTTGACACAAACAAACAAGATCTTCTTCTTCGTCCTTAAATCAATCTTTTTAGTTGAGATCATAAAATGACAAGACTTTTTTGTTTTGACATTCTCAAGCAGAATGCTCCTCAGCAGAATGCTCCTCCTCAGCATATTCCTGCAGACATTGAGGATACTTGAAGGGGAGCTTTATTACGGGCTGATCACCGGACAGTCCTTGACTTGCCATGCCATACGCGTATCCTAACGCAATCCCTACAGGAACAGCTACTGCATTCCCAACCTGGCTGTATCTGGAAACCCAGATGCAAAACAAGCATTTCATATTAGCAATCTCCAACGCCAAACACACAGCAAAATCTAGAAACATGCTTGTAAAAGGAGCAGGAACTAAGGACTTACTTTTCTTTTATTGGGCCACATAGCTTATAAAAATCAGGGAACCCTTGTAACCTGGCGTTCTCACGGACAGTCAACACACGATCTTGCAACGGATGGATTAGAGTCTGCAGAAACCAAATTTAATGACAAAGAGGTCACTGAAGAATTCAAAGAGGCACACAAAAAGCAAATGGAAATTTAAGAAAAACGACATACTTGGTTGTGAGGTTGTGCTCTTGTCACAACCGTATTAACTATCTCATCCCACCACAATCGACCAAATGGCCTGACATTCAGATAGCAAATGAGTTACTTTAGTGAATCTAAAGTTACCAGGTAATGGAAATAGAATCCAAGAGAAGCTGCAGAAAAAGTTAGAGAAAGTCACTTTGTTGATGTTCCGTTTTTGAATGACAATGCATAATCAGGAACCTGTAGAAAACACACGTCATGTCATAAAGAAGCTGCAGAAAAAACCAGATATTTGGTTGTGAGGCTGGGAATGGATTCATTTGTACCAGATATTTTCCAGATTTCACTTTTGGTCGCTCTACAGAAGGGTCCAATCTTACTATATTGTCTTTAACTAAAACACCAGCCAAATCTCTGAAGCTGGCACCCTGTAACAGTAAGAGTACAATAACATGAACAAGAGATTATTACACACTGAACCATTAAAGCAAGTACTATAACATCAAAAGATAGCCACACCTTCTTCTTTTCAATTTGGCAAACCCGTTCAAAATCGTCATCATTTAGTTGAAGTGGTTGATGGTCATACAGCTTTCTTGACTGTGAAGCATCTCCACCATCCGTGGGGATTAGTGTCTCTGAAACAAGAATATTCATTAATATTAGGTAAGCGTTTATGGCAAATCTTTGGAGTTTAAGATTCTCACCAGCTCTTGTAAGACTTATGAACTTCTGAAAGTCTGTTTGGGGTCTTGTCTCATAGCTCCTTTCATCTTTCTTCTCACAATTTGTCGCCTGCAGCATAATAAAAATAAAAGCATTGAACAATGAACTATTAAGACATAATGTTTCATAATCAAATATGACCATTTTAAGGTTTAGATACACACTAGTGGGAGATCGCTTATCGCATCTGCAAGAGTAAGAGCCTTTTCTAACTGAAGAAGATTCTTCTGGCTATGTCCAACTTGTAATTCCTGCATTTGAAATAAATGAATAAGCAATGCAATGATAGTAAGAGTCTATGAGATTTAAAAGTAAAACAGTCCGCAAAAGAAAATGACTTGCCTCAAATTCTTTAGGTGCTAATAAGCTTTTGCCGAGAATCTCATGAGTGGGCAAAGGGTACGGAGGCAGTTTCTGTTTACAAAATTATGAGAGAGCAATAAAGATCATGTCTTTTGAGACAATATATTAGTCCTAACTTATTATGTAACAATTATTTACCTCTTTTGGTTGAGCTCCCCATAGGAATACTCTGTTTCTGATTTGAGGAAGACCATAAGAACCCGCAGTCATCATGCCTAATCTCGTCTGATAGTTCATTGCAACCAGACGAGCTACAGCATAACGGGCTAAAAACCCCTCCGAAAACTTCAAAAGATCGACGACATTTTCCATGAGCACGTAATTTGGCTTCAGATAGTTGATAATGTCCATATAAACCAACAACTGCTTGTTTTTTTCATCTTGAAGTGGGGCCTCTTTATTTCTGAAACGGTTAAAGCCACTAACCCCTTGACATGGAGGACCTCCACACACAAAATGAACACCACCCTGAAAAAGAAACAAATTTTACAGAGACTAACGTTATTCCGAAACGAAAACCATAAAACCTTCAGAGGATGTATTCTTTATGAACCCAAAAATTATATAAAATGATGACTATTTTGGTAACAAGATAATAGGATATGCTTTATACATCAAACATGTAGTTAAGCTTGATGAAAAGGCTACAGATTAAAAATAGCTAAAGAATGCTATTTAAAGCAAGTAAAAAGACTTACAGGAAGGGGCAATAGGTTAGAGTTAAACCCTTCTGTGACAAACTCCTTTAACTTATCTTTGCATTTACTGGTGTAAATATATAAGTAAACCATATCAATAACCATAAAACATCAATGCAAACGGAGAAAATAGAGTATTTCTGGAATAGTTACCATATTCCATCATAAGGCTCCCAAGTGTCTTCCTCAGGACCATAACCTTTCCAATGCACCTGAGAGTATTGGAATAGAAAGAAAACTAATGTTTGAACTACAAAGGATAAAATTTGTGTGTACCTAAGGGAGATTCCGGTTTATAGTCAAGTAGGTGTACCTTAAGATGAAGTACAGAAGAAGCATCCTTAACTTTATTGGGATTCCCAAAACAGATAGCAAGGAACTTTTCTACCTCGAACTCTTCAGATGGAATATCAGGCTCATTACTATCCCCGTCTGAATCATCAGTTTCAACGCCATCTTCTTCTTCATCTTCCAAATCACCATCTGATTCTATTGGCTCGGTACTGGAAATAAGTGCGAACTTCAGGCATAACTTTCTCCATTCTTTGAGCAATCCTAGAAAGTCTTCCGCAGCTTCGTTTCTCACCTGCTCAACGTTCAAAATCAATTGATATGTGTGGACACTGAATCTACCAACACACTATATAAATATCGCCACTAGAGATTTACCTCAGTTTCAGGGTGATTAAGTCTCAAACTAGCACAAGCGGATTTATTGATATCTACTGCCCATTTCTGCAAAATCAGAAATAGCAATGTAAAACTTGCTCAGATACAACAAATATGTCAATGTGGGGAACACATTTCATACAACCAACAAAGTGAAACATGAGCATTCATGAAAAGCTGTATACCGTAGTCAATTTTATGCCTGACAGGGATGCTCCCATACACAACCCCGTTGACATTGCTCCGCAACCAGAGTATAAATCCAACAAATATTTTGCATTCTTGTGCGGGTTTTTAATGCAATTGGTGTCACAGCCACACGAAATTGTTGATGATGGGACACTATCTGCGTTAGGATTTTTGGCAAGACAGAATTCATCAGTTTTCTTCAAAACACTATGAAGAAATTTGATAAGGATATGAATGATACTATTACAAAAACAAAACCTTGAACGTGTAACTTAGAAAGTTAACCAATGATAGCAAGTCAAAGATATTGCTCATATAAAAAAGAAAAAAAAAACAGTGCTAGAAACTAATTAAAATAGATATTAAAGTTCAAAAGAAAATAGTTAAAACAGTAACCATGTGCAAGAGAAATTTACCATCATCTACACTTGAAATGGTCAGGTGTTCCAAATCATATTCCATATCATAGTAGTAATCACATAGTTGTGGTATTATTCTCTCCTCGAGTCCTGAAACGATCTGTTGTAAAAAGCGTGTAAAGCAATATGATTGAATACATTCATAAGAAGACACATCACAACAGAAGACTTATCAATTGGAGTAACTGATACCTTTGGATGAATTTTAACAATCTTAACCCTCGAGAAGATGCAGCTGAGAGGATTGTCATCCTCAACATTAGAAAGAAAAACTCTATTTCTTTGCACATAATGTGCAAGGCTTTTAATCACCTACAATTACAAAAACACACACAAAGAATAGAATGAATTAGCAGGAGCAAGAGACATTGTCTACTATAGTAAAGGCAATAGCATCTCACCGTGTCTTCTGGTCTGTAGAACCATCTAGCTCTAAAATAAGCTTCTCCGTCGATCGATTCAAAGAACTCCACGATTTTGGCAATATAATTAGGCTTATTCTCTTCAGCCTGCATCGAAAGTATATACATTGTTATCTCTCTCTCTAGCTCATACCAACAACAGAATGTACAGTGGAATCTCTCTCTCTCTCTCTCTCTCTCTCTAACTCAAAATGACAACAACCATGGAAATCGATGAAGTTTTCTTGAACCTAATTCAGTAATCTAATACATGATTCAGAACAAATCGGTACCGTAACGTAGACATCATCGCCTAGATCGAGTACAACTCCATCTATATTAGCTCGGTGATAATGATGCTTTGCCTGCAATTTTTCCTCTTCCTCGCCACTGTGTTGAGCAACGAAATCATAAGAAGAAAAAACGAATCAGAAAAGGAATTTCGAAGATTTCTACAAAGAAAGAGGAAAAACCCCAAATACCCGTCGTCGTTCACGGTTTTTCGCGCCTTTGAGGAGCTGTAGCGAAAGGGCCATTTGCTCGTAGCTTCGGCGAGCGGGATGGGTTCTCCAACAAAGCACGGATCCGGCTCAGGTTCAGCTCGCTTTTTTGTATTTCCAGCCATCTGACTCATCGGATCTGCGACTGTGTGCGAGAAGAGAAAGCGGCACAGAGAGGAAGACGAAAGTGTGTGTCTTTGGGAAATAGGAAGAAAGAAACAAACAAAAAAAAACTTTTGAGTTATCTTCAAAATTTTGGGAAAAGCAGTAAGCGGGAGAATCTCGCACTTCAATTCTTGCGTAAATTAGATTTAGCTCCCCATTATTTTTGATAATTTCAATTTGACCTCCTTTTTACTGGGCCTGACATAAAGGGCCCATATAGGAAACTAGATATAAGGAAATCATAATCAAGGAAACATTGGCGTATATAATATCAGTAAGGAATGATTTGATTTCACGAAAAGTCGAAAAAAAATAAGAGTGTAATTTGGTGGCCAATGGTTTTGTAGAGCATCTCTGAAACGGTTCTAGTTTCCAGAATTAGGGTTTTTATTCATTACGATTCCTAAAACAAATAGCAATTATAATCATCGTGATTCCTACAAATTTGGTAAGAGGGGAAAGTGGAGATATGTTCAAATGATATCCTTTATTTGCTATATAGCACAAGTCACATGGCCAATCGAATTCTGCCACATAGTTTGTGCTTACATGTTAGAAGATTTAAAAAAAAAAACAAAACAAAAATATCTCGTAACAGCCCACGTTCCTTCGATAACCGTGGGATCTCAAAAACTTGTTAGGCCCAAAGACTAATCCTACGAGGCCCGCGAACGTTCCACGTTTTTTTGCCACTTAAAATGTCCCCGGTTGGCCAAAACGTGGATCGAACCCAAGAGAGCCGGAAAGGGTGCACCCAAACATGTTGTCATACCACTGAAAAATCTCCACTTTGGTTCAAATTTATTCTTATATCTCTCAGATTCGACAAACAAACAGTAGAGATGTATTAAGTAGCTTATCATAAATAATTAGCTTATCATTTATGTAATTTAAATTTAAAAGGTATAGCATATATTAAGTAGTAAAGAACTAAAGATCACTACTCTCTCAAACTACTATGTAAAGTAATTATTTTTCCATTGTTATGTACTGATTTTTAATTCGTGGTTTGCTTTCATAGAATGATGATTCTGTGTTACATGCTGATTGTTTTTGCAGATGGAGATATTGAATGAATTACTGGAAGAACAAAGACAGCTTCAACCCAATATTTGTCTCATACCAATCTAATTTTCATATATTTGTGGTTAATCAATGATAATGTTTTTTATGAATACTCATCTTCTTCTAATAAGTCAAAGTTATTTATACATGTAATTTTTATGTATATATAACTAAAATTTGGTTTTATTTGTAGGCAAAAATATTCCCGGGGGTAATACTAATATAGAAGTTAGATGAATTCTCCTTATTATATAGAAACTGAAATAAGACTAAAGTCTAATTAGTTGATTTGGCTTTGAAACATGATAACAAATTTCTTTTTCCTTCTCACAGGTACTTCAAATTTTCATATCAACATTTTTTCCCTTCTCCATGTAACTTTCACTACAAGAAAACTGTCTATTTCCAACGAAAATTTACGATCGTTTTAAATCGATGTAACTTTACGACGAAATTACGACGACTTTACGACGAAATATGTGTTCGATGTAAAATCGTCGTAAATATGTGTCGTCGTAAAATCGATGTAAAATTACGACTAGTTTACGACGACATTACGACGACAACATAAATCGTCGTAATACCGTCGTACATTTACATCGATATTACGACGAATATGTCTTCTGTATATTACGTCGATATTACGACGATTTGACGTCGCATGTTGGCAGTTAGGTAGACCACGTTTTTAATAGGTCCACCTACTAATTTTACATCGAATTTACATCGTAAAAATCGTTGTAAATCCGTTGGAAAATCGTTGGTAATTATGAAAAAATTTCTATAAATACAGACTAACTTCAAACGAAAGAATCAAAA